>CM060263.1:9436953-9986953 GCA_030684275.1 Acipenser oxyrinchus oxyrinchus | reverse complement strand
ATCCAGGTTGTTCAATAATTCTGGTTTTACAGCAGTAATAATAAAAAAAAAAAATACATTATATTATAATTGACCAGGGTATTTAAAACGTAGTGTACCATTATACAAAATGTTTATGAATAAAGAACCTGTGTATCCTCATTATAGTTATAAAAAAAGGGAAATATCTAATATTTAAAATATTTTTTTTACCTCTTAATATGCATGAGCAATTACACAGAAGCAAAGGCCTTGCCAAATATGTAGGCCTAGGTTAAACAATTCGAAAGTGAATTCCAAGCTTAAGTTTATAGCAACTACCACATCAAGAAGAATCCTCAAACCAGGTACATTTACAAAGTCCATTCTGTGGAAAGACGAACAGGCATAAGTATTAGTAATAGCCCCGCTTTGTTCACAATCTTAGATTACAATGACTTCAGGCTGGAGAGAGGTCAAGAGTCAATTTCCTTGCTCATAACATCAGGCCACATAGATTAGCACGGTATGGGGTGTGTTGTGTCCTGGGTGTCTCCCTTTCCTCAAAGGATGTGATAAAATGTCCAGACACCAAAAACACAATTCAGTTTAATGGAGGCACATCACAGCTGGTCTTATCACACAGGAAAAGAGACCCACTGTAACTGTGTATGGGGAGCATAAGGAAACACAACATATCTTTTTTCTCAATTTCTTATATGATTTAGTATTACACATACCTATCTTAACCTTCTTGGCTGGAACATAATCTAAACATATTTGGAATTATTCCAGGAGTCATCACATTGCTACAGTGTTTTACAAAGACAAAATCAGATGCATATCTAACAGACGTTTGTCTTCAACTTAGTTATTTGTCTAAATAATCTATTTTGTTAAATTGATGTATTTAAAGATTTTTACAAAACATCTGTTTAGTTTATAAATATGATATTCATATTTTGGTGTGAGAAAACAGTAAAGATATACAAGGGTTGGACAAAAAAAATGGTAACCACCTGCCACATTTAGCACACACGTGCGACTGTTTCACATGACTGATTATTCGGTTATGCAAATGAAAGGGGGAGGGTCACCTTGAACAAAGCCTGAGTCCCTACAACCCCTCACCTGCTGCTACCTCTTCCTCATCACTCCCGGAGTGAGAGCAAACAGTAATTCCATTGCCTAATCAAGCAGTTTGCCTGCAGCGGGCACAACATCAGCTACTGTAAAAAGCAAAAGGATGCTTTAATGCATCTGGATTGTCACCTACGTATCTTTGGGTTTTCCATAGAAAACACATGACTTATGGGAGCATCAATATCTGGCAAAATAAAAAAAGGTGAACATGAAATGCCCCAACACCCCCCGCCCCCCGAAAAGCTCATCATAAAATTAAATGATAGTTGCATAAAAGTGGTTTTCTGCTTTCTGCAATCGAGAAGCTATAAATAAAAGTGTATTAAATGTATTGCCGCGCAGAGTGGAGCCAGGAAACTGTATGTTATTGCTTAGCTTACAATGTGGGGCCTGACACAAGTTCAATGAAGCGATAACTGATCCTTCATGTGAATTTATGTTAACTGTCTCCTTCCAAAGTCACAGCCTCAGCACTGTAAACAGCAGACTACCCTTCTGGCACTGCCATCCCTGCAGATAAAACTGTCACCAAAGAGCTTGCACCTTAAGGACAACAGAAACACACTATTCAGTAATCAGGTTTTGGGTGGCATTTCTTGTTCTACTCAGTTATTTGTAAGCTTCTCAGCAAAAAAAATATATATATATAACACCACTTGCTCACTCTTGGTTCCTGATTTAACAATTGCCAAGGTGGGGTTGTTTTACAAAAGGAGAATCAATACAGCTCATGTTGTTCCTGGCTCTATATCTTTTCCAACAGCAGGCTTGACAGATGGCCGGCTGTGTTCCGTGGAATGATAGCAAGGGAAGGGTCAATGACATATAAGTAGCAGATAGCCTTTAGAAAAAATTATCCACCTACTTAAAATACCCATGATTCCTTGCCAAAGGCCATTAATCACAGAGTAAGGCATTGAGGGCTCTGTCATGTGGCTTCATATATGAAGTTGAAATTTCTCTGGGGCAGAGATCTTTGACCCCAGAAGTCAGACCGTGATATCATGTCAACCGAGGGGGGTAAACAAGCCTACCTTTGAACTAGAGAAGGTTGCTGAGGTCAAAAGATAATGGCCACAATCAAGGTAATAAATTGTCTGAACTATCAGGGAAAAGGGTTTTCAGTTTTTTAAAGCTGTATCCAGTTCACTATAAACAAACTCCTTTAGTTTAGAAGTAGATCTTCATTTACCAGCTCTTAAAGGTTCACTTAAAGACTGAATGTTCCCGTATATTGTAAAAACCCATCTTCTACAAAAACAACTGTTCATTTCATGTCAAAGGATCAATCTTTCACATGGTCAACATTGCATGGTTAAAGCTAATAAGAAATCACCTCTTGGGAATAGTTATTGTATATTATTTGGTAACACGAATAGCCACAAACACTCTGAGACTGATTAAGAAAAAACTGATTAACTGATTAAACTGATTAAAAAAATAAAAAAATTGCACTCTTTTGTTAAACTGATAACATTTTACAGGAAGCATGTATGCCGCTGGTACAGATCTTTTTAACACAGGCTTATAAAGTTACAACCTCAATATATATAAAGAATGTTAAAACAGTATGGGGCATTAGACCTTAAAGACATGGTTTATTACACTCGTTTTAATTCTTAAGAAATGAACCCACCAGGTATTAAAATCTGTTTACATTTGATCCTGACATTGTAAAAGCTCTGAATAATGCGCTGCGTATCATTCATTGTGTAAGCTGGTGATGTTTTTCGAAGGCACTTCCTGCTGATAAAGGTATTGTTTCAAGGATTGGTGAGTGAGAGGTAGGGATCATCTTCTTTCCCTTTATGTTTCTTACAGGATTAACAGCTTTGCATGTTTATGCAAAATCGCTAGGAATAAAGCTGTGACCAATTTAACCACAATGTAAAAAGACTTGTGTACTGTTGATAATTTTTTTTGCAGCTTTCATGCAGGAAACATTTGCAAATTACTGTATGCTGAACACAGTAGAGGTTATATAGTTAAAAAACTGTAGAGGAAATTGACAATTACAGTACCTCTGTTAAGTCCAATACAATATAAATTTATACAATATAAAGTCCAATACTTTAATAAATTTAAGCCTGATAAATGTTCATAAAAAAAGTTGCTTTTTTTTTTTAAAAGCTGTCACAAGTCTCCAGTTGATCTGCTTAATGTCCCAGTCTCCTTTTTACTTCATGTTCATTTCCTTTATGTATTAAATCCCTGAATGGGAATAAAGATCAATGCAATCAGTAACATTGTAAGCATAGAGGTTTAGTTAAATGTAAACTGCTTTTAATGAAAAAGGTCTAAAAACAGCAACTGGAGCACTTTATAAAAATAAATAAATAAATAAATAAATTTAAAAAAAAATCAGTATTTAATGTTCAATGTGATATTAATCGGTCAACACCAACAGCAAGTATCAGAGATCATGATAAATCATAGACAACCTAATCATACTTTAGGTAAGGCAGTCCGAAAATAAAGATAAGCAGTCTTATTTTTGGATTCATTCTTAAAACGTCAAACATCAAGATTAATATGTCAAATTTAGTTTTTTTCATTACCGTACTAACTGCAGAAAACCAGTTCATTCGTAATGTCAATGAGGGTCTTGTCAGGGATGAGACACAAAGATGTAGGTATGTACTCTAAACAGGAAGTCATGCCCTGTCACTGACCAAGCAATGCCCGGGCATAAACTATTTGATCCAGGACCTAATTAATATGGCTAGAATGAAAGTGTTAAATAAATCACTGAGCTCTACACTAGCCCTCTTTGTCGACCTGCACTGTTGATCTGATCACTCTGCGTTATGGGGACTGTGCTTGACTGATATGCTAGCAGACAATGGCCCGGAGACACATGAGAAGACAGGACATTTCGAGAGAGAGAGAGAGAGAGAGAGAGAGAGAGAGAGACAGGGAGAAAGCAGAGAACCTTAATAAAAGATTAACAGAGAGAGAAGTAAAGAAGGGTCATCCATTCCTCTTGGCCTTCCACTAATGTGCCAGAAACACAGCTCTGCAAGGCATTACTCTACAAAGATACAGGGTGAACCCCAGTGGCATCAATACATGAAATCAACTACAGTTACTTTACTGCACTTGAGTGTGCTCACAAAGGGTTATGCCAGTCAGGGGGTGTTTTCAGTATTTTAGTGGAACACTGTAACTGTGTATGTTTTGTTCCCCCCACTATTATAAAGATTATATAAAACCAATCCAAGAGAGCGTTCACTCCCTCACTCATTGAAGCCATCTTGCCACTCCATACCTGCCAAGTCTCCCGATTTTGTCGGGAGACTCCCAATTTAGAGCACGATTCTCCCGTCTCCCGATGAGATTAAAGAAACTCCCGATAATGTAGATTGCCAATTGTAATGTATTATTACCTTAAGTAAATGTTCTCTAACAAGCAACCCACCCCCCATTTGCTCGCTGTCTCGCTTGCTCTACAGGGGAAACAGTAAAAAAAAAAAAGCTACGAATTGAGCACCACCAATAACCTGATTCTGTGAAGTAAACAGGCATGCTTCCACCGGCAGCAGGTAGAGATTGTAATGAATGGCATTGGCAAGCAACTCCGATAAGCTAAAAAAATTAAAATAAATAAATAAATAAAAATAAAGGGATTTTTATTTTTCCCATTTTAGAGGAAACACCGAGAAAATAACCACATTCCAGGTTTATATTATAAAATGTTTAATAACTATCCTTAAAACATATGGGGCGGCGCCAGTACACTTTAGAGATAGTGGATAAATAAATAATGAAAAAGAAAAACACATTAAAAATATATATTATATTGTTTAAATGTATAACAATAAAACATTGCTATGTTGTGTACTGGAGTTTTCAAACCAGTAAAGCCAAACTTAAGAATTACAGAATGCATTTTGAAAAGATTTCCATAGCATCTATTATCTATTACAGCCGGCCATGCTGCAAAACATCCATAAAACCTAAGAAGAAAAAAAACACAACAGATCCCTTATCTGCTCTCATGTACACTGTGTAGCTAAAAAAAGCTTTTCATGTAACACAATGAAACAAGTGATCATTCTCTTTTAACACCCATCAAATTAAACCAGGGGCCTGCCAGAAGTGGCACAGATAGGCATTAAACTTTAATGCAATGTAATGGCTGCGGCCTTGTCCTTTTAAGCTAGAGGGGCCTCTGTTTCTGAGCATTTCATTTACCAGGCCCTTACCCTCTTTTTTTTTCTTCTTACATGCAAGTGCTTGCCACCCGTAAAGCAAGCAAGAATCTCCCTCTTTACTTACATGCAGCTGGTTTGTATTAGAAAGCAAGGAGCCAGTCAGGCTGAGAGAAAGTAAGTGCCAACTCAAAATGATGTCACAATCAATCCAGGGTGATTCTCCACAGAACCCCAGAACATTAATTCATCTGCACTAAGATACTTAATGCTGATGCTATCAAAGGGGAAAGCAAGAGGCAACAATGTATTATGGTAATCGACATTTAGAGCCAAAATTGTATTAATTTACTCACAAAATTGCATTAGGCTTCAGGTCAAATGATCTCAGTTCCCCAGTGGATTTATAAAAATAAAACACACAGCAGTAATGCTAACATTAATACTGTTTTACACTCTGGAGGGGAAAGAATCTAGTTTTCTTATAAATGGAACATTAATTTTATTTAGCTTCCATATGCTTCCTAGAAATGAGAAAATATGCATGCTGCCGTTACTTAATATGTACTTGAATAATACATTCATGTGGACAAGATTCATTATTCAAAGGCAAATGTCAATATGGATTTGTTTCTTGTTAATCACACAAGTCGAAGGGCTAGGGATTCTAAGCTGGTCGCCATAGTGATTAATAAGTTAACAATACCAAGGCACTCCTACAGCTGCCCATTCACAGTAATTTAGACAAAGCATTTCCTATAATTTCCCATAGTTGACCTTTTATTTAACCCTGCTTTTGAGTGCTTTAACCTTTCACCATACCTTATTTAATGGTGCAGTGCTCCGTTGCTAAGGTATATTGCAGTAGACTTTTAAGATGGTGGTCTTAAGTTTTAGTTTAAGGGTTGTCGTTTATGACTCATTGGGAAAAAAAAACTCACACTCAAATGGCACTGAATGAAGAAAAGCTATTCGAAATTAATCATAACAGGACCATTGTGGTTTAGCTGACTTCCTGACACTGCCAGTCTCCAGCAAAACCACTGTGTAATCTGTAAAATTTTTATTTAAAAACCAAGTGTCTAAAAACCCACACAGAAGGATAATCAATTCATTCTCCTCAGAATGTTTAAGCTCACTACTGCCCCCTTGTGCAACTGCATTGCAAACACCAGCAGTATTGGACAGCACTTAACGCTACAGGAAATTAGTGAATATAAAAAACAGATACCACCAGAGGGGGTCATGTAAAGTACAGCACTTTCCTTGAACATTTGAACACTTTGAGGTGAGGGAGGTGGGGGAGTTGCTAATTGAACACCAGTTGGAAATGGTATTTGCAGTATTGAACAATAGCATTATCTTTCTGGTGATAGTTCTTAACATTTCATCCTCAAAATGTCCACGCAAACAAACAATGACTACACACTCACACCATAGCACAAGATATTTCTATTGTTCAACTTACAAAACATCATTTGGTGTAGTCAATACAAACCCTCTGTCCAGGCTGCAGTCTGACACACTGGCCTTGCTGATGAGCCACTTGTATTAACATGTTAAATTAATAAACAGAATTTTAAAAAAAAACATTAAAAAAGAGCTTGAAAGCAATTCAAAAAGGTGTGGCTCACTGCAGGCACAGTACAGTACAGCGCTTCTTTCAAAGATGCATGAAAAGGCACTGTCAGACAGCAGGTGTATTTTATTTAGAATAGCCATTAATTGTAACTGTTGACCTGAATCCCAACTAGTTTAGTATGTGTAGGGATGCATCACCCTTTTCTTTTAAAAGTTTTAGCCAGTTCTCTCAGTCGCAATACATATGATGACGCAACCGTTTTTTTTTTTTTACCTCAGCATTTAATGTTAATAGTAGATAACTGATGTAGCAATGGCAACACAAAGTATTTGGAATATTACACAGTGGTCAGATATGGTAGCACACATCATGGTACTCAGTGGATTATTAGGCTTCCAAGCCCATGGCTGGGAAGCCTATTGTTGTTGTTAAGATTATTATTTTTCTTTCCGCCAATAAAACCTTAAAAGTTGCATAAAATGAAAACCATTGCACGAAAACTCTTTTTACACAGTTTTAGACACCAATGGGAACTAATGTACACAGCTGAATGAACGTGATTGGTCACATGGTTTGGCAGCCATATTGGATTTTATGACACATTTTGGACAATTTACAAATCTTGTCGGAAACCACTTATCACAGAGTTCTGAAACTTGGGGTACATGGTTAGGGATAGTCCAAGATGCACGGTGCTTGAAATGAAGCTGATTGTTTCAGTGTTATGGCAGCCATGTTGGATAACCTAATTAGCACCCAAATGTCGTCTTCTCCAAAACCACTAATCTGATCGAAGCAAAACTTGGCATACATGATCCAAGTATGGTTTTCTTTAAAGTTTGCCCAAATTGCCCAAATTGCTACAGTAAAAAAAACATGGCTGCCATGGGCAAATCAAATTTCAGCATTGCTCTAGTTGCATATTTTGCGCATAAAACGAACACCATTGAACAAAAACCCTTGCAACTTCACAGAGTAATGGAGGCCTATGGGAATAAATGTATGCTCTATTACAAAAAATACCTTGATATTGGCCTTGACCTTTGACCTCTCCTTAAGATCAAATGTAAAACTAGCTTATAACTCATTACAGAGTGTAGATAAAGTCATGGTTACTATGGAACACAGATAGGAACCCATATGGGCGCTATTCAAAAAGTACTTTGATCATGACCTTTGACATCTCCTTAAGGTCAAATGTGTTGTTACTGACAATGTCAAGTATGTAAAAAAAGTAAATAAAAAGACCTATGGAAAGTGATGTCTAGAACTGACTGAATGGCAACCAATGGATGGCAACCAATCAAAATGCTTACATTTCACAATAACTCCTTGGAAGCCGTACAGTTGCTTGCAACTTCGTTTTTATTATAATAGTACCAATATTCATGCCACTACAATGAAGGTTAAACAATAAAACCTGAATTTAGTCTAAACATTTAAGTATTTTTCCGTCAGTCAGAATGAGACTGCAATAACTCCGCTCACTGAGACGTGAATCTAAATGGAAACATAAGAAGTGTGAGACTGTGTTTGAAACCCAATTCACACATCGATGCCATAAAAAGAAATCCTACTTGCTTGGTCGCTGCTCTGTAGTTCAGGTACACATAACATTATAATTAGACTACTCAATGAAAGTAGAACAATTTCAAACTTTATACAACCCAGCATGTTATTATTTATAGAACAGTTAAAAAAAAAAGTAGCTCGCAAAGCACAAACCGCTGCTTTTACAGCAAGAAAGATCATCAAAGTCTCTGTTCAACCCCATCTGTGCTACAATGCAAATGCTGCAACCAGATTGGTAAAGATTTCAAAGTTGATAAGACAATGGGTCTTGCAAGAAGTCATCCCGATAAAAGCTGGTTTAGTCTGCTTTTTATTTCATTGAAAACCCACAGTAACAATAAGCAAATGCAGACTATAATACTCCAGCAGTATGTGTAGCATGCACTTTTGTGTAAATTGACTGTCTCTCATTATGCACTAGTGACATGTATACTGTAACATATAAAAGCTGCATCTCCCTGTTGCAAGCAAGTCTCAGTAAGACTTTGATAGAGGGCATATTTTGGTTACTTAATTTCAGGATATCCACCAACATTTCCCAGAAGGAATTAGAGAAAATGTAATTGAAAAAAGATCATATGTATCCCTTTAGAAAAAAAAAAACTTCAACAGCCGGTTGAATCTGTTTTATGTCTTGATTGTTTTTGCAATTTACAGGTTTGAGTTTATACATTATAGAGAATAAAACATGACAGGATGTGTACTATTCTACAAGTGGACCTTTACTTACTGTTCTAAACAAGTTTCCTTATGCTTTGCCATGCCTACAATACATGATATACAAAGCCTGGCATGCATTAAACAACCATCCAATAATGAATGTTCCAGCAGTTGTAGACACTGCAAACTGCGATATATTTCTGCTTGAGGTACTTCGGTGGTTAAACAGTTTAAAAAAAAAAAAACAGTTCAAGTGCTCCTCCACAAAAAAATAACCAAACAAACACCTGCTGCACTTGCTGTAGAGCAACTCTGACGTCACGTGACTGTGGTCTGGTAGCACACAGTGATTATTATCAAGAATTTGCAGACTGGCTGCGTGAGAAGCAACAACAGGTGACAAGCAGCCCTCAAGTCAGTGGAATACATCAAATATTGAGGGCCTCAAAGGGAGCAAGTTTCTGTGCCGGTGTGTGAAACTACAGTACCTGTAGGAAATGTAAACAAACTGGAAAGCAAACAAAGTCAATGGAAAAACAAAATTAAAGCGTTGTAAACCAATATAATGTAAGACTTCTGATAAAAAATAAGTATTCAAACTGCATACAACCTACTTTAATTCTGTCATGTATGTTGTTTTTACTATACTATGCTGCTGCCGTGTTTTTTGTGATTATCCAAAAAAAAAAAAAAATCTTACGTATAGACAGACAGATATATCCAAAAAAAAAAAAAAAAAAATTAACAAACCATGCTGTAGCCTCCTTTCTTGTATTGAATTGGTAGATAGCCTGTGTTATGATACTGGATGTAAGTAAAGGTCTGTGTGTAATGTGATGTGATTAACTCTGACTGTGTGATGTAGATCAAGTTACACTGGCATCTGTGCTAAAGAGAATCAATGGCATTAAATCCAGTGACTCACACGGGCCTAATGCGTGACTCGCAGTCCTCTGCAAGCTCTTCAGACACAAGCTTTCTAACAATCAAAACAGAGGATCAGACTTGTGACACAACAGCTTGCATCAGAAGGAAAAGAAAAATACACCACAAAAGAAACTGTCCAGAGTTGCAACAGCTTGTTATGTTGTGAGTAGCAGTAACTACGCTAATGTTTTGATAATATATTGCCATTTAGCCTACACATCACATACACAGGATTGAAAAACACCTGCCATGACACTGTTAGTGTGTATGGCCACGAAAGGCCCCTAAGAAAGCACTGAATTGATGTGAGAAGCTTGAAGAAGGGGGTTAAATTGTTCTGGAGTAAATATGTGTGTGACCATTCTACAATCATTACTTCTGGTGTCTAGTCAACAAGGCCTGATAGAGCTCACAGAAGACTAACCCAGGAAAGAAATGGTATTAAATAATTCTTTGGTGTTTCAATTTTAAACACAATAAAAAATGTATGAATATTTAACATTACAATTGTCTGAATATGAGAAAGCACCTGCCACTGAATATGCCTGGAATACTTCATCATGTACAGCAAGAAATGGAAAAACACGTTCCACGATTTCCTTTTGGGCATATGTACAAACCACCAGCCGGTATTATACACAGTGCAGAGGTTTTCTTTGGCATCCTTTCTTTTGGTCGGATGAGGAAACTACTGTAAACATTAAATGGAAGTATTACAGCTAAAATAAAATTTTAAAAAAAACTAGGTGAACATAATTTAGATCTTTTATTTAACATCATGATGTATGTAAAGAAACTACAAAATGATGAGTTTTTCGTTAAGTAAATGGAAAACAAAAAAGCGGTATGCAATTCAATATGGTAACGTAACACTATTCAGCAGGTTTCATTCAACTTTATGAAGCAAAATTTGTTCATTCTATAGGGTGACACAAAACTTTTGGCCATAGCTGTAAAACACCCAGATATAACAAGCCATTGAGTGGTCTATGAACCTCAATAGTAACACTTTCATAGTACTGTAAATGAATGCAAACGTTTACTGCAGGGACATCGGCCAGGTTAAATGTCAGTGTAAGCTTTTTCAACTTTATGGCAAGCAGGTTCAGAACTCCATAATTTCTTGACTACATACATGGTGGGATTCAATCTGGAAAAGTAGTATGTTTTACCTGATAGCAATACTGTATAGTGATATGAAGTTGCTAAACCTGCTGGTTTACAGTGAATAAATACAGATTTTTGAGGGAATATCACTAGTTTGTTTGTGCTGCATATAGGGTTTTTTTTTAATGCTGTCAAATCCTAATGGTTTACATGATATAAGTAGGCTGTGGGCCATATTTACACATTTAATTCATGAGTTACACTTACATGATTTTAATTTTGTAAGTGTATTTTGATGCATTAAAACAAGTTTAATATTCATGACACTGTTTTTCACTGGGGTCATTCCAAGTGCAAAAGTATGTGCCCTAAATATGTGTTATAAACCAAGCCACCTCTTTCATGTTAAACTCCAAATGCATCCACTTCACAATAATGCAGCAATTTGAACAGTCTCTGTATTGAGGAGTGTCACTGCAGTGAATTACATGAAAACGAAACTACTGTATCTAAGGTTGTGGGTGAAAAATAAGAAGTGTGAATGCAAACAAAAAAAAAAAAAGCCTTCAGTCTTGCTCCACCCTTGATCTTTTCTGGATTCATATAAGTCTGAATTGGCTTTTTCAGTTTTCACTTTCAGATCCCAGACACCCTCTACACTGAGGTTTCATTCTGAGACAGATCAAGAAATAAAAAAAAATATACAAACTAACAAGCAGTAAACATACCGCAAGTTTAATATGACTGTACTGCAACCCTAAAAACTATACATTGGGTGGGGAGGTCAGACTGATCTCCCTGCAATTCGCACGCAGAAGCAAAAGGCACGCTTTTCATAGAGGACAATTAACAATATCGTGCTCTTCCTCCAAGCAAACAATATTTGTACAGCCATCTCTGCCAATAAACACAGATTATTGCTTCCTGTTTTAAAAAAGGAAGCTATTTACTGTATTGCTCCAGTGTATTATCTTATTTCTACACGTTCAATATGGCAACAAATGTTGCAGTTGCTTTGGCACAAATAACAAAAGCAGCTGCTAGATAGGCAAATTAGGCAGTATAAAATATTGTATTATTCAAAAGCATCTGTGATAAGCCCTGTGTACAATGGCTCTTATTATCAATATGACTGAATTTATGACCTAAACCGATCTGCTTCCTTTATTCAAGTACTGTATTTGAAGGCCAGAAAACGAGTGGGAAATCAGTAGATTTATTTTAAAAGATGTCAGCTCTCAAGACACTGTCATGGATGAGAAATAGTTCAACACTGATGTGGTGACTTTGTTCCTTAAACAGTATTTTGATTATTGAAGAAGTGGGTTTCAAAGAAATATGTCATAGTGGTTGAATAGTGTTTTTTTTCCTGCACTGTGAATACTTTTCTTAATAACAACTTATATTTTCTTGTTGTGTATTGGCAAAACATGAGACAGTCTAGAGAGCTACTTTGATATGAAATATTGTACAAAAACAAAATCTATGTTTGGAGTGCTAACCAAAGTATATCGTAGCACACAAACTGGTCCTTCTGCTGAAGATCTCGATTCTTTGCACTGTTTATGTAGAAATATTTGAACTACAAAGTTGCTGTTGCCTGGTACCGAAAAAATCTCAGCACAGTAAAAGTATTTTAGAAAGATTGTAAGGGGTAAGAAAAGGGTCATTAATTGTTACCACTCAAATTTTACCTGATAACTGATTTGTGCAGTTATTTGTCATTAGTAAGCAGCTTGTAAAAACAAAATAAATGCCTAGTTACTGTATATAGGCTACAGAACACAGTACCTGGAACGAAGCACAACCACATTGACTGTGACGGTTTTGCTGAATTCAAATTAAAAAAATGAATGATAGGCTTATTTATTAATCAGTCTTAATTGAGGAGTCAGATTGCTGTGAATATTTGAAAATGGAATCTGGAACTTCTATGTAGGTCAATAAAATGTACACACAGAAGGGTCATCTTTCTGCAGTTTTATCCATAATCAGTTTGCACAATGTCACACAGATTACATCCGCTTTTTCATGGACATCCGAATGCATACATATTCCATTGAGACAGAGTCGGGATATAGGCGCCATACCGTAGACAGGAGGAATACATCCTTCTTTCTTATCTTCCTCTCCAGTCTTGGGAGTTATGTAAATCTGTGTGCTCATATATTGTAAAGGCCTGTTCAAAATCAGTTGTGGCTCCACTTACCAAATGATCTTCAATGACAACGCAGTTACACCGAAATGGGCTACTTGCATGCCACAGCAAGAGCAGTAATGGCAAGACCATGGATTTGGGACATATATTGCACAGAGGTTTTGATATGGTAGAACAATAATACTAATATGTTACAATGGGCTGCCAGCAGTATTGGACCATTCTACCAATTGTGTGCTCATACCATTACGTTCAGGTATACTTCCTTGGTCATTTCACCTCAGCAATGTGAAGTTTTTTCCCTAGTCTAGTACCAGATATGATTTTTTTTTTAAATAGCTAAAGTACATTATGTGCTACTTTAGACCTACACAGCAAATGGAAGTGCATGACAAGTAAGGTTTATAGAATTATTTTATTAGCTAGAACCCCTTTAAAAAAATTGTTATTTAGGAAGTATACTATGGATTTTAAAAGAAGCTTTTTTAGAGGCTTTTTTTTTTCAACAGAGAACTAAATCCTAGACAAAATAAGCTATTCTTTTTTTAAGTATGACTTAAACATTACCTTTTCTTTACCAGGCTATAGACACAGCAGTATTCCCCAAGAAACCACTGTCAGTCTTCGTACCTTTGCATACACCGATACCTTCAGTATTTGTTCATGAAAGGGTGCCTCCCAATCCGAGACACCAGGCAGCCTAATCTGTTAAGAAGGAGTCTAAGCAACCCACAGCTTCAAAGAGAGCAGGCTGCCTCTCTCTGCTCCTGTTCAGGATGTAGCTGGAGGTGATGACAGGAGGAACTCAAGTAAAAGCAGACCCTGTGTTTTTTTTTTTTGTTAAGTCAGCTATCAGCCCGAATGCAGGCTGCTGTATTAACTAAAAGGAAACATACACAAGTGGCTGTGTGTTTTACAAATAAAAGCACCACTAATCTGATTAAACCACTGAAGAGCAGAGCATGAATACAAGCCAGGGTGTGGTTAGTTAATGTGAAACCTTTCATAAACTAATAACTCCACTTCACTCCCTTTCACTTCTAAGTTAGTGAGTGACTCCCACTTGCTTTGGCTTCCTTCAGTGAGTAAGCGAAATGCCTGCTTAACCCTCTGGTTTTGTGCTTTTTAAATACGTATTTTGTGAGTAGTGTCTTTCCCTAGGTGGATTACATTACATGATACCAAAACAAGTTATTTGTTGCATGTTGTGTGCCTTAGTCACGCAATACACATAAAAAGCAAATATCAAAGAGGAATTAACCCCTAATTTAGAGATATGACTGTGTTATTTTCTTTTTCTTTTTTTTTTTTTTATTTTTTACCAGCACTAGGATATTTATAATTTCTGTGGTAAAACTCAAAAACACAAGTCTGTTTTCTTAGAAGTTTTAGCTCAGAATTTCAAGTGTTTCAGCAAAAATAAGGAGTTTAAACGATAAAACTGATTGACTTTCTGTGTTTCTGCAATTCCACGGCATGCAAAAAGCAGTGTGAACCTAGACTGCGGCAGTTTTCTTAAGGAACTCTTAGGCACACAGGGATAGGCACATCATGAAGGAACTCTGTGTGAAGGAAATGAACCATGAGACTTGCCCTATATAAGGCCGTAAGCAGTCAGCTGTTAGTAAGAAATTTTTGAAAGATGTAGAACATTGGAATGATGGACTGCATTCTAGAAGAGTATTTCAGAATGATAAAGTTTGAAAGTGGTTGCTCAACTATTTGAGGCATCACTATGCCTGACTGCAGCGGCACTGCTGTATCAAGCACCATTTCCGTTAAATAGTTAACTGGAATTGAAGACTGGCTCACTCTGCTTCAGTTTCGGTCATCTATAACCTTGCTATTATAATTTAAGTTTTCCAGGTAGACAAAAAAAAGATAATTACTTTACATATTATCTTATACAACCCAGCAGACAGTATATCCGCCTGATGGTTAACTTGATAAAAGTGGTTATGAACTCAGATACCATCATCATGAATTTGCAATTCCTGTCAGTCAGGTGACAGCAATTGCTCGATAGAAGTCTCCAAGCGTGAAGAGTTTGAATGGCCTTTTGTGGAAAACACAGAAAGAAAGAAATACTTACTTATGAGGCTGGACTTGATTATGAACTGTGTTGTTTTCTATATTTGTGGCATGTACTATCTCTCCAGTTTCTTGGCTTTTCTGCATTGTGTTTTGTTTTTGTTTTTTTGTACACACTGTCTGTCCATAACATTCCAATTAGCTTCAGAAAGGAAATCCCCAATCTGAGACTGATTTATTCATGTCATGGTGGTATCCGTGGTTCAATAATTTGAAAGCTGTAGGAAACTTTATGAAGTGTTGCAGCTCTCCTTGCGTCATACAGTGTTTCTGGGATTTCTCTTTCTGAGGTAAAGTTAAAATCAGCCCCAGATCTGGATTTGAAGTGATTGAGGGGTATACTTACGGCTTCTGACCAGGCAATTCCTCCCACTAAATCCTATAATTTCACGTATGACTGGCATGGCTTCCAATGCTCTTCTGGGTCAATTAGACTGTGTGTGGCCTTTTTTAGCCACTTATTTATATAAAGATTTGACATAGCATCCACAAAGCAGTAATCAATTGCAGACAAGTCTGAAAAATACCATTGCAATAACAGTTATAATTATAGAGACCAAAATGCAAATTGCACAATTTTTATTTAAAAAAAAACAAACTGTTCATCTTACAAAACCGGTAACAAACCACTCCCACTTCTAAGTCTTACATTAACCTTCCCAGTTGCACTGTACAGTGGTATTTTATTTTCACAGAAAATAGAGCAAATTGCATTTTGCTATAACAACTGCGATAAAACTAGCCCCGTGTGCATTAACTTGACTAGAACAGACTATATCAGACTATGATATTACCAGCAATGGTTAAAGAATGGATAAAGGTGACCCATTTGGACTGATATGGTACCATGATACTGCAATGGATTACCAGTGTTACCCTTGTGAAAATATGAAAATACCATTCTACCATACACTAGCTTTACCACTTATTCCATTTTTGTATTTTTTATTATTGATATCAATGTTGAAAAGTGTTTACGTCTTAGCATTAAAAAGCTGAGAAATATACCTTTTTTCCATTGAAATTAAAAATCAGGTAAAGAGGAGGCTGTGTGGTCCAGTGGTTAAAGAAAAGGGCTTGTAACCAGGAGGTCCCCAGTTCAAATCCCACCTCAGCCACTGACTCACTGTGTGACCCTGAGCAAGTCACTTAACCTCCTTGTGCTCCGTCTTTCGGGTGAGACGTAATTGTAAGTGACTCTGCAGCTGATGCATAGTTCACACACCCTAGTCTCTGTAAGTCGCCTTGGATAAAGGCGTCTGCTAAATAAACAAATAATAATAATAAAAAACAAAAAATAATCAATGGTTAGGAAAAAAAAAATTCATATTAGTATAATGCATCAACCTGATTGACAATCTTTACCTCTAATTAACCAGAGACAGTAATATTCTCCAATTGTATAAATACTGTATAATAAAACATATACAGTATGCTTTTTGGTTTTATCTGGAGGTGGTAAGGTCAAGTCCTACCAAGGGGTCTATTCAGCAGAAGTCAGACAGAAAGTGTTTTACTCCAGCTGTTTAACAACCAGTAGGCCCGATTACAGCTCCAAAGCCACACAACACAAAACAGACTTCATTCACAGACTGCTTGCCTCCAATCAATCGCTGTGTTTTTACGAGAACATATTTGGGGCTTAAGCACATGCTTCGCCAGTGGAGAACAAAGGAGAAGCCACACAGCTCTGAGCTTTGTGCTTGCAGCTCTCTCTCTCTCTCAGCGCTGAATTAGGAAAACCGCATAGCTCTGGTCTGCAGAGGATTTTCCTTTATTTCTTTTAACCCAGGCTCAACACAAGAATCCTCCTCCTGTGAAAATAATCTGAACTCTCAAGGCAGAGAGTTTAGAAATGAACACCCATGGTTTTACATGGCTCGGTTTAATGCTGACTCA
The DNA here is from genome assembly GCA_030684275.1 of Acipenser oxyrinchus oxyrinchus. Taxonomy (NCBI): domain Eukaryota; kingdom Metazoa; phylum Chordata; class Actinopteri; order Acipenseriformes; family Acipenseridae; genus Acipenser; species Acipenser oxyrinchus. The sequence continues at coordinate 9,969,705 of CM060263.1, read as the reverse complement.
CATTAGAAGGTCATGGGTTACACAGTATCAGCCAACAAGTCAAAAGTGAGGCCTCAAGGGACAGGCTAGACACACTTGCTTTGCATGTAAACTAATCCAGCTTTCTGGGAAACATAAACCACTAGTCTCAATGAAACTGCTGGAGGTATAAACACTACTACTAATAGTTTAAGCATTGGGAAACCTGTTATAACTCAGAACTCATCAGCACCTCAATAAGCAGTACTGAGTTTTTTAGGTGTAGATGTGCAGAGACTGCAGCAGTAAATGACTGAAGATGCAAGAAATACTGTATTCATCACTGTTACATTGTGGGTTTTGATACCAGTAAAGTGAAAATGAAAACAAAACAAAAAAAAGTGTATTTGTGCTAAGGTTGCCTGTGAGCCTTTATTGGGTTTATCAAAGCACATATCGATTCTGTATATTGTAGGATATACTGACTTGGAAACTCTGTAGAATTAAGTTAGGCAGTGAATTTCACTGTCATATATTCACTACAGATACTGGACTATCTACAAAGTTTGCTGCTCTGATACAATAGAATGCTAAATCATGGAAGAATGTATAAACACCAACTAAATATACTTTACTGTGAAATTACAATGGAGAGATGTCAGCTTGTGGAATGTTGTTTTCTTTCAATGTACATTCTATGGAGCAACACCTACAGGATGTATAATTTATAGCTTAGCGCCTTCAAGTTACAGAGCTGTGTTCACCTGCAGTGTAATAAACATGATACAGACAGTTGAGTTCATTACCTATCACACACACATGTTCTCTGCTAAATGACGCAAGTGACACAGAGCCCTAGTCAAAAAAGCAATACTTAAAGAACGTTTTTTGTTTTCATAGCTTAAATACATTTTTATATTAATGGAACCATTCCTAACTGCCGTTGGCCTCTTTGATAACAGTCTAGAACAGTTTTGTAAATTTAGAACTTTATTTACAAATAGAACTGGGTGAGTAGCACTAAAGGAGACAGTTCCAGCGATGGCTTTATTTATGTAAACAGTGCTACACTGTAATTACATACTACACTGTGCTTTTCCATTAGTATTATTTTGTTTTGAAAGACACATTATACTTTAACGGTGATGTTTTCAAACCAAAACACAAATGAACAAACAGACAAAAAAAAGCTGGAGCTCGCTCCAAGAAAAAGCTGGAAATGACACGACTGACCCTTCTGTTGACATATACAAGAGCAATAAAAAGCACCACTCCTCCTCCCTCTACAAGTCATAGCATAACCTTCTGCCCACCCCACTAGAGACTCTAATAACCATGGCGTCTTGCCAAAGCCACTGTCTCCTTGCTAATTCCCTCAGCCCTGGAGCCATTGCACTTTATCTAAGATACTTTTTAGAACAAAATGCTGGTTATAAAACAAGACTATTTTTTTATTATTATTTTTTAGGAAAGCCAGTCAGCTTATTAGAAAATAACAACAGTTGCATGTCTCTCTGCCAAAAGCGGCTATGTGGAAAGATTTAGGACTGTGCAGCTCTCCATTTCCCATTGTGGAAGGATTCTTCATAAAGATACAACTTTAGGAGTTATAGCCAATCTGTAGCCACACCAACATAGGCCACACCTTACTCACTTTCATTCCTCAGATTTCTCTTTGCTATCCCCAGCCAAATTATTTAGGATTACTCTACACTTTCCTTTTCTGAAGACAGGTAAGAGTCAGCAGTTGGGCTCTACAACCTGCTTGCTCTCATACACAGCGCATTTAAAGCTGCAGTGTCCCACAACTGTGTTTTCCACAGAAATGCAATTCCTTAGTGCCAGTTTAGTCCCATATTTCTCTCTATCACAGGCCTTGTTAACGGTCCCATTTGTATATATTCCCCAAATGCCAGAAAGAATGAATCCTGAACAACTTAATTGAATCAGTCCCTTTTTAATGAACAACACTGGCCCTACACCTTAGTGGCAGTTTTATAGCAGATGTTTTTTTTTTCAACCCTGTGCATGTACAGTACTGTATTATGGCAAGCATACATCTGCTTAAAATAACTAAGAAATGTTATACCCATTGAAAAAAAGAGCTTTGTAAAAAAAAAAAAAAATGAAAAAAACCCTAGACTGCCTGCTTTCAGAAAGTATGCTTTCAGAATACTACACTGGAGTAGAGATCAAGAGGCTTTCTTTGAAAAAAGCTTCTGGGTATAGCCGCTGCATCCAGAATGCTTTTAATTAGTATGACATGATTTCCGGATGTACACACAGCTAAACTGCAGTTTACTTATTTATAGCTGTTGCATTTGGTTCTGTCTCGTAAACGATAAATATAAACAGCCTACATTGTCCTATCATTATGAGGTGCTACATTCACTACATCATCTTTAATAAAAGGTTGCTTTCCAGCTTAAACCACAAACAAATGGTATTACAGCAACCTGCTTAGAACTGTGAAGTATACAGTTTATACTGTAGCATCATTTGTTCTCTGCAGTATAAATTAACTGATCATGTATATAAAGGCTACCAGGTCTGTAGGGTGCAATGCTATGCTGCTCTGGAAAATAACACGCCTTTCTAACTGATCTGAAACATTCTGCCGATGGAAATGGCGTTTATATTAAGAAGCTAACGCATTAAAACTGATGTCAGTTACAGAGCTCTTTACGACCCATGGTGGTGTTCTAAGAATCTTATTGCCCATTTGGTGCAAGGCTTCATCCAGTACAAAATAATTTAAAGCAGCAGTGTGTGTAACATAGCCCATTATGCTGTATATCACTGTTACCCTTTTAAGAGTTAGTATGCTTCTTGTATATTACTGTAGCCCTTTTAAAAGACCTGTGATCTGTGAGTTCCACATAGTTGGAAGGTAATGGTCATGCACTAGTAACAATAGAACTGTCTCTGAAGCAGTTAGGGTGTATATTTGCTCCTTGTTAAACATATTCATTTCAGCGTGTACATGTTCAATATATGCGAATGTAGTTTCATCTAGCTTTTCAACTAAAGGTGTTTTTATCCAAAAAATGTCTCAATCCTAAAATTCTAGGTGATGCAAAACTATTGGCCATAGCTGTAGGGGGATAAAACAGACTTCAGACATACAGATATACTGATATAAGTAACCACTGCAACCTGCTTACCTAACATACTGTATCCAAGCCTATAGCAACTCAAACGTGTAATACAAGCAACTACCACAGTATCAATAGTTAATTACTTTATAATGAAATCGGACACTAATGATTGAAGCGTACAGTATTTACAAATATCCTGCATGACTTATCAGAACGGCAAGGGCATTCTTGTTATTCTGCAGATAGACAAACACAGACCACAAAAAAAAAGAAAAGAAAAAAAGTCTCTTACCATGTTTAAAGATTTTCCATCCCCTTTCTCTACTTGTATAATCCATTACTTTGATTGAACACCGTGGCAGAGCAAGGCAGCTTGTAGTGCTTTTTTTGTTTGTTGTTGTTGTTTTGTTTTTAAAGTCCCAAGCTGTTTCAAAGAAACATGTTCTTCCTCTGATCTCCAACAGCAATGCACAATATAAAAAAAGAGAAGCAAAATGACCTTTCAAGTCTAATCTTGCTAGTCGATAAGACAGCCAGCTCTGTATTGGGAGGGTAAATTCCTCCACTCAACGCTTCCTGATTTCTGGACTGGATTGTGGTTCCACAAGCTGCAGTTCCAGCGTTCAAGCTACTCCAAAATGTGACTCACTCAGCCCTCCTTCATTAATTCATTTAAGTCCAATGATGAAAATGTCCTTCCCGGGAGAGCAACAAAGCCATGCTGATTATAAAAAATGAATGCTTTTTAAATTGCTTATTATCAGGATAACAATATATGACTCCTCACACTGCCTGCACTGTATGTTCCCCACCTTCCATCAACTGACAAGAGGAGTTACAACTGTCACAGCCCCATATCAGCACAGTACACGTCTTCCTAACCTTATGTATAACCTAGTTTCACTTTCCCTTGCTCAGAAGTGACAGCTGTTTATAGCAGCATAAATTATTTAATCTCAGTACAACTTTGTGCATTGTACTGCTGGCTCTGCAAGTGAATGAGTAAATGGGTAAAAGGTAACGCATGGCTGTTACGCTAGTGAGGTTCTGGTACTGTAGTTTTTCAACTGGTCCTGCTGATTCAAGAGGATAGTAAGGCTATGGTATGGACACATTCTCGAATAACATACGTATGCTGTGTTTTTATATAGCAGCAAGAAATCAGCAAATGTGTGTCTCAATTCACACCTATCGCTAGTCCCCACCCACTCCTTTTGTAAGTGTCGCTAACTGATTACCTGAAAAACGGTTAGTAATCAATTAAGCACACTGAAATGTCATCGCTTTCTAGGTTTCACACAGCAGTGAATCCTGTGTTGTGTGCAGTGTTTTCGTATCATTCTCATATTTACAGTAATATGTCTGGAACAGGAACCTTGTCTGCAAAAAGTCCCAGGCTATTTTTTGTTTTCTTTTTAACACACAGTTCAAGGAATTATTGCTAAAAAGTGCAGTAAAGCAACTATCACAAAACCGCATGTGGTTGAAGATAACAGGAAGGCCCCTACACGTTTGCAGAAGGAAGGAAACCCACCACTTAAGCAATGTTAAGTTCCCAGAACCCTCAGGAGCAGAAGTGAATGTTGATAATGCCTTTACATGGTCACACTTTCTACCCCCATAAATAATGCTTTGAAACTATGACATGGAAAGAAGCCTGAGTCTCCTCTCAAATTTTATATTCTGAGACACTAAAAAATTAATTGAAAAAAGTGTGACATACAGATGGATGGATGAATGGACAGACAGACACCTCCATATATTCCCAGAATCTGACACTTTCCATAAATTATGCAAGATAATGTTAATACCAACTTTCATGACAATTGGATAAGCGGTTCTCCGTGTGTAAAAAAAAAATATATATATATATATATATATATATACAGTATATATAAAACATACAGTACATATAGTATGTGTGGATGTAGCTACGTACAACCACATCGACAGTATCCCCTTCCCTAGGGTAATAAATCCAACAACAAACATTTGAACTTTTTCAATCAAGACATCTATGAGGAAATGCATATTAAAAAGATGAAGGAAAGCCATCTGCACAGCTCTGCTACTGCCTTGGTGTTGTCATTATGGTGTAACTGCATTTCCATTGAAGATCATCTGGAGCCTGTTTTTGAACAGACCTTTAGAATATATCACCACATAGCTTTGCATAACTCCCAAGACACTGGACGAGGTGATAAGAAAGACGCCTATATCCCAGCTCTGTCTGCATGAATTATGTATGAATTATGATTTTTACCAACACACATCGTATACCCAGTTAGTATCAGTGAGTGTGCAATATTTACTCTAAATCCATTTGTCTGCTTATAGGTTGCTAGGATTTATCACAATACACTGGTAATATTTTTCACAATTTTCTGTAAAGGGAAACTCCAGAATTCCTTATGCCCCATGGGTAATCCAGACTCATACAAATAAGGAATAGTTAGCCTTGTGAATTGTGTGTAGGCAGAGAATGTTTCTTGCAAGATGTCATGATAATGTGTCTGTCAATGGACAATCATTGCAAGATATGTATTCCTAAATAGACACCACCTGTGCAAAGAGATCTGAATTGGATTCGAGGAGCGATAAAATAAATGAAAAAGTAGCTGTGAAAGTATGTTCAAACCAACTTTCACCACAACTGGATACGCGATTCTAATATGTAACATTGTTTGACAACATACATACAGTTTGTACAGTACATAAACGTAGACAGACAGACAGACAGACAGACAGACAGACAGACAGACAGACAGACAGACAGACAGACAGACAGACAGACAGGCAGGCACTGGTGCTGATACTTTCAATAGCCTGTGCTGAAGAATGTCCTTGGGTAGCATGTAATAAAAAGAGAGATACAATGCTTTAAACATAAACATATCACCCCATCCTATAAATCTGTTTACTCAGAGCTAAGGCTGTAAGGAAGGACTGTTAACTTTTCCATCAATTATTATGGATACACGTGATTGGTCTATAATTTACAGCATATAAGAAGACCCCATTTAGAGCAATCTAGAATGTGGAACACCATTCTTTGCTGGTAACAATTATTAATGACTCAGCGAAGAATAAAAGTATAATGTAGTTATTAATTAATCATTGAAATATTAATTGAGGCATAACCGACTCAGACACGACTCTGCTTTCCGGTGGCTGTCTGTTGCATGAGAAGGATGTAGGTCACAGTGTTCAATTTCAGTTACAAGATTGGGATTCATGAAGTTACACTTAGAAAAACTCACCAGTGCCATTTGTCCTCCACTTTTTGGAAGCACTAAATTACAAATAAATTTTAAAAAAATGAACGGGTCTTTCCGGCTTCTAATTTTATACAAAAACAATTTCCTGGTGTCATAATTCCTCTAAAGTCCTCTACTTCATCAGACAGAAAGTAACTCTGTTTGTTTAAAGTGACCCTGTGGCGCTGCTGTAAATAGTGTGTGCAGGAATGTAAGGTTGGCAGGGATGGGGTTAAATCTACCCCTGCCAACAATCACAGGTGTGGCCACATGTATGTAAGAAAGGATTTTAATAAGAAAGCATAATACAGGTGTTATCCTCGGTGTTTACACACAAACACATGTTACAGGCTTTTCTGACTGGCTACATACATCCCTGATATGTTAATTTAAAACATGTCTAATGCTGAATTTTAAATGTTTAGGGAATTACATGAAACGAACAACCCTAGTTTGCTGTCTCCTATATCACTCTGCGAGTCAAATAGGCCTGCTCCTGTTACTTGTTACAGCAATAAGGTAATTTTTTTTAATAGCTCATCAACCATAATGGTGCTTAACTGGTAGTGCACTATAGTGCCTTATTGTTTGAAGGCAAATAACAAAACCCTTAAAAGAGGCTCTCCAAGCCATAACAGAGTCTGCCATTCCAGCTGGCTTCTTGGTAAAAAGCCCTCAAAGGAAGACTCTGTTACTGCAACCTAAGACAAGAAATGAAGAAAGCATCTGCTCCAGGTCGCAGATTGCCTGAGAGGTGTATTGTGTTCATGCACAGAGAATTGAAAAACATTTCTGAACAGCAGCGTCTTCAAGTAACACTTCATAAACAATGGCAGCATTTCAATTGTCAGTTACACAGAGTGGTCTCTTATACAGAGTACACTGGCACAAGAGAAAGCAGAAAACTTGCCATACGGAAGTCAATACAAGATATCAGCTACATTTTACTTAGCAAGTAAACCATATAAGCCTTGTAAACAAGTTACAGGGACACAGAATTAAAGAGGCAAGATGTGGCTAGGCCCCTGTGACAAGGCACAATTCAGTGAGCTTAGGAGCCAATTCCACTGCAGCTGGCATTTCAACTGCAGTGCAACCAGTGTCTTCATTTTGACATTGTCTTTTAAATCAATTGTTCACAACATGTTGGTTTATGGACCTTGTCTTACACACTCCAGAATAAAACATTCATGTCATTTTATGAATAATAAATATTCAATACACTGATGAATTATAAATGAAGCACTACACTACCACAAATACAAAGGTGACTTTGTTTATTCATAATTTAGAGTGCTATTTTAATGTATATATTATAATTGATTATATGTACTGGATTTTAACAAACTACTTCAATTAAATGATTGAACCCTTTTGTATGAGTGTGTATATAACTGTTGTCACAGTAACCTCAAATTTTGAATTTTGAATTGTATTCTGTATATACCCTTATTAATGAAAGGCATGCATTCCTATGTGTGATTTGTGTGTCGGTAAATACAAAATACACCTGTTTAATATCCTATTATGTGTGTTGTAGGATTTTCTATTGTTGATTCAACTAATTTGCCATGTTAACTACTGTAACTCAAGGCTGATTGTGAGAAAGTTAGACGGGGAAGCATATTCATGTTACACAGGCTGCAGTGCACAATGCTTCTCCTATGTGCTTCAGTGCACAGAACAACATTCATTTCCTCCCTCACTTCCCCACAACCAGCTTCTTTTCAAAAGCAATTTTTGCTGGAATACTTAGTAAGCAGTAAGAAGAAACAACACTTTAATAGCAAGCAAAATACACATACTGTACAGTAGATGCTATAAAGTCTTGTTTCAATAACCCACATGACAAAATAACTCAATAACTCATTTAACAGGGCAGTGCCTTCATTTATCTTGATAGAATTAGACAGATGCCCTCATTAATCTCTGTGTGCTTGATTCCATGTTGTGATTTAAATGTCCTCAAAGACCCCAAATGGCTCTTGAGGCCACATTCCGGGATATGATCTGGTTGAGGCTGAACTCCTGCATTAAAAATCAAGCCAGATGAACAAAGGCCTGACGACCGCCACCTCTCCTTCCAGCTCAGATTGCACAGCGGTGCTGATAAGCCCTGTATTTGCTTACAGTATGTAAGCAAATTTACAAATACTACCAGTGACTTTGAGATATGCCTGGGTTAGCGTCCTGATATTTTCATAGAGTGTCAGTTACTGGTATTAGTTGGCACAATGTATGAGGTTTATTTAAGACTCTTAACTTCCTGTATCCTGTACTGTGTTGCACATACATATTTGTATTTTGAAAATTGGTCAATTCATTGTGTGATGTTTTTTTATCAATCTTGTTATAAAAACAATTTCAGCCATGACTGTGACAACACCTGCCAACTGAGCGCCTACTATCAATTTTTAAGTTTGTTAAGTGTATGCTACATATGACATGTATTATAATTTGTTGTCCTATGTCTGTACATGCCTTGCTAAATGGCTACCGTTTCTATTACTGTGATGCATAAGGATACCTTTCATTCTTAATTACTGGAAGTTTAGCAGCCTCAATTTAGCAATCCAAGACATAAATGCCATACTCTCATTTTCACATACAATTAAACAGCCTTACTGAATTCAGTACAGCATCGAACCGTAATAAAGACGGCTGTAGGTTTGTTTCAGTGCCACAGCAATGACATTTTTTTGTGTTGAAACAAAACAAAAACCTTGACTATGAATTTCTTCTACATTCTGAAATCTGTATGCATGTATAGTGCTTACTCATTATACATATAGTAAGAATCCCTGTAAATTTCACTTTGAATTGAACTTGAATTCACAATGAAGGGGCTGTACATATATACAGTTACAATTCTAAATGGATACTGCTGCTATTGTAGGATGCAGGCACATCCTGTTCAAGAAGGCCCGTCTCCCACACTTAAATCAAGAAAAAACAAATAATTATAACAAAATAATGTGTGGATTTGGACAATTATAAACTGCTCTACCTTCAGCCTTGTGGTTTATGATGACATATCTAAAAAACGCATTTACATTCTTTTAGGAACAAATGAAAGAATATTGTGTGTTTTCTTAATTCAGTTCTTAGAACTGATTTGCATTATAATATTCTATTCCAGGAAATTTTACATATCATGCCATAAATTATTGTTACGCAAATAATGTGTTAAATGTCCAAAGGCACCTTTTCTATGGTGCCCAACATTAAATGTTAATTATATAACTAATTGAAAATCTATCACTTTAGTACTTGATGCTTTGAGTATGTCAGTTTGTTTCAAATCAACTCCCTTGTATGTTTACCATGGTAAATTTGCACAATAATTAAAAAGTTCACCCCATGATTTTACCATGCTATGCACATACGGGACATTTAACACATTTTTTAGTGCTTTCTCAAGCTTGCCAGCATACAGTATTCACCACATCTAAGGCAAAAATCAAGCCAGGAGGTTGAAGTTACCTGTAATTTCAATGAGCCCCAATGCAAAACATCAGCTGAAGTAAAAGTTATCATCAAACACAAAAATGACCTGCCTTGACCTTGGGCTTTGCAACTCAAGTGGTAAACACTCACAGTGTATTCAAAGAGTTTGCAAACTTCTACATAGATATGCCAACCGAGAGAGAACAACACTGCAATCCATTCTGAATGCAAACCCATCCGCCCAGAATAAGAAAGAGTTTGAGACTGACAGGCCCTGTTGACACTTACTTGTACGCTGGTGATCGATGCTCTCTGCATCCAAAGTGATGGGGGGGGAAGCATCCACGTTGACCCCTGACCTCCCAGGCTTCGCTCCTTCACTGGGCTCTCCCACTGGGTTAAACACACCCGCCTCAGGGGGCTTCCTGCTCACCGACGCCACCTCGAGGGCAGAGGAGGAAGGCTGTAACGGCAAAAGGGAAAAAATGAATAAACACAGCCTTTTTAATTTGTGTTGTTTTATTCGTCCATAGACCTCATCATACCTCACTATTGAAACCTGTAGTACACAGCTGTATGCAATGTACTTGGTTCTAACTAGAAGGCAGCCCCATGAAAGTATCTCTCTCTCTCTCTCTCTCTCTCTCTCTCTCTCTCTCTCTCTCTCTCTCTCTCTCTCTCTCTCTCTCTCTCTCTCTCTCTCGTCTAGTGGACTCAGCACAAGGGTTCAGAGTATAAAATGGAAATTATATTAAATCATAAATAAAAAAATATATAAAATAAACTTATCTCCTAACTAATATAGCCTAGATTAAAAAAAAAAAAAAAACCTTAACACATGTGCTATTTACAACTAAGGGTTCATTAAATGATATCTCAGGAGTTGGCCTTTTTGTTTGGGGGAATGTCCTCTTACATCTTTAAATTTGAATGGAAAGCGCCATACAACAGGAAAATAATAAGGGTCATTAAGTACTGCTGTATTTTTTTATTGAATACCTCTTTCCAGAACCAATTAACAATCAGAAGAATAAGGGTTAAAATCAGAACTTGTATAGTGAGTTAGAAGATGTGAGCTATCTGTGAAGTATTTTTTGATGTTGTTTTTCTCACAACAGGGGTTAGGCAAGTGTATTCTTTCAGCGGCTTTCCTTGTGCTTATCTTTGGCAACCTTTTTATTCAAATTCAAGCTCTATTGAAAAAAAGTCTGGGGGATGGCAGGTAATTTTCAATTCACTAGAAAAAGACTGGGTTGGAAGCAGTCATGTTGTTTTTGTAACAAGATAAGAGGAGAGCGCTTCGCAGGAATGGGAGGCAGACAAAAGGAAGCAATTTGTTGGATTTATAAAGAGGGAAGCTCCATAAGCAGCCAGGCTTTCAAGGGTTCAGCCCTCCGTTGCCACAGTGACCGCTGAACTGTAGTTCTGAGATGTCTGAATATTCTTTCAAATTCAGATAAATATTCAGATATACTTTTTAATTATCTGAACAAAAGTGTACCCTGTACCTAACCAAATTACATTTAAAAACAAAGGAGAGAAACAGTAGAGTGTGTTTTATTTATTTCAGCCATAACTTCAAACACTAAATAATAAAACTCACAAGAGATCCAATGGTACTAAAAGCGTGACAAGAAGACAAGTCTTTGTCAATATGTATTATAATGCACTCCTTGGAATAAACTGAAAACATGCTTTTCAAACTGTCAGGCTTGCTTCCTCAGTACAGAAGGTAAAACAACGTTTGATGCTTTTGCACAACACAGTTGTTTTTGCTATTGCTTGTTACACAACGGTAATTTGTGCAGTACCGGACATGTATGCCCATTCCAACCAAGCACCTACTATATATTATTATTGAGGTACATGAGAGCCTCCCATATAGACAACAGCGTGTGCCACATAGTGCAGGTGTTTCTATTGTTTTGTCCAACCCCTGCACGTGTCCTGCTTAACTGGGTCCACATTTTCCTGGCTGTCAATAGACTCTCGCTTACCAGCTGACGGTTAGGACAGATTTCTCTGGCCCTGCCCACCCGGGTGCTGGAATAAATCATTTACAGACCAGCTCTGTAACACACTCATCATCTGTCTCAGCCGTTGGCATTCGTCACCATTTCCTGTGATGAAGCGCAAGTCTGTGTCTCTCGGGGTTGTGTGGTCGGTGGCTGTGGAGGCCACACCTGCTGTCAACCACAGCGAGTCAGGCAGGCTCCGAACTTTGTTTACAAATGAATGTCACCCAAGCTGTGAGGGGGCGGCCTAGCACAAAGCATCGCTCTGAGAGCTTGAGGGCACAAGATTGTTTTTTTCTTTTTGTTTTCGTAGTTATACAATTTATGTTCTAAGAAGCATAACTAACAGAGAATTCAGTTATTTTTGTTTGATATTCCTTACACAATCAGTCGACACATTATTTATTTAAAAGCACAGGTAAGCAGGGTATATCAGGGTATACCAAGAATTGCAAAACCATGGTTAAGCATTACTGTACACATTTCAATAATGGTACCATCACAACATTTTGTGATGGTACCATAATTTACAAGCGAACCTCTACAAAGAAAACACAAAAATCAACCTTCTTCTATACTTTATCCCTAATTTAGACACTCAATCATATGATCAGTAATAATTCCTATATACTGTTGATATAAGTAACTGACATAAAACAAATTTCAGTCTACAGACTATTATTGTTTGTATTCCCTTCACCAAAAAAAACCCACTGTATGTTCTTTTTAAAAACAACTTCCCCACCCTTGTCCCTAAACCTCTCTCCCACACAATTCCTGTGCAGCCTGCCAAAGTCATGAGTTCACAATAGGACACAGCGTCAGGTGTGTCCTGTGATCAGACCAGGCTTGCTGTGCTCAAGTGGGCTGCACACGATTTAACTAAGTTTTACAATATAAGCTGGCATGGCTGCTATTCCACCCTTACCTGAATGGAAGTATGCCTATACAGTAGTTTATATTTTATGTTTGCGTACTATTAAAATTGTATTCTGTATGAGAATAGAAATGTGACTAGTTGCTATACACACAGATTATTTGAATGAGAATACTTCCAAACAAACTTAAAGTATACTTCTGGTTTGTTTAGATTATTATTGCTTTAGTTCACAATTCTCTGAAAAAGACAAGTTACTGTGTATAAAAATATCATCACATTATCACATATACAGTAGTACACCAATGCCATCTGCTGGACAGTTAACACATTACAGTAACTTGTATTAATTAATGCCTTGACTGAATCACTGAAAGGAACTGCCACTAGTAGCAAACAATCAGTACACACAAATGTCAGATAGTTCTCATTACCCACTATGTAAAATGAATGTAGGTATTTGAGCACAACTTGAGAAATATATCCTAATATGTGTCTTCAATATCATTATCAGGCTTAACTAAAATAATTGTTCAGCTACTGCTTTTGCTGCTGAAAAGTCTTCTATAGCTTTTAGAAATTACCACTCTAAATAATAAATTAAGCATACACAGCAGTACAGAATTATACAAAACACATCACAGGATATTAAAAAAGCATGACACTAAATATATAACAGCATCTCATTTAAATTACTATACCATTGGTACAGTAACCAGTCTTTTCATCACAGCAGCACATTCATTAATAAATCAGATTTCTTTGTCTGTCAAAAAATCACACCCCTTTCCCCAAATAAGAAATAATTGATTTTAATACGCCATCTGTTAGAAGTGCAGAGGAAAGCCCATTAGAAATGATCTGTCCAGCCCAATCACGAATCAAAGACCCACTCTCACAGAAGAAAAATGCCCTGGATGCAGAGACCATGTCCTCAAAGAATCACAGTAAATTAGGAGCGAAGTGATGATTTTTACGCTGATATGATAAACAAGACCCCGAGGCAGTGCCGGGGGACATACGTGGATGCTGCCACTGCAGACACCACCTTGATGTGCAGGGGCTTGGGTGAAAACAATGGGACAGGAGGAGAGACACTTTGAAGCAGGAGGGAATCTTGTCATTCAAGGTTAAGGGTCTGTGATTAGGCAATATGCAGAGATGGGCTAATTATCGCAGCCTTTGAACAAAGCTCTCAACGCCTCTGGTCCTCACCATCCTAATTAGAGCATGCTTTATTTGCAACATTCGATTATTGTCTGTGGAAGACAGAGTTCTCTAATGATTGCATTGGAGATGGACACTAACAGAGGAAGAGAAGGCAATATGAATACAAGCCTTTTAATGATAGGGCCTTTTGCAGTTTTAACCAGGGGTTTACTATTTGGATCTGTCAGCTGCAGATGGTAAGGAGTTATTGGGGAAAAAAACACTATGAAGCAGATACTGTATCCCCATCCCTCACAAAGTGTACCATGGTAAAATTGTACATGCTCTCCCTGGGTGTTTTATCCAATTAACCATATATTGTACTATATTTATCAGTGATTTACCATGCTATTTGTTGCTTTGCTTGATTCACTTTTCAATCGTGATGGGCAAGCAAATCTTCCAGGTGCTTCTATTTGGCACGGCAGTTCTGATGTTTCACAAAAGGAACAGTCTCTATGGAGAACAGACTCTGCAGAAGATTTCCATTTCAAATATTTTATACAAATGCTGGTTGCATTTTATACAAAGGCATAATTGCAGGTGTCTCTTATTATTTTGTCCAACACCCTGTCAATAAGCAACAGTCTAAAAGACAATGAAAAAACACCCGAAATCTTTAGCTCCATAACAAACCGTTGACGAAATCTTGCAAGCTCTTTTACTGAATGCATGCTACCCCTCATGATCGTTTCAATTATACAGCCAGAACTCAGAGTATATTAGAGCCTCTCAGATGATCGTGGTGCCCAGTTTGAAATGGCCATGTGATTTCCATTTCCCAAGGAAAGCCCAAGGCAATTGATTAGCAGAATAAAGTCATGTTATACTGACCTTTGTTAACTAGGCTGCTCTGTAACGCTCCCTCTACCATTTTATATGCAAATGTGATGTATTAATCTTGACGACATAGCCTTCAGTCACTGCGGCTGAGTTATCAAGTCCGGGGTGAACATTATCCTTTTTGGTGTCTGTGATTAACGTCAGGGCCTATTTGTGTCACAATGTGCCAAAGCCATCTTCCCACTGAACACGGACATGTACTTTATCATCAGAAGGGATTCAGCGGGTCAAATATTATTTAACAACTTAGGAGGAAGTATTTCCTCACTAATTTAATGATGCATTTATCCTCATTAAAAGACTTCAATAAAAGACTTAAAAAAGAAGCGTATACCGAAGTGGGTAGTCTAGGCACTACAGTGGATGTGTAGTGGGTTATAAGAAACACACTTGACTTGTTCTAGGGCCAATGGCTGGTAGCAATTGGAACTTATTTCCATCTGATGACTTTTCTAGGCAGCTACTGTGTAAGAAGTAATGAGTCTCAAATGAGTTCAACTATTATTATTATTATTATTATTATTTGTTTATTTAGCAGACGCCTTTATCCAAGGCGACTTACAGAGACTAGGGTGTGTGAACTATGCATCAGCTGCAGAGTCACTTACAATTACATCTCACCCGAAAGACGGAGCACAAGGAGGTTAAGTGACTTGCTCAGGGTCACACAATGAGTCAGTGGCTGAGGTGGGATTTGAACCGGGGTCTCCTGATTACAAGCCCTTTTCTTTAACCACTGGACCACACTGCCTCCTATTAGACTGTTAGACTAGTATTAATAACAGCAGTCAAAACCATATCATATAAAATATAAATTGACAACATTATTTGTTGCCCATAATTGCGTAATAAATCCATTCATGTGTTATATATTTTACTGCTCTTAATTGTACTGTAATTCTTGATATGTATTTTATTTTGTATACAACTAAGGTCGCCCTGGGTAAGGGCGCCTGCTAAGAAATAAATAAATACATAAATAAATAATATATAGTCATGAGTCAAAACAGAAAATAATGTAATACTTTGTGTATCAGTCTTAGCCATTCCCGGTGTTCCCTTTTTCTTAGTTTTACCTGTAAACATAATCTTATATAATAATTAGTATATATAATGTAAACTTTCATACATACATAGAAGCACCTCTGTGATACCCACATTGTACTTGCATATGTCACCCCTTTTATCTTATCTGCTTATCCATTTGCGATGAAATTTGATAAGGGCATTCTTTACACTTATTGGAAGTATATTCAGATACTAGTTTAACAAGGCTGGGGCTTAACTTTTCCCCCAGAAACAGAAATATAGATATGGTATGTGTCAGCTAATCCCTTTCCCCGGAGGCTTGGGGGATGGGTACCCATTCATTTTGAAGTGTTTGACACTCCTATGCTACAAGACAAAAACAAAACAAAACAAAACCAAAAAAAAAAATGAATTTCTCATTTAATTCTCACAGCTCTTACTAAAACAAACTGTTCTGGCAAAACACACTTCACATTTGACATATGCAGTCAAAACTGCTTAATGTAATCACTGGTTAATTAAATCAACCTGATACTGCAAGCAAAAAATGCATGCCTATTCCTTTCAACCATCTCCTTAAACTTTTTTTTTGTGTTCAAAATGTCATCTCTTGTGTTGACATCCATTTACTTTAAATGTAGCGCAACCGAGATCAACAATTTTGGTCACTGTATGATAAAGTTTATCTGCAAAAACAGCCAGTGACTATTAAATAATATTCAATAGGATGGCCCTAATTCCACAAGTTCTGCTGGCAGAATATTCCTGCTGTACGGTATTAGCTGTTGTAAATATTTACACAGTTGCATTGCACATAGTGCTCCTGTGCATAAGAAAATAGATGAGGTTGTGTCTTTTTTGTGTCTTTTTACTAGTTTATTTTATTTTTTAAATGCTGTTATTCATGAAAAATGCTAAAAATCAAAAAGGGTTAAGAATATATAGCACCTAGTAATTGAATCATCCAGGGAACAAAAATCACTTTGTTAAATCAACCACTTTACGTGATCACAAGTATACACATATGATTACATGAACAGATACAACTGTAAAAGACATACTGTACATAAAGAAATACAGAACTTTGGGCTGCTGCGATAGTCAGTATGCTTGTCATATCAGAATCTCAGTGAATTCAATCAATCGTGTAATTAGCTGATTCATTCTTCTAACACCTATTTGTCATTGATTTCATACACCACTACATACTTGTTGCAGTCGAGTGAGTCGCTCTCTACTGAAACCACAAACAGCAAACACCAAACTTGAGGCCCTGCTGCTGTGCTAGCTCACAAAACAGAAGACACACTGCTTCTGACCTGATGAGACTGCAGGTTTAACAGCACCTGCAAAGGCCATCTGAGAGACCCGGGTTTGAAATCAGCTACAGACAGCAATGTGAGCACAGGCTGGGAAATCGTATTCCTCAATCTCAGCGTCTTCCACCGAAACCCAGAATCGTATTGTTGAAATACACAAAGCATGAGATACGAAGCCTGTAAACTATGAGCAGTGCATGCAGCACTCAAACACCACTGAGGGCTACAAACCATCTTACTGGCTCAGTTCAACAGATTTTGATCATTTATTTGCTATTTTAGACAATAATTCAGACTGATTATTTATTTATTTATTTATGTGGGCCAAAATATGTTTAAACGCCTCAATGCTATCAACTAGCTTTTCACATTGATCACTATTATAATATTACTTCAAGATTCAAATAACAGGTTCTAATTCTGATAGCCCCTCTAGTGTTAAAAATAGACAACAGAATAATGTTTTTTTTTTAATGAGTAACCCTGATGCATGTAGGTTCAGTTCAGTACAGTAGAGTAGCAGGCATAAGGGCAGGCAATAATGTAAAAAAGAAAAAAGAAAGAAAGAAAGCAAAGGGTTTCAACAAATAGATTTGTCTGATGTCAGCCTGAAGCAGGGCTTAAAAAGCCCTTAGTGGGAGGAAAACACCAAAGCCTGCTTTTAATGTTCCTCCTTCCTCACCATCACAAAAGAGAATTTCTAATGATTCCAGAAGAAACAGCTTACCTCAGATTAGACCTTTCCTCCAGGAGACCTACTCTGCACAGACACTGCTCTAGTTATTAATGCTCTGCTGTGCTCTATCAAAGGACCTCAGGGAGCCCTAACAAGAAAGAGTAAGCGCTATCGATTTGGCACTTCCTGCTTGGTCGAAGTAAACGAGATGACTGCCTGACTCTTACTGCTCAGTGCGCTTTTGACCCGCAGAGGGTAAAGGCACACTATCTCTTGCAGCGAGCTATTTGCCCAACATGTTGCTTGGTTAGCTTAGTGGGGGCCGCTGTTTTTTTTCTTTTTCTTCCCTGAATAGGTACTTAAAAAGAAGCACTTAAAAGCCTGACTGTGTGGTAGCGCTACGGCAATTTGACACTTAGAACACGTCAGCCTGCTTCCTTGTTTTCACCTCTGTGGCTACCCGCCTGCAGGGCTCGTCTACCCCTCCTTACTAATAACTGTGTAGTGTCAAAGGCACACCCTCGCCTTCTCCACAAAAATGCCAAACACGCAGCCCCCCCCCCCTGCTGAGCACTTTCAGTTGCTCTAAATGCCACTGTGAACAGGTATTTAAGAGCTTGAGAGCCGCCAAGCACAAGCTACTGTATTGTTTTGTTTTGTTTCTCTCTCTCTCTCAAGTAGAACAAAGAGAAATTTTGCCAGTTCTAGTGGTTTGATAAGCGTTATTTCAATGTAATTCCCAACTGCTGTTACAAAGTCTGACATTTTATGCAGCATTGGGATACGTCAGCAGGGACTCCCATTACATAGCAGTTCAGCCATTTCAGGTTTTACTGTGAGCTTACAGTTATTAGCAACACCAGAGATTAATTACTAAACCACAAGGAACAGGTCTAACAGCTATGCAATGGAAGCCGTATTGCCCAGCCAGAACAGGTAAGATTGTTGGGTGGAAGACTAGGTCTGTGTTCATAAATGGTACCCAAGACCAAGACCAGACTTGAACAATGGTCTTAAAATGTAAAATATATCAAAAGAACTTTGAACAATGTAAGCCTCCATAGCGTAACACAGGGTGCAAAAGGTGCATCTAATTAATCTCAGTTGTGTCTAATTAGCTCACACGAAAATCTGTAATGGCTGAAAATGCTATCCATTGGGAGTCTTACATTGTACCCTGGCTCATCAAAGGATGTATTTGCCATGTTAGAGCTGTTGCTGTGTGGTATATAAGACTTACAGCAGTTAGCTGTAGCACTGAGCTATGCTGGATTGCTGGAAGCAAATATCTACAGTATTGGAGTACTGGAAGAGGATGGCTTTTAGCTTTTCTGTTTCGATTTCTAATTCAGACAGCAGCCAGTACCATCAATCCACTTTTTGGCAAAATTATCTCTCCCAAATATGCACATGACCTTCAATTTGACTTGTTTGCTGGTATCTGCTTATAAATGAATATTTCCATAGTTTTCGTCCCACATATTCTTATGCAGTATTAAACGTGGTACAGGAATATTTGCATCTGCAGTTTGTGAACACAATGTTGTGCATTAACTGCAACTGATCCTGAATACAAGCGGTAACCAGTAGCAATAGAGTATCACTTAGCTTCTGCTCTGTATTAACAAAATAAAAATAAAAAATAAACACAGAGCAGACCATTTACCTACAGGCCTACATTTCTCTACCTCTGCAAATGAGAGCTAAAGTGTCAAATGAGGTGGCACAGTAATCAGATATGAGTCACTGAATAGAGACATTAAAAGAAAAAAAAAATGGATGGTGGTTTTTATTGAACACTCAACCTTCATTATAGCACTGTTCTTAGGAGCTAAGCAACTGGGCCGGTATAATGAGGTTTCACTTATGACAATTTTTAGATTAAATTAATGTAGTGATGAACCAAGGTACAGAAGCCCTACATCACAGCACGCAGCCATTAGTTGGGGTGAAGGGTAATTGAAATATTATGTAAAACCTATTCGAAAGCCTATTGTTCAAAGCTAAATAATTATACAGCGTATTGGCACTCACTAGGGCAGAGGTTAAAGAGGGGCACACTCCCCTGCAGGTGCTATTAGAGGTGCCCTTTTCTGCAACAATAGTGAATTCGGCCAGGGTCATTGCGGCCAATGGGGGAAGTCTGCTGTGATTTGCACTACATAGCTAGCCCCAGTAGGGGCCTTAGTCAGCTTCTAATGCCCCTACTGGGACTAACTATGTAGTGGAGCTCAATTACTGAGTCTCTGGAACTTTAGATTGTTTTTAACATACCTTATTTATTAGTTGTCAAGCTGACAATCTTTTCAGTGTCGTTGTCAGGGTTTTATCTACCTGACTACAATCTTTACAATAGTTGACAGTAACATACTTTATTGATATTAAAATGTCACTTCTTACTTGTATATCTTAACACAACCTTTGTCCACTGGGCCATTTGTCAAAATCCTTGACTATGGAACTCAGTGTCTGGAATGTAGCTTTTGCCTATTATCTGTGCTTAGCTTCTGATTTATGTAACCCCCTTTTTAAAGTAAGTTTATATGGAATGAGTCATTTTCCATTTTAAACCAAAAAAAACAACAATATAATACATTCAAACAGCTATATAAATATGAGACACTCACAGCATAATAGCATTTGGTTTGACAACATAAACAAAAAACACTGAATGAAATACCTTCCATCTTCCTCAGGTTACAAAGAAGATATGGAGCTTGGTCAGACAGGCTGATCAAATATATGCTAATTTATACTGTACAGAAGACAGAGAGACGAACCAGGAATATAAAACCAACCAACTGTCTGTTTAGATAACAAACCCCCATACTTGCCAAGCACCCGACCGGCCAACACAGCACAATCAAAAGACTTGACAAAATAAGGCCCTGATGATGACCACAAAGAAGCTCAGTGGTTTCAGCTCAAATAGAGCCCAGCGTGTATGCAATATGCTGTGGCATATATATATATATATATATATATATATATATATATATATATATATATATATATATATATATATATATATATATATATATATATATATATATATATATATATATATATATATATATATATATATATATATATATATATATATATATATATTTTTTTAATTATTATAATAAAATATCTGTTTACTTAGATGAGCTTGTATGATTTCCTACAGAAACCTTCCATTATCACTAGGGGAAAAAAGTGCACACAGTACTTTAATTGCTCATACCCCCTTCCACTTTTTTAAGCTCTGTTTGCAAGATGTTGAAGGGGCAGCTATTCTGTTTTGGAAGCTAGCTCCTTCGTATTCTTGTTTGTTTAACACTTTTCTTTTGGCATTGGATTACTCAAGAATGAGTTGAAGGCATTTAAAGGACATGTGGGTAGAGGGATCAGTCTTCAAGGCATGCACCAATTTTGGGGGTGAGAGCGCAAGGGCACGTCAAGATGGGGCGGGGTTGTACTGGGGCACTGTGGTAGTGCAGGGCAACAGATACAAAGTATACCCCCTGCAGAGCTGAAAGCCCATGATTCTGTGACTACATTGATAATCAGCAGTTCATAAATAAACGTTCATGCTTGTATTTATTCAAAGCTCAGGTCACGATTTTGACTAAAACCAAAACCTACTTGAAACAAGCACATTAGTAACACTCACCACAGTTATAAGTGCAAAATTAGAGCAGACTTTAAAAAGTAGTGGTAACACATGTACAGTGAAAGCTGGATATATGTATGTATGGACAGGCATATATCCTAAGGTTCTGATACTGACCACAATTGCACAAGCAGTTCAAGATATGTGTAATAAACATGTGTGTAAACAGATGTACTGTACTCTGTATCGTCCATAGGTAACCATGGCATACTGCATTTACTGCAGAATTAGTAAAAGCTACTGATACACTGCACAGCAAAACAGGCAGTCCATCTGAGTCTGCCAGTATACAGATCCCCTCTGCTGGCAAATCGAATAAGTACATAGCCAGGAGAATCACTGCTGTATCCATTTTCCGATGTTAGTGTCAGAGACACAAGTTCTATTCATCACTTCTCTCCCTATCAATGTCCAAAACTTCATGCTTTAATTGTTTCCAAGGCAACACCTTTATGGTGGTCATAGTTTACGATTTAAAACCGGGCAGAGCGTATCAATGTACAAGGAATCTTCTTGTGTTCAACCAGGTCAAACAGAACACTTGGGTTTTCCCTTGTGGAATGTGATAAATGTTTACTGAGGACGGATTTTTTGTGGATGGTGGGATGTTTTAACGGTGTCAAAACATCCCACTGCTGCATGTGTGTGGTTCTGCAACATTGACTTATCCTGAATAACTGCATCACCCATATGAAAACAACCAGGCACAGTACATTGCACTGCGCAAGCTACACCCTTAAAAAAAATACATTACAGGAATACCATATGTACCATGAATGTGGCATTTGGAATATTATATTCATAAGAACATAAGAAAGTTTACAAACGAGAGGAGGCCATTCGACCCATCTTGCTCGTTTGGTTGTTAGTAGTGTATTGATCCCAGAATCTCATCAAGCAGCTTCTTGAAGGATCCCAGGGTGTCAATACCTGATCCCAGGTATTCATTGTGGTAAGTTAATGTACCATATTTAATATACAACAGTACAATAGACAAATTATTTTAAATTGGTCTCAGTATGATTTAAAGGCCCAGTACTTTTTTGTTGTCAAGCCCTTATTTAATCCACTGTTAATATTTTTAAATACATTCTGCAATCTATTGGCATAATACACTGTTTCATACTTATAGTGTAGATGTTGCAAACATTATATAGGTATAGGGATAGTATGTATATGAATTACGGTTAAAGAAGTGTGGGTGCCTTTCCATGGTTGTCTCCAAAATGGCTTAAAACCTGAAAGAAATTAAAAAGCAGGGGCCCCTCAAGATGTATTTATAAGAACCTTAGGAAATACTTTTTAAATCAACTACTAAGGTACAAAGATATCGAACAAATATAAGACAACGCTATAGTCAATACCAACTGCTATATGCCTAGTTCTGCTAGAAACTGAAACAGTGGAGTGAAACTGAAACACCGGCTGGTATTGGTTTCATTAAGGACTTTCTTGCATGGTTTCAGAATTATTTTTCTAATGGTTCAGTCTGTAAAATCAGACAGATTTGTCTCTCAATCTCTTACAGTTACAAAGGGAGTCCCACATGGCTCAGGTGATAGGCAGGTATTTTATCCATCTTTATGCAGATGACACAATTCTATATTCAATCGGCTCTTCCATGTCCTCTGCAGTGTCTGATCTGCAGCATAGTTTTGATAGTGTTCAACAGGCTTTTTCTGATTTAGCAAAACTAAATTTATGATGTTAAACAAAAAAAAAAAAATTGCAGTGGTGTTTGTAATGGTGATTATAAAATTCAAACTCTTAATAAGACTGAACTGGAGAAAGTCACAACTTATAAATATCTTGGTATATGGCTGGCTAGTGCCTTAACTTTTAACACACATATTGACAATCTACAAGTTAAAGTCTAGACTTGGTTTTTTATATCGCAACAAATCTTGTTTTACTCATTCTACAAAGTACATTCTAGTTCAGCGATCAGATTTGTGACTGGTGCTCGTTATCATACTCACCACTGCCGGCTTTATTCTTTGATTAGATGGCCCGCGTTACTTACGAGGCGTGTGACCCATTGGTATTTATTAATTTACAGATCTCTGCTTGGTATAACCCCAATTTATTTGCATAATTTGTTAACATTTTCATAGTCATCTTATAACTTACCTACCTAAGGTTTCTACAGTCTTTGATCGTAGCCCATTTCAGTTTGCTGCAGCTAATGATTGGAATGTGTTACAACTACTAAAGTTAAATAGTTCTTACTGTGGATGCCTTTAGCCGCAGGGTTAAATCCCTGCTGACTGATATCTGTCCCTGCTAATACTGATTTTTATTGCTTTAAATAATAATTCCATGCAGGTGATCTCTAGCCGCCTTTAGGAAAATGAACTGACTGTAGCAGTGTAACTACGGTTACTAAGGTGATAAACTGCTTAAGCTCCCCCCCCCCCCCGGTTTACAGAAATGCTCATTTAATGGGATTTGAATTTACAGCTCTTTTGTCTATTTCTACCCTTCCCTAAGACATTAAAGTAACAGTGAGTCTCGTGGGTTTATTATACTGTTAGGAGAGCCTCAATTTTTCCTCTAACATGCTCTCTGGAACCAGTAATCCCATAATACTAAAATGTTTTAAAGAACTATACAGTAGCAGTGTTTCCCATAAAATGTACTCCCTTAGGTTTTAGTCCATTTCCCTATATTCATTGTAGTCCCTTTTCACTCCTTCCCTCATCATTGTTCCATATAACAGAAACAAAATATATTGCTATAAAAAGAAAACTATAAAATATAAGAGTGTGTATAATCTATAATATATTTTAGGTTACTGTGAGCATCCATTTTTTTTTTCTCAGCATGGGTGAATCGCCATTCATCCATCACAAAAACATACATTTGGCTAGTGCCTTCATCAGTATATTGCTGATTGGAGAATTGATAAGTGGCTGGTACACTCACTATTTTAAAATCTGAAATGAACAACAAATTGAAAGTTAGCATTAAGTGGCAAAGCCTCTGAAATTGTTATGTTTCGTGATGTTTTAATAAAAAAAAAACCTGAACAAAACAAATACATTCCTCTAAAAGCCAAGTGATTTATTATGGAACTCTGAGCACTCATAAACAAGAAGCATTGACAAATTCAAGCCCTATTTATACAGGGTGAATCAGAAAGATAATTTGTGTGTCATTGCATTATAGTTGCTATTATGTTATGTCCATATGGTGCACATTTTCAGATTTACCCTGCATTATGTATGAAACTTCATACAATATGTCAATATACTGTAATATATATATATATATATATATATATATATATATATATATATATATATATATATATATATATATATATATATATACCATATCATTTAATATGTTTGATATAGTTTACATATGTTGAAAATGATCTGTATTGTTCCTTATATTACCATATAACAAAATATATGGTCAATACATGGAACGATAACTGCAGAGAAAATGCAAAATGTTTATTTGAATATCCACTACTTCAAGCACAGTGTTTGATGTTCACCTCCTGTGCTTTGGTACTGCAATTGCATTTCATGGTGAGGTTTGTCCTGTGGTTATCACCTCTGGGGTTCTGAATGAGACATCAGTCACAGACAAGCAGGCAGGCAAGCGGGCAGACTGACCTGACCACGAAGAACACAGAAGCAGAACACTATGTCCTCTATTTGCTGAGAGCATGAAAAGGGTTGTGAACATGATTATTCTCCAGAGCCCAGTGCTACACTGTGCAGTGCCTGTGTTATCTAACAGCCTCACAAGAGCAGGAGGGCTGAGCCACCTGCTGTAGCACACTGGGGGATGAGGTCATTGGGAAAAGATTAATCAAAGCAAGTATGCCAGTGCCATTCTCCACCACAACTGTAAAAACAAAATTAGAGTAATCGGTGTCATCAAAAAAAGGCTTCTCCATTACTCACCTATCAAAAGCACAGACGTAAAACATGTATGAGAAATATAGGCTAATACATATTCATGCCTGCATTTCTTGCCATTAATGGTAATGCTGTGCTCTTTTAATGGTTCAAGTGGAGTGTCTTTCCATAAATGCACTGTATTATGCCTCAATGGTCTTGATAAAGTCTCAGCACTATTGACATTTTGACAAGACATTTTGCAGGACCCTTTTCATCAAAGGATAATGAATAACATCCCATATCTCCGTATTGAAAAATATGCCAATCGTTCAGTGTGCCCAAGTGCCTCAAAAGTACTAAACAGGCTCAGAATTGACCACCTAATTATCCATTCCACAGTTTAGAGAAATACTCATGAGGATTACCACACTGCTAAATGCAGAGCTGTTTCAATAGCCTGTTTCGCCCTCCAACAGTAGGGGTCAATGTTATCCTGCTGGCTGAAGGCAGCTTGGGGCATGATAGAGAAAGATAATTTGCAGTATCATTAAGAAATCAATACATTTTAACACTTTTGGAGCATTGTTTGAAAGAATGTGCCTGCAGCAAACAAGGGGAGTCTCCTGGGTGGTGTATTTAAGTTATGTCAACAGCAGACAGGAGTCAGGAGCAGCAACAGCAGCTCTTATGAGGTGCAACAGGATCTCCTCGGCTGGATAAGCTGAGTAAGACATGCTGTGGGCTCACCAGCTCCAAATATATGATAGCATCAAAGAAAATCTAAATCTTTCAAAACTATTTACAAAGTTTCTGTTTCAGCACAAAGTTTCCTTAAAGCTACCAGCACACTAGCTGTTTAAGACCCAAAATCTTGGTCTGGTCTGTGGAAGACATGTACAAAGCAATTGTTGTGGCTAACAAAATGATTCCATAAATCTTAGCCATTTTGCACTTCCATAGCTGCATACGTCTCAAATGTGCAGTTTTATACATTTTAATTTTAAAATATGATATCTGGTACTACTTTAGGTTAAAGAAAACTCAGTTTATATGGCGTATTCTTGGGTAATCTGTTTGCACTGGTACTCCCTGGATCATTTCACATCATCAGTGTCTTCTGGGTAAGAGCACGTTATTGGCTAAATGCATGTCAATCAATAGGGGAAATAGCAGGTTGGTTATTAACAGGACAGAAGCCACTGAAGGGGTGGGGACAGTTTCACTGTCCAAGTGAAATGGCCCAAGAAGTGCAAGACAGATATTTCTTGAACCTAATGCAGTACCAGATATCTTGTTTTAAAATGAAAATACGTGTTTGCTTTAACATGAGCTTCTTCCCAAACTGCACATTTAAGACCTATAAAAAGCACGGTGGAGACATTTTATGGAACTATTCTGTTAGCTACAATTACTTTAGCAAATTTACCCAGGAGCGGGCATATTTACACTGCTACAATACCTATGACTCAGTAGGTTGCGACTGTGATGTAATCTGTTCGTGTGCAACAGGCAGGTCAGGAGTTGTGGGTGTGGTTACCAATCGGAAGCCAGGATTTTGTCATGTGTGCATAGCATGGTCTGCCGCCTTGACCAATCAGGCTCCTGTACTCTATCACATGCATAACAACAAAGATTTCTGTGTACTGTATCACAGCAGGGTGTCCTCAGTTCTTTTGCATGACATTTTATGGAAACATCCATACCAAACACCAGGTTTCGATAATTACCTTTACACAAATCTATTAAAAAGCAGTTTTTACAAGAGGTTTATATTTGTGCATTTATTTTTGGCAAAATGTAAAAAAAAATGTCAGGATTAGGTCATGTATTCTACTTCTAGTGTGCAACCAAGGATGGAATCGGCCCAGACTACTCCTAACTATTTCAGAGTACATTGTACTACATTATTGGATTACAATCTGAAAAACAACACCAACACCATTTGATGTCCACTGACCTCACTAAAATAGTCTTCTGTACCACTGCATCATCCTCTGAATCTTCTCTGAAGGTACAACACAACAGAGCAGCTTTTTACAGAAAACATTTTTAACACAGTTTCACTCCAATAGGAACAAACCAACGCAAAGGACTGTCATTGTAGCTTCTTTAGTGTTCCACTTTCAGTGACTTTATAGAGTGAAGAAACTGTATTAGAAAACAAAGGTTTGGCTTCACAATGATAAGGGGAGCAGTAAAAACTATACGAAAGCTAACAAACAGTAATAGCTTACGTTTCCACATTATCAGAATCTACTTTATTGGCTTTTGAGATTTTAGAACAAGGCCCCAATATACGGTATCTATAAAACTGCTACAGTGCATTGCACATGGAAAATCTAAAACTACACAGAATTCTCAGAAATGAGACCTACAGTGTGACTAGGAATTTGTACAAGTACAAGACAGTTTAACAAAAAAATCACTGTGTGTGTGTGTGTGTGTGTGTGTGCGTGTTACACAAGGTGCCTTTTGAAAAGCAGCCAATGCTAATCAGAGGGCTAATCATAAAATGACTATGCAGCTACACATAGAGCCACCACCATGAAAATGACATACTATTAATTATAAAATATACACTTACACTTAACCCCTCATGCGTTTTATCTGTTGACTGGGGCAAAAACATATCATTTCAATTCAGTACTAGTACCAATGAGCAATAGTTTTCTTCAGGATTCATACACCAGTATTAAGTCCAAATGTTGTTGTTTTTTAAGGGGCAAAAAAAGCTACAATACCAGATGACAAGATCTGTATTTTTCATTTTAAATTAACAAACACTTTATTTGCAGTAAATGTGTATTTTAAAAAAAACAATCTATACATTAATACCCAAAATCCACTAATAAGCGATGATAGAATTAGAGAGGACTAATAATGACTTCAGCAGACCAGAATTTAAGAGACTATGTGTGCCATGATTGTCAGAAAGACAGTGGAAGAGGTTGAGTGACCAGCTCAAGCTATAGCGGAGTGCTTTACACTCCCTTTCAGTGGGGATGAGGCTCCTTGCAATCAATTGTCCATCCTTGTGTGGACCCAAGCTGAGAGCTCCATTGTTGCGGCTCGCTGCACATCCCTGGTCCCAGAGTAATGACAGTACAGGCAGGAGACGGGCTTAAAGTCTAGTTAATAAAGCCTCTGTCTGTTTGCGGAGTCCCCCCCCCCCCACTTGATTTTCCTTCAACAGCTGGAAAGTGAAGTTCAGCCCCCTCTGGAACCACCCAGCCAGAAAAGCAGACTGGAAACGGCAGCAGTGGCCCAGAATATTGATTGAAGACAGATAAGGGGGGTTGGAGGAGGGGGTGAGGGATAAAGGTTTTACGCTTCCTCTACAAACAATGAACTGACGTGGAATCTCTAGAGGTCAGAGGTGGGAGCAGCAATAAGTGGCTTATGCTTTTGTGAAGTGGCTGAACTGACAGGGCAGGGGATTAACAAAGACGTCCTCTGTTCGGAGGCTGGTCATGTGGAAATGCTCCAGGCTGACCCCTGTCACTTCTCTTTTAGCAAGAACAGACATTTATTCAGGAGAGCGAGAACCAAAACAAAAGGGTGAGGGAGCTGCCCCGGGCTTTATATAACTAAATCAGTTATGCCAAAAGCTATAATTAAGAAGGGCTTAGTCCCTCTCCAAAACAGGTTTTGCCATGGAAATGACTTATTTTTTCCTAAGTGGTGACAACCGTTGACTAAATAATAATAATAATAATAATAATAATAATAATAATAATAATAATAATAATAATTAAAGGATATTTGGGGTTTTCTTTACAGTATGGGTGTATTAAATTCATAAACTATGTAACTCCTCATTAATCAATCTTGTTATATAGCATAATGGAAGAGCATTCCCCCACAATAAAAGACCAAAAAAACAAACAAAAAAAACCCACTTAGAATCAGAAAGGCTGCCTGAAACTTAAATGAAGCATTACTTAAAAATAATTAAGTACATTTATCACCATAGTGTTTTTTTTAAAAGCTGCAGTATTCCACATTACACAAAATTAGTTGGTGTCTGATTTAAGAACAGTGAAAATATTAACACTGATTTATATACAGAACTGGTTTTTCTATATGTATTATTGTGCTGCAGTATTACATATGACTTGGTAATGTGGCTTTAAATACTGTAGGAGAAATTATGCATCTATTTGAAATTCAAAAATGGGAAACGGTGATGTTCTCAAGCTGTAACTTTGTTTTATTTAGTAGCACATGTTTCCTTTTGGGGGGTGTTTGTGTCCTTACAGTTAAGGTTACCATAGGGGAACATAAGGGCAAAGGTGCCAAGGTCTGCACAGCATGGTAAATTATGGAAGAACATTCATATTTCACACCAACCATGGGACAAAAACAGGCATTATATGCACTTATAGATAACTCCACACCCTACACAAAAAGTATTTACAGCTGTCAATGTGTTTGAGAGAACAATGGAGAGAACTGAAGTGTCAATGAAGTGGCACTGCTGAGCAAACATACATAAAATACAACCAAAAACAGACAATCTTATACAAATGGCACCTGTTACTCAATGCTCCCAGGAAGCTAGCTCCCTTCTTCTCTGTCACCTGTCTGCCCCTAAACTGGTTCATCAGGTACAGCAAACTCCTGCAAGTTTTCAAACTCAGTCTCTAGGCGTGAATGCGGTAACACAAACAACATTAAAATGCTGTGCTAATTACTTCTAATCACAGGTGTGTAGGATAATTATAAAAGGATATGTGGCAGGATGGCTTGCAGTGGTGAGGTGTGGTGACGTTACGGACCAGGAAGTAACTGAACCAAAACAATGGATGGGCGGGTGAAGCTGAACGCTACTGCGGTCAGCGTATTTAATTAAATAATAATACAAACAAAAGATTTAAACAAACAACAAAACACAAAACAAAAAGGCGCAATGGCCAAACAAATAAACAGAAACAAGTATATTTTTAAAAATAGCAATTGTTTTTTTATTCTCGTCGCTCTCCGTACTCTCCTCTGTACACTCAACCCCGCAGCACTGACAGCTGCAGGCTCTTATACTCTGGCCGAGGGGTTAACTAGCTGTTAATTATATTATTACCCCTCGACCACAGTCTGCACGCGTTTGGTAAGGATGCGTGACTGTCAGCTAGTTAAATAATCAGTAGCTGATCAGCCACGCATCCTCACACGGTTTTTAAATATAAAAAACAATAACAAAAGACGTGGCGCTTTTATCCGCGCCGCAAACAAAAATACAAATAATAATAAATAGATACATAGGGGCGGGACACTCCGCCACAGGATATAACAACTAAATTGGAGGTGCAGTACCTGGAAAAAGGTGGCCACCATGAATACAGTACACTAAGAGCTCAATGTCTTATCACGCAAAGCTTACTAGCCTTCAATAACTCCGCAAAAAGGGAGACTGTGCTGTGAAAAGTAGGTCACCATGACCTACATTCACAGTTCTTGGAATAAATGTAAATGTGACTTACAATAATTACTACAACACTGCTGTTGTGTGTCAGTTTTAATGACATCCTGAAATCAGGTGTTTCTTCTAAAAGTTTATACTATGGCATACTAATATGGTAAAAAAAAAAAAAGTGTACCAAATTGTCAACTGCAGTGAAACTACAATGGCAAAGCAAGGGTTCTGTACTAAGGGGCAGTGGTCACACATGGGCAGCTACAATGATACGAGTCTTGGAAACATTTTTCTATCTTGACAATGGAATCACTATGGCATGAGCTTTGGCAATCCATCACTGAAATATGGCACTATCAGTACCTGTGGCTTAATCCCACCAGGATCACTGTGCAATATTTTCTAAATCCATTGGGTTGTCACTGTTGGTAATGATTCTGCTAAGGATAATACACAGGTATGATTTCCTAACAGTATTCACCTCTTATTCTATTAGTGCCCTCCAAGCCCTGTAAAGAGCTCCAGTTGTAAATCCACTGAGAAGCGGTACCAATAGATATTCTGATAGCACTTTGAACAGCTACTGTAGCACTTCCATAGAAATGAAAATAAGAGATTCTACAATACATTTCCAGTTTGTATTGGTTCCTATTGCTGTGATATTGGTTCATACTATTACCAGTGTGCTGCTAATGGTCCTAAAGGCAATATAGTGGCTTTATAATCCTATTGGGATATTTAAAAACTACACAAGCCCTACGATTATCATCACCAGTCCATTGTAACTGCTTGTTAAGATCCCTAGAAAGACACACTGAGAGCATTTAGATTGAAGTCCACCACTCAAACGAAGTGGCTGGTATCTGCAGTTCATATCATTAAAACGCTCCAGGTTAACATCACCAGATCTGAGCTGTAACTAGTTATAGTGCTGCATAATCTGCTCTTATGATGCTATGAATCTCTGCAGTAACCGTTTGTCCCAATTTAATGCACTTTAGCTGCCTTTAAAAATAGAAGTCGCCTTTTGTACCAATTGCCCCAAGGCCTATTAAATTCACTGCCAACCCCAATCCCTCTTAAGCTTTACATTAGCCTTTTCCACCCCTGAGTAATAAATAAAGGCCTGCATTGCCATGCTGAAGCGAAGGAGCGGTCCCTCTGAGCAGCTCACAGAGCACTTCAGAAATCGGAACTGACACCTATAGTGGTTCCTAAATGAAACAGCAAGACCAGCTCTGGATTAGTGACAATAGGCATGCCATCTTAGCAATGGCATACGGAGGTGTTTGCGCCAGCGTTAGGGTGGCTTGATTGGTTACGCTGACATGTTGTTGCTGCTCACAATAGCAACAGCTGTTCAGAGGAGCCCACCATGATGCAGAGTGAGTTTGAGAAGTCTCATTCCAGCTTTTTGATGACAGGTGTTTGTTTCCCCATCCAGCGTTACTAGAAATGACAGTCAGACTATTAGACACAAACAAACAACAGCAGTTGCAAAGAGCTGCTGTTTAAACTCATGAAGGCTGCAGAAGATTATAGTTTGATGGCACGGTAGCTGAAATTACAGTACATCAGGAAGAAAAACACAGAACTTTCCAATACTGGAACAGACAGGTACTTTCACAATTTCTTAAAGATGCATGACACAGCAGCCCTTTTTTCCTAGTTGTAACTGCATTCTAGGATTACTCTCCAAGTTTTTGGGCACCATGTCTCTGACTAAACAAGAACCGACAATCATGCTCTTTCCCCAAATCGTTGCTACTTCCCATTTTACAGGTAACAGCTACCTGATCTAGGCTTTATATAATACACCATTGAAAAAATGATTATGCAGTCCTACTACTGGTATGTCACTTTAAATTATAAAAATAGTTCCTTATAAAGTGTTTACACACACTTCACCCATATCCTGTGTAGCAATAGGAACTGAACGCATCACCCAAGGAATGCATCATAAAAGGAACCTAAAGGCCTGGTCACTCAGGCGACATTTGTTGTCGGCAACAAGGGGGCTTCAGATGTTGCCGGCTTGTCACCTCGTGTGACCACACTGGGGAACACCCCAGCAACACACCGGTGACATGTCTCCCACTTAGGATGATGTTTTATTTTTCAGGCAAGGCAAGGGCAACATTTTCAATACCAGCCAATCAAATTTGTTTGCAGTGTCACATGATGATAAGGCTAGACCATAACGTCAGACAGACAGCGTATGATGAATTCTGATTCCTGCATTTCATCCAATTAATTATAGTCTATCGATCTGCAATACAGTGTGTATGTGGATAAGCAAATGATAATGTCCATGATTACAATAACATATTAAAGCTACAAATGTATCTTACAATAATAATATGCCACATGTGGCATATTTTTAAAAATATTTAAAAATGTTTTTTTTTAATTAATTTGCCATGTATGCAGTATGCCTATCATTCCTACATTAACCCCCAATCATAACACCTTTCATTTTAATGGTAAACTAAGTGACATTTAAAAAAATAAATAAATAAATAAAAATTAAAAAAACACTCAGGTCTGCCTTCTTGCTTTCGAAAGCCTAGAACTAAAAGTACAGTATTGAAAACACTGTTTATGAATACTGATATTTATTACATTTGGCATATTAAATATGTAGACCTACTAACTAAATAATTCTTCTCATGTACACCTTTTTATTTAAGAAGGAACTACAGGTTTGTTAATGTAATTAATTGGTACATTTTTATATCGTTAAGCAGCAGCATGTTTACCTCTTGTGACAAAAATGTGCATTATGATTGGGTTGCATTACATTGTTGCCTGTGTGTTGCCAGCTTGTTGTCGACAGATGCTTGTCTCTCATGTGACCAGCACAAACTGCAAGACAACACGCAGGCAACAAATGTGTTCCTCTTGTTGCCGTCGACAAAAGTTGCCCGTGTGACCAGGCCTTAAGGAATAAAATCCTGTCTCAGATCACAAGTGGATTACTATGGGTGGTCTCACTTGTTCCAGGATAACAAACACTAACAGTTAGACAAAGCTGCTGTTCTTTCTGAAAAGAATCCAAGGAGTGCTGAGAAGGAACTGTTCCCCTCCAGTCAGTGAAGGGTGGTCCCTGCAGCTCAAGGGACGTGAGCAGGGGGGCACAGTGATGGAATAATTGGAATGCCCAATTATTATTTCACCGCTGCGATTCCCCACACAGTTCAGGGACCAGAGGCTCAGTGGGCGTCCTCCGATCCCACGAGCCAATCGCCATCTTATTACACCCAGGAACTTGAGAGCGGATGTCTGCAAGCTGCCGGCCTCTGGAGGTCAAAGATCAACCCAGCAAATCTCTACTCCCAAGCTCACTCAGCCTGCAGGTGTCGTCGCAAGCCGGATCCCACCTCCCCAACCTCGGGAGCACCAAAGCCAATGTGGTGCCCCCCCCCCCCGGAGTCCTCAGCGAAGACTGACTGCCTCGCACAGCCAGGATCCAAACTTGAGATCTCTGGTTGTATGACTCACCCTGCACACCTCGCAGCAGTGCTTTTACCAGGTGAGCCATTCAGGGACCCCCTCATGCTGTATATTCTAATACACTCAAACTGAATTAATAAGACTCATTTAATCCTTGACTGATATCAAATGCATATTTAGTGTAATACCGAACAAGCTACAGATGTTGAAACATCACAGATAATTCCCAACAGGCCCTATTTATCTTGTCCTCTGAGGGAAAAAAAATAGAGAAAAGCAGCATCACAAGCAAGCTGCTAAAACATCTTGGGTTTTCTTTGTTAGAAAAAAAAAGATTTCAAGTTTGCCAAATGGGTTAACAAGAGACAGTCAATGAGCAAGTAAAATGGGCTAATTGAGAATGCTTGTTTGTATAATTGTTTTCTTCATAACTGGGTTTCAAAATTCGATTTTTTACTTAGCATATAGAGCCAGCCAGTGGTCAAATGTAACAGTGTTTTTCTTTTTTTTTAATGGGATTTTAAGTACCCACTTCATATTCCTCCTGGGGTCAATAAAACACCCCTTTTAAAATAATGCACCTCCCTGGATTGTCCTACTACTAGTACTGAACTGATAACGCACACTAAAGAAAACAGCTAGCTGTCTGCCCAATACAAAGCTCAACCTCGTGCTAGGCGTTTCTCATATGACTTCACCACTGAGACCCCCTACCATCACCCTTGAGCTGGAGAGACCACCATTCACTTGCTTGAGGAGCACAGTTTGTTCTCCACACTCAGTTAATCCTGGTGTCTTTTCAATAGCAGATTTGTCTAAAGTAGTTTTCTTATCCTGTACGTCAGTCCAGTTTGAAGTAGTCGGCTCTAGTCAAATTTAAGCTCAGTCAGATACTGGAAAGAGGGTTATAGTCAAATCGTGCCCAGTTGTTCTATGGCTATTATTCTTAAATAAAAATCTTTGTTTCTGGAGGTGACCTTCCAAACCTGCAAACTCACATCCATGTATATTTTCATATTTGTACTATAAAGTCTGGGCATGTTAATGTGTCCTCCACCATACAAAGTGTCTCAATAAGAAATGGGATGGGAGACCAGGGGAAATGACACTAGGCTCTCTCTCTTGTTAAAGAAGACAATATCTGGGATACTATCATGTGACACAGTTATGTCTCTTTTGGTAATGCTAATCAACCATTGCTGGAGCTCGACAACAGAATCAACGCTAGATGTCTTCTGAACATCACTCCCCCACTGAGACCACTGCTGGAGTCACATTGTGCAGCCCGACAAACCTCCAGCTCAGCCACATGAGAGAGATCCTGACAAAGAACCAGGACCTTTGATTTACTGCATCCAGCATGAAAGGTTTAGCTCCCCTTCAAACCCGGTAACAAAGCAGGCCATCAGTACCATTTCCTTCAAGAGACAGGGGACTGTTTTACTACCCTTTGATGTTTTCACAGTGAAGCAACACTTTCCATCTTTAGTTAATTGGAAACCAAATTCACTTGTAACACATTTTACAAATAAAAGACCAACAACATTTTCAAAACACCAATCAACATAATCAACACTCGACAGAAAAGCCTTCGTTAAGAAGTGTATGTGTTAATAGATTTCAATATGTTGCCATTAAAATACAGTTATCCCCTGGCCTATTGTAAGATTATTTATAGCTGTGATGCCTTTTCACAGGCATACTTACTCAGAGGTGCATCATTACTGTAATCCATAGATTAAGCACACACCATCTGTACTATGAGAATATAATAAAGGATAATACCTGGGGCATACTTTCTCATTTATAATGTATAATATTATATACACAGTGAAGAGCGCAGATGCAATATTGGCTACAATATAATGAGGACCCTAGGGTTACATAACAAAACATGTCAGTCTGAATGTGCAACATCGTTGCCGGTGCCTGTAATCTCAATTTATATAAATGCTGTTCAGGATATCACATGTTTTTCCACACAATGATCCCGATTCACAAAGCATGAATGAGGTTTTTTTTCCAAAGCCATTTTTTTATGCCATTCATGAAATGGTTCTAGAGTTTTGTTAAGGAAATCATCTTCCAAATGTACCCTTGAGCAAGGTACTTTACCTAAATTGCTCCAGTAAAAACCCAACTGTATAAATGGGTAATTGTATGTAAAAATAATGTGATATCTTGTAATAATTGTAAGTCGTCCTGGATAAGGGCGTCTGCTAAGAAATAAATAATAATAATAAACAGGCTGGGGGAAAAAAAAATACATTCTTTTGGTAGCTTTGTTCATAGGGTTCCGCTAAATACTTCCAGCACAGCTCTATCTTTGCACATTAAACCAGTGCACACCCAGTCCCATCATCTTGGACTACATTAATCTCTATCTTAATAAATGTGTATAACGTCAACAGGTTATTGGATTACATTGAGGGTGTTCGCTCTAAATTACATCCCTCTACCTGACAGGTAAGCGACAAAAATGATTGCTTAACATTACTCATTTGTTAATTTGCGTTAATTTACTACTTGTAAGGGTGGTATTGCAGGCTAGTTCACTAGATTATCATGCATTTCACCTGGGTTTGAATCTGGTTCGAGTCACTGAAATTGGCCCCCAGGGGACACATCACCACACAGTTTGGCACAAAGCATCACAATTGTCGGTCTGTTTGTGAGAGGCCCATGTTTGAATGGCAGGGTCTGTCAAGGTCAGTATTGAGGTGTGCTCGCTGGGCTATTAGTGAAGGCTTCTCAAGACACCTGCCCACACTGTGCCTGTGTAGGCAGTGTCACTGTGCCATTGAGCACTGTATTCACAACTAAGAGTTATTTAAAGACAGTATAATAACTAGGACAAGAAATAGATTAATCAAGTAAAACAAAGTAGCACTTTATAGATTACAGGGAATAATTACATTGTAATAGCAGGGTAATTAGCAATGATTCCTACTTGGAAATGGGAACAACATTATGTTATCTGGCGTAATTACATGGTAACATCATTGTACAGGTTGTTTCTATATAATCATACAGTTTTTCCACCAGCAGTTATCATGTAAGAGTAGTTACTGTATTACCACTTCATTGCATGGTTATGTATGCCCTGTGACCTATTAACAAAAACCTTAAAGTTGTGAACTGAGTTGGTAGTTGTGAATGACAATATTGCAATTCAATGTGCCGCCACATTACACTTAAACCTCCAGACTGTAAGAATTGTGTTGAAAATAATTATGCACATGTTATCCCCAAAGTATCTCAGCTATGACCCAAAAGCCTTTAAATCAGAGGTAGTGCTGTACCTGCATCTTCCATTAAATGTATTGCAAGGAGCCTGTCTTTGTAATTGCTGCTTTCTAATTTCTAGGATTTGCAGAATGAGGAATAACATATTCATGCAATCAGTGGTTTTACTTTGTGGATGACTGCGACTCACTCCAGATCCCACACATATCCAGTGATGTCATGGCCAGTGCTATTTATTTATTTTAAATGTGGGTTATTGCGAAAGCCAAGCCCAGTACTGACTCGAGAATTACTTTCAAGTGTGATCACATTTAACGTCTAGATTGAATACAATGCTTGAATCAACACTGCATTTGGAAAGGCAGTGAAAGCTAATTGGTAAAGTTCCATTCTCAACAGGTAACTTCTCAGTTCTCACACCCAAAGAATTATCCATTACATATCTAAGTGGCAGAGCAATTACAATGAGCAGAATGAAAGATTTAAAACAGCAGGGCCCGTTCTCAATGCCTACTAAAGGATTTGGCAGCTTGGCACAACTTCTGTGAGAATGCCAATTTGAAAGGGTCAGTCATGACAGTAGACCCCCCAGTAGTTTGTGCAGTTAGAAGCAAATGGTGACTGATCGGGGAAGAGGGAAGCTACAGATCATTGCAGCATCTGAACTAAGCCAATTAACGTACCAATGTCAAGTACAATAATGTGATGTAAATCTGCAGTTACAATGTCTTGATAACAATGTTCAGGTCTAAGTTACTTTATAGTGTATTTAAATTGTTGGGAACAGTTGCATTTGCTTATCACAATGAACCATCCCATTCTGCCACCCTCGCATGGCTCTGGAATTCAAAGCTCCTGCCCTCATCAAAACCATTCAGCTAAAAAAACACACTTTACCAGTGCATCTGATCTGAATAGACTTGCAATGCCATATTACTCAAGTGTTGTTGCTGAACCTTGAGGAGGTACAAGACCGCACAGGATTTCTGGATTCCTATGTGAAGCAATTATCAAGGACGCAGAGAAGCATAAAGGAAGCAGACTATGAGATTCAAAACAACACATTTAGCATACTTGATCATACCATTTATTTTACTTTATGAGACTTAACTATGCTTTTATTATGGTGTATTGGGTATAGTCCTTAAAAAAATATATTTAGCAGTGTGTACAATATGCATAATCCAAGTCATAATGTATACACAATGCTCTTTTCAAATCCTGATGTTCTGACAATTTTAGAGTAAAATTAGTTGTAGGCTTACATACAACAGAATAAGCATCTTCAACAGTTCCGGACAGGAACTCTGGAAGTATTCTGTGTAGAACACGGCACTCTTTTAGAAGCCAAGTTTAACAACAAGCTTTATGTACGTACAAGAAACAGCTCTTCTCTGTGTGACTCTTGGGAATCACATATTGCTCTGACAGAAAGTGACAAGTGGTAAAATCCAGCAAGGAACAAAAGTGGCACACCATCTGTAAGGTAGCTTCACACACAGATGTCATGTTGTCACTTCTGTCTTTCACAAACCGCTTGCCACCTTTCTTATTAGGAGGCATCAGCCAGAAACTTCACAGCTGTGTGAAGTGGATGAGAGGCTCACTGGCTTGAACTTTCAGTGGCAAAATTAGACCCTTAAGGGTTTTGCAGTGTGTAAGGGATACTCAAAAGCAATGCAACAAGAGAAGACAAATGGTGGCCATATCAGACAATTAAAAGGGTTACAGCTTTTGAAATAATTCCATAAATCACAACTTTTTATTTGCTATGTAGGCACCCCATGTGCAGTTTTGAAAAAAAAAACACATGCTAAAGCAAACTTAATTAAAAGGTTAATTAAGCTCTTAGTTTGTGGTCTGTTACACTTGGACTTCCTAGGTCTTCGGGGTCAAAGCATGAAACTGGCCGAAAATAATGTCAGTCATTAAGGGGAAACAGCTGCTTAGGAAAGAAGGATTTGTAGGGGTGGAGATAATTTCATTCATCAAATTACAGAGGCTGCTGGAAAGTAATGCATACAAACATGACCTAGTTGGTACCCAATAACTTTTATACTGGATATGTACAGATACTATATTGCAAATAAAAGGTGTGCAAATGATTCATTGAATTATTTCAGTTGTCACAACCCTGTGTGTTCCTAATGAAAAGACAGCCAACAGTCCTGTATGAAGCTGCAGCTGTGTATATATAAGTACAGGGAGTGGAGCCAGGCAATGGCACAGCAACTTCCACTTACCGAAGGATTTGCACCTGTTAGTAATCTCTAGTTGGCATACACTCTAATGCAATTTGAAGGATTACTGAGAATTCTCATAAACTAACAGCATGACCTGTACTTAAGTTTTTTTTCTTTCTATACTGCTTGGCTCAGTGTATTAACAGTATGTCTATTTTTTGTCATTTGTAACTGACCCTGCTTCTGTTATTGACATTATAATTACTATGGACATACAATTCCATGTCCGGAGCACATTTTTATAGCTTAAACTGTGTAAGAGTAAATAGCTTCCAATGTCATTGTAATTGTTTTTCCCGTACTGTTTTTTAGTGTTGGCAATCATTCTGTGTTGTACAAACTGTAGATACAGTAAAATTGGATGTGTATGGAAAGCAATATAAAACAGCTGCAGTGCATACCCCAAGCGGTCAGTTTTTAAACTTTAGAAATAAAGCTTTTGTATGCCCTTAATCGTTTCCTTTCTTGAAACCTGAGCTGCTCATTTTCAGTATTAACCTTTGAAAACGACAACCCGAGTCTCAACCATGCCTCCCTGTGACAGCAGCTTCAAGAGTAAATTAAAAAGGGTTTAAAAATAAATAAATAAATAAATAAATAAATAAATAAACAGAACTGACATTTAATTTGAACATGGTGACACTCTTAAATGATGTCATAGGTTCTGCAGAGTGCTTTCGATTCAAAGGGAAAACCTCAAAAGCAACAGATCGAAGAATTGTAACAAGAGGTATTTTTTTTTAAACCCTACCTAAAGACATTCCACACTTTTGTTATGCTTATGTGTTCATATGTGGATCTGCATCGGCCACTCAAAACTCACCTGTCTACAGATTAAAAAGCGCCAATTTGTTTTTAATTGATTTTAATTGTGTGATTTAAAAGTTTAACTGGCTTTCAATTGAAATGTGTCGGATCAGTGAGACCTTAAAGGAA
Organism: Acipenser oxyrinchus oxyrinchus; assembly: GCA_030684275.1. Taxonomy (NCBI): domain Eukaryota; kingdom Metazoa; phylum Chordata; class Actinopteri; order Acipenseriformes; family Acipenseridae; genus Acipenser; species Acipenser oxyrinchus. The sequence goes on along the minus strand of CM060263.1, from coordinate 9,929,174 downwards.
AATTATTCGGAACTGCTGTATTCATCCCATCCCTAATATAGATACACATCCTTGGCTATTAAACCTGAAAATAAAAATTAATAAAAATGTTACCCCTGTTGACAGATGTGCTGCTGCCTGTAACATGCTTTGACCTTGAAGATCTTGCTGAGGTGAAATGTCATAGGAAGTGAAACAGTAACTGACTACCTGAAATTGAGTCATGAAAACCGAGAACTTTCTTAAACCTAACATACACCTGTTACCATGCTTGCTATAACATGTTTTTTTTTTTTTTTTGCATAACAGGTCAGAATTTTGAAATTATTAACACTATAAATGACCTAAACTTTACTAAGTGATCTTCCTCTTTCTGTAAAGAAAGATCCTTTTGGTTCTCATAGCTTCCCAATTACTTTAAAACCTGAAATCTGAAAGCTGCTAGCAGTACTGTAATATAGATATTGTGGGATTTCACAATATTTTCACAATTTACTGTTTGTACCCTGCGTAACTTCTCTGCCACTAACAATGCTATAATTCAACTGAGCCCACAACGATATACAGCAGGAAGGCTCAGACACTTCAAAGAGAAATCCCTTTTTAGTTGTCTGTGGTAATGGCATAATCAGTCACATAGAAAGTGTTTTTTGAATCCCATCCCTGCCGGTCATAAATATTTTGCTTATAAAGCCTGTCAGCAAGAACAGCACATGACGAAGAGACAAGCTGATTAGAACTGTCACATTACATAAATTACAAACATAAGCGTGAACCCGTTTTTAGTTGTGTGCACAGGACCTGATGTTAGCTAGCTGTGGCACAGACTAAAGGCCTCCGTGTCGGTGTCTTATCGGGTCGGTCTAGTGTTCAGTGGCCTTAAGGGAGTTAGGAATAGCCGCTGTTAAAATAGTGAAGACATTGATACATCTGCATATGTTATTATTTAACCTAAATGAGAACCCATGGAGGGTTATATTTACATTTCCACAGGGAACCTGGAAGACAGCAGTGCACACAACAACCCAGACTGTTACAAAGAAGTGACAGTCATATTTTTTAAATTACAAAAACAAAGAAACATCGCCAGCTACAATTACAAGTGAGTTTAAATAATCATGGGTGCCTTGTTTAAAGTTAGTCAATTTACAGTAGACAATGGAAATAGTCTCACGAAAGCAGGACATTTATTCTGTATGAGAGGCCTGAAGATCAAACCTACCCAACCTAGCGTCCAATCAATTACTTCCAAGGGTCCAGTTTATAGCAGAAGGCTTGACTGCCTGCTGAGCAAGTTATTGCAGTTTGAAACAGCAGGCCACACTGAGCTTGGTAGTTTAGTACTGAAATTAAACATAGTGGTTTGGTTTCTTCAGGCTCAATAATAAAGTAAATACATTTGTTACAATAAAACAAAAAAACAACAAGGCGAATGTGTTCCTATTATTTCGTTTCCTAACAGGTTCAAGTTCTCTCTTAACAAAGCCAAGGCTTTTTTTTTTTTGCCCTGCATTCTGTAACAAGAATCATAAATTTAATCTTCCACGGCACACTGCTGAAAAACACACTTTAATAAATGAACAGAACACCTTGCTGCCAACACAATGAAAAAAGAGTTTTGATTGCCAAGAGATACCGAAGTACTGTACAACCCCTTTAGAGCAAATTGCACCAGTGATTAATAGATTAAATAAGACCCTGCAGACAAGAGCTTCACTGGCTTTTTAAGTAATTACCACATTGTCAACTTTCTTCAAGAAGCCAGTGTACAATACAAACCTTCACATGATAAGTGATGGAAGCTCAAAGGTCAGGTGTCACACAGGCTACACTCAACAAACTGTTTGACTGCAATAATAATGCCTTTCAATAAAAAAAAATGAAAACACCGCCAATCAGGGCTGCTTGTGTACAATAGGGACTAGGCAAAGGCTGTCAGTTCCTATAGGACCAGCACAGCCGTTACATCAGTGATTTCATTCACTTTTGTTTGAACCAGGAAATAGGGCTTTCACAACTATTCACACTAATTGACTAGTTTTTGTTGTTTGGGGTTTTTTTTTTTCAGTTGCAAATTTCCTATTACTGCAGCTTCTGCGGAAGGCTGTAAATGAAAAAAATACTGAGACTGGCCTAACACAACGTAAAACAAGTGCAGTTTTACCATATAATTAATTTATGTCTGTTTACTGTGTGCTTCAATAGTTTAGCTTTTCAAGCACTCTACTTTAAGAGAAAGTAAACCGTGTTGACTGTTTACATTGTGCAAAGTAGTTTCAGCTGTAGGAACCCAAGCAGGTCACTAGCCTCACCTCGTCCTATTTTGAAGTGCAAATACTCTGAGAGGAATAAAGCAAACTGTAAAACTAGCACGAAACAGCCGTAAATTGATGTATGTATCTCTCCTTCAAAACAGGGCCCTATTCTGCATCACGATTTTGTATAACTGCCATTTATCAATTTATTTGCCTAACTTCAACATATCTCTGATTATGATAATAATTCATTGACAGCTCTCCGTTTTTAACAGACCTCCATTTAACACCCGTCTCTAGTGTACTGGAATCTCATTTGGTAACTTGCCATCAACAAATTACTATATGGAAGGCCATGGTGGAAGGCAAATAATCCTAAATAATGTTGTTCCTTTAGGCTTTTCAGAGCTAATGTATAGTATGCAGCTAAGTTTGCACTCAGCAGCCCCTGCAATCATTAGGGCTGTCAGTGGAACCTCTGTGCAAGCACTTACCTCATCAAACGAAGACTTGGGGGAATAGGATTAATGTTCTGTTAATTGCTTTGTGCAAACCTGAAGACAAGTGCAGTGGCCTGAACTCTAGCAGATACTATTTATACACAGCACACTCTGTATATGTGAAGCATTTAAGGATGACACCTGTTGTGATGGTTTTGACATCAAAGCAGCAGCATATCACAAGGCACTTTGCATTGTTGATTGAAACCACGGTGTAAAAACACTTGAGAAATGCAAATCTGTCTCCTTCTATCTCTGTTTCTCTCTCTTAAAAATGCAAATTAAAGACTTGTCTCGCCCCAGCACTCTCTGCGTCAAACACAAGAAACCCCTGCCATGTAAGCGTGCAAATCGCAGAGATTTTGCGGTCACGCATCACAGAGCAACCTGTATTCTTAACCAGCACAATGAGGCTTTTCAACACAGAGGGCAAGTGCAAAGACACATTTCCATGTATATGGTTTACTATGGTTTCCATGGATAACTATGTTTTTGCAATATTCCCCTACTCTTTACCATGTTTCCAGTATGCTTTAATGCTTTTACTATAGTACTACATACCAAAGAAAACATTAAAGGGGAGAGCAATCCTTTTAGCTACACATAATTTACAAAGAGGCTGTCTGTGACTGATGCTTTATGTACACTGGAAAACAGTTTGGATTTCACTACCATTCACTACCTGGTTGAGACATAAACCCGGACTTATAATGGTACCGAGACAAGAGCTGAGACCAGGGAAACTGGAATACCTCATTACAGAGGAACATCAATAATGAGTAATGGCAAACGTTATGGATGAATGAGTAAACCGCAAAAACAATCACAGTCTAAATGTTTTTCATCTCTGATTTAATACTTGTTTTTAAAGTATTACTTGGTTGTTAAAGGAGGCACTGGCAAACTACTGCTGTCGATTACCTTGCCAGTGTAACAGGCAGCATTTAATGATGCACTACCATGACCGATGACCTGGCTCTTTTGCATCGTGGTTAAGATGTTTACTTGGTGTGCATTGTTGTCGGTTCATGCTAACCCTGTTACAAAAGGACACCCATGTAAATAATTCAAAGGTGTCAGTCCTGAATAAACTAGAAAAGAGGGTTTTTCTGACAACGCATCCCTGGGGGTGTAATGTAAGGGAAGGAATCGATTGCAAACATGAGGTAAAATGGATATGTGAAAAAGATCTGTATCATTGATATGGCTAGTGGTTAAAACAATGTTGTAATGACATTTCCTGGAAAACATTGACAAATGTAACTTAATTGAGAAAATCATAGAATACATTGAGTATTTGTTAACCAAATGGAAAGTGTTCTGTCTCTATAGCATGACCTACATATGGCAGCCATATTAGGCCAGAGATCAATATCATGGTCACCAACACATTCAGCATACAGTGTTGGAATAACCCTGCAAATATGAAGTCACTCAGATAGTCTGTGAGATACGAGACTTTGTTTGGCAGCTTTGTAAATAATAATAATAATAATAATAATAATAATAATAATAATAATAATAATAATAATAATAATAATAATAATAATAATAATAAGGCAGTGTGGAGTAGTGGTTAGGGCTCTGGGCTAGGGGTCGTTGGTTCAATCCCAGGTGGGGGACATTGCTGCTATAATATCAAACCATGAGAATCACTAAAATTAGTAATTCTAATGTGTCAAAGAATAAGCAAAATGAAAAGGTCACTTGACCACAAAAGGTCACACAAGTCAAATTGAAGGGTGCTGTTAGATTAAAATCTGAAGTTGGCATCTCAAATGGTTTTGAAGGTTTATATGGAAATCCACAAATCCATTAACTTTGTTAATGGAGGAAAACACATTGAAGTTACAAAACATATAAGATTAATGGATATTTTTCTTTTTCAAAAAAAAAAGGTGTTAATGAAATTTTGAGTTTTAGTCTCATCTGATATAAAATATCTAGTATTAGCAGATGCCAACTTTTATTTCTTGGTTCACTATTCCATTAAAGTAACAGATCGCTGAATCAAAAAACGAGCACATGGCAAGGAAACAGGAATGTCTTTTCAATAATTAAAGAAAATCCAAACAGACAAAACACAACACTCCTTGGAATAAGGTTGATAAAACCCGCAGAACACTAATGACACATTAAAATAGAAATAAAACAAAGCCGTAGACCTCAAAGTGCAGAGCATTAGTCTTTGCTGAAGGGTAGTGAGAACAATGACATAGCATTGTGCAAACTCCCCAGTTTGCTCAGGAGAATTCCATCCTGTGGCAACAAGTAGCAGCGATGAGGAGAAACCATTATTACATTGGCACAAGGTAAGAATCCCCATCGTTCATTATCCTGCATTCCCCCCTACCTCAATAAAAACTCCCAAAAGACAAGACAAGGCACAGAGCACAGACAGGGAGGCAGGCAAACAGGCACCTCTGTCACAAGCTATCCAGAGCAGTGAGCTTTAACCACAGAGAAAGCAAAAGAGAGAATGAGAGGGACAGGGAGAGAGAACAAAACAGCTTCTATCTCACCTTAAATCAAATTGACTGATTCAGTCCTATCCACACGTGGATCCCCCAGTACACAACACATACACACCTCTGGCTGTTAATCAATAGAGGGGGGCAGGAGAGGAGGCTGAAGTCTTAAAAGGGAGTCTCGCGGGGGGCTTTCCTGCATGTACTTCCACTGTGGGGCTGTCTTTGAGTCAGAGGCAAATCAGGGGCTGCAAGCCAAAGCTGGCAACAAAGAACGAGTGAAAACAAAAGAAACATATGGCTTGAGCAGCAAAAGCCTGTAAATTAAACATAAAGAGGAGATTAGATAATGAATGTGTATTCACATGCAGAGTTCTGCCCGAGGTGGGCTGTACCACTGTGAAAAAGAGGGAGGCCACTCTTCCAGCTCACTCCTGCACCCTTGCAGATACCAGTTTGGGGTAAGATAAAAATGATGACAACCCTTGTTCAAATCTAATTTTTTCTAAAAATCATGCTTTGGTTTGATATGTTAAGTTGACCAGTGTGTTTAGAAAGTGAACAAAACAACAACTAACCCTCTGAAATGTAACGTTCCACTCTAAAGTCACCAGCTGCTGTTGGGGCATATGCATAGCTGGATTGCCATACTTAATAGGATTATCAACCTCTACTCTGTACTGCAACCAGCTTTTGTGACAGCTACTTGTAGAAATGTTGAGGCTAACTTGGCCCTTTCAAAGTATTTATCTGCTGGACGGGCAATTGGACACCTTTTCCGAAAGGGCAGGGAAAAAAATGGTCTAATGCATGCAAGTAAAATAATGAAATGCTATTAAAATATAATACAGCATCTTCAATAGCAGGGCTGTACTGTGCATGGCTGCTTTTATGACAAGCAGGTTAAGATCCCCACTAATACACCTAAGTAACATGGTTTCAGCAACTAGGAAATAAGGCAGGTAAAGCACAGGACAAGCTGAAACAATTCTTCACATGACGTAGTTTATTTGAAGTATGGTTCTTTGATCTCAAATGGCAATGCAGTGATACTACTATGACAATGCATCATTCAAAAGGGCAATTGTAGCACAAGGGCAGAGCTACAACTATAATGGCAATGGGTAGAATGTTACTACAGTAAGCACAATGATTTGAATCTACACTGGTCATCCATTTCATTACAATATCTGTACAAGTGTGCTATTGTATTGATATTAGCTCCAAATGCAGCTATTTCTATAGCCTGGTAAGTGGTCCTGCTATGATTGTTTCAGGGTAATGGTTTACAAAGCTTTTTTTTAGATTTACTCAATCAATCAATGTATTGTACAAAGTCCTTGATATTGGTCAATTAACATTAGTTGTAAAAATACTGGCCACTCTTTTTGTGTAAGAGTTTTGGCACATTTTGTCTAATTTTCCCAGTGTGTTTTCATACACCTGCTTACTCATGTTGAGCTGTTTTCTCAAGCCAAACCAGAGCCTCAAAAACCTGCCAATCAAATTGTAAAGTTGTTTTTTCAGACGCCTTCCTCTGTTAAACCCGTGTCAGCTGACCATTGCAGCAGCATAAACAGCATCCAGCAAAGATCAAGGACGGTCCTAAAGCAGACTGTAAGATAACGATAATGGACAAGATGGAGAAATGGAAAAACTATTTTCTCTATTTTTATTGTAACATCATACAAAGAAGTACTTCCCTCGGCACGGCGCAGATAATCAAAACTGATGTTCACAGTCAGTCAAAAAGTTCAAAGCAAGAGGGACAGAGGGCAGCATTTGCATTTCCCTTTAATCACAAAAAGACCAGACTGATCTACTTGAAAATCAATCCATTTTTCATTTGAATCATGCAACACTGTCTGAGGCAGGGACAGTGCTCAACTACTACTATTCTGCTACCTGACTCGCTAATGATGCTCAGTGTTTTACAAAAATGATCTTCAATGTCAATCTAGAAATAGCACTGCAGTGCCTAAATCGCAACGACAGCTACAATAGTATATGAGCCATTGTGAGAATGGTTAGTCATTTTTATTTTGACAATTAACTAGGATTACTTGTTGCAGATGTACAAATGTTTTTGAGTATGCAGAGTACTTTTAGGTATTCTTAATTACATAATAATTAGAGTAGGCATAATATAATTAAGCATTAAGAGAAAACAGGGGGTGTGATTAACATGAGATAATCACACCCCTAAAGGCATTATGAGGCACGAAGCAAATTAGCCTCCATGTTGTTGACATAGTGTTTACCTTTAGTTGCTAGTGCTGTAGTTTATATTTACTTTCAATATTTCATGAGATTCATCCACAGCATACAGGACTAACACAAATCATATTAAAGTATCAAATAGTCTAGCTAAATGTGCTGTTGTCTGTACTGTTCTTTTTCCTACGCACCAGAATTTTTACTGGTATACGTACATCCGTTCGGAATTTATCAATATGCTCACAACACTAGTATCTTGATGTTTAATGTGTTTACAAAGCCTATCTGGTTACTTTGCTTCGGCTTTCTGTCATATCTTCAAAGGATAAAAAGCCCTGTATGCAGCTACAAGTTTCAAATGGGCAGCACATTTGTTCTTTCCTAAAGAATACAAAATCGACACCATTGAGAAAAAATTGACTTGATCTTTCCTCTTCTCTCGAGACACAGTACCCAATGGACATCACTTAAATGGCAAAAATACTGCTAATGCAAACCAAATCAGATACAACAAAGACAGCTGCGGCTTTGAAAGCAGGGCTGTACAATCTCAAGTGACACACGTCCTGTGCTGCAGAAGATACAGTGACTTCTGTTTGCCAAATAATAGTAAAAGCAACAGGATCATAATACCTATTGTACTAAACAAAGGCTTTGGCAGGTAACCTCCTAACTATCTGATTGGCCAAAGCATACGTAAAACGGACAAGTAATTGCCAATAGTGTTGCATGAGTATGTTGTGGAGATGCAGCAGGTGTACTAGTACAAAAGGGCACTGGTGGTTTAGTGCTCTAAGTTGAGGACAAAAATAGAGTTTGCTTTATCGATCGTATAAACAGCATGACAAGTGCTGAACTAAATAGAGGCTATATTAATAGGAAATAAATTAGGAGTCAGGAAACTGTACTGTGCAGTAAACAAGAACTATGCAGTTAACTGGATGTAACATTGGTTGGAACCAAAGATTTATTGATGTTTAAAAGGTGGCTGCTGAAGATTGTGACATTTGAAAAGACTAAGGTCACTGACCCTGCATAGCACTAATATTGGACTATAGGTAGTCTAATCCTGATCTGTGAAACCAGCTGATAAGAAACTAAGTAAATATTAGGCAAACACTTTTGCAAAATGTCTTCATCAAGTTGAATTTTGGGATGGCATTTGAAAGATGTTAATGACATTTGAAAGTCCCATGCAATACCATCTGTCAGTACTACACTTAACTATATCTCTATCCTGCACACATAGAGCCTTTGAAAAATAAAAATAAAAACTAGCACGATACACAGAATAATAAATGACCTGTTCCTTCCTGGTTGCAGTGTTTTTCTTGCTAGCTTTTCACCATTATAATTGCTTTATTCCTCTCAGTAAATTAACCTTGCTTCAAAATATGGCCCACTGGGTGAAGATACATGATAAAAAAAACTCACTCGATAAAGGTATGTACTCACACGAGAGATTAGTTAACTACCTCTTCAGAGCATTCCTTTGATAATAAGATGAACGATTGGTGGCCTAGCACACAAAGCCATCCTGTTACTATAGCAGGTTGTTGGCAATGTTAGAGCTTTGAAACACAGTAGTTCAGGGTATTAAATTCCCAAACCTCTCACACCTGCTGTGTACAGTTTGCAGGTGCTTGTAAAATACCTGCTCTCGTTAAGGCAAACTAATCTGTCACTGTCTTATTAATATTAACATTGAAGATGTAAATATTACTTCAAACAGGTCAAGGTGGAGTCTGGCTCCACAGGGCAAACACACATCACTAAGAGATGCCAGTTGTAACCCAACAGCTTACATAGAAAAAGAATACAGGCAAAGTGCTAAATATGGTTAATGTTTTTTTATTTAGTGTGCCCAATTATTTTACCCCTGTTTTTTCTCTCCAATTTAACATGTCCAATAATGTTCCCTCAACTCAGCAACTCCCCACAACAGCTCAAGACAACTACTGAAGGTCAGTGGGCATCCTCTGATCCCACTGAAAGCAGAGCCAATGCAATACTCCCTGTGGAATCCTCACATAGAACGGTGGCTTTGCTCAGCCAGGGTGCAAACCTGACTGTACAGTATAACTCACCCTGTACTAACCAGTGAGCAAACCCCCAAACACATTATTATATGTAAACCATACAGGGATCTTCATAAACAAGGGACTATAGGTGCAAGTTGTCAGTACCTCCACTTCTCTGCAACTCCAGCAGTATATGCACTTTTTAAAACATTAAGAAGTTTAACTTGCTTTTCAGTTTCAACATCTTTCTAAGCAAAAACACGTTTAAGCTAAGGTTTGTTTTGTTTTACTTGACTTGGGTTTTACTGAGGCCAAGTTTGGTGAAAGGGAACAAGGTAGAATTAACAAATAATAAATTAAGGTTCAGAAAATCTTGAAAGTTAAGACATTCCAGGATGCATGCTTGGTTTGCCATTTTTGGAGCTGACATGACATCATCAGTTTATGTGTAGATGCTGCTGGAGCAGGTAGTTTAAAAAATGACATCTTGCGTGTAGACAAACCAACGACTTGCACCACACGTACACTGAGAAACCAAAGAACATTGTTAGCATAGCACACAAACATTCTGGGTAATGTCCTAGCTAACTGGAATCAACTTATGAACACATCACAGGCCAATTTGAACATGTTCCAGCATTGTTAATGAATCACCCCATATGCATATTTAGGAAATAAAATCCATGGAGGAAACAAGAAATTAATACATATTAGCTTGAATGGTGAAATACTAAGGGCAGACAGAATACAACAAGTTTTGCAGTCTCTCTGATACTTGGCAAACACTCCTGTGAAAACAATTAACAACTTTTACATCTCTGGAGAAGGAGGTGTGTTTGCTAATAAAACTTGGGTGCTGAAGCTGATTATAAAAGTGAACTGTTGCTCGACACAGCTCATATCTACCCAATTAAAATAAAGGATGCCCTTTTAAATGTGATTCAATATAGAATCCCTTTCCCAGTCTCTTGTCTTTTCTCTGCATACTGCTGATGTTGCTGTGGCCTTCTCTATGTAAATGATTGGCTTGGACTGGCAGCTCGGCTTACGCTCGGCTTCTTGGCACCTGCACCCTGCCACAGGCCCTGCCTTCCTGCTCCTTATCACCTCCCAAACACAGAGGTGAAAATCTGCTCAGACACCCCCAGGGCACGAGCTAACAACCTGCAGCAGCATGAAGACTTCAGAGCTGATTAGGTTGAGAAACACTGCACATCTTGCTTCTGGCAGGCTTGGCCTTGCGCATCCACGCCGCACAGTATACTTGCTTCTTTAAAAATCGAACAACATCAGTAGCTGTAGCAGGGTCGCGGCAAGAAAGAGACCAAGAGGCAAGGAAGCTGCAGTGTAAATGCTAAAGCGCACATTTAATAAACAAAATAACACAAACAAAACACAGGAACAAATAAACTGGCACATGGGCCAAAACAAAAAGGTTTAAACAAAATACACAGATGTACACAAAAGAATGCTGTCAGGCTGGGCATTCGCCTTCACCAAACAGATTTAAAAAAAAAAAAATAAATATAAATATAAATATAAATATAAATATAAATATAAATATAAATATAAATATAAATCAATCAATCAATCAATCAATCAATCAATCAATCAATCAATCAATAAATCACCAAACTCCTTCACCCAGACACATGATTTCTGCCTGCTTTTATGCAGGTGGCCACTCCCCAATTAGCACCAATCTGCACTAACTGGAGAGTGGCCACACCTGTGGTTGCTGGCAGAGACATTAACCCTGTCCTTGCTATACACCTCTCCTCATGCGCATAGCCCACAAAGCCTCCACGGCCACCTCCCCCTTTAAAGTTAAAAAAGTCTTGCCCATAGTCCTGGGCCATGAGCGTCACCTGTAAATGTGACCTGTGCTTTCAATAGTCGAAAATTGGAATTAAAATAAAATTGGAAGTAAAATAAAGTATCTATGTTGTGTTTTCCAAAAATATACCTTTCCCTCAATCTCTTACATTTTAAGTACTTACATTTTAGAATGCTGATTGCATTTGTCTGGCATGGCCTTATTTTGACAGCTATTTTGCATGAAAATAAAGCAGAATACAACCAGATTCGGTGCTAGTGGCAACTATCTCAGCTAAATTTCTTTATTACAACTGAATACAGTACCAAGGTAAAGCAGAGTACTCCCCTCTCCTGCTATTATCTGTCTGCCTGCCCCCTCCCCTTGCTGACGGCTCAATATTCTGAGAAGGACCCCATTCTGGGCTTTCTTTTGGCCTTTGTTCTTGACCCTACTATGAAACAGTTGCTTTGTTCTTTTTTAGGGAGTTTACAGCTAATAAAACAACTCCATAACCTGTACCTGTTGCACGTTTCCAGTAGGTTTTACATGTGCAGTTTTGAAAGCACATATAATAGTAAATATAGATTTGTAATAATTATAGCTGGTACCACAGTTTCTTTTTCTGTCACACTGGCTGCAATACATGTCATTAGGAGGAGCAGCTGGTTGGTTAAAAGGCAGGTAACTTTGGGGAATTGGATTCACTTTCATACCAGGATGCTCAGTCTGATTAACACATTATTAACAGCAATGGGCTGCTGGAAGTGATTGCTTTTTTTATACAGTGATTGAACAGATTCGACTGCTGCTTCTCAGTGTGAAGGGAAACGGATTCCAACATTATACTCTACTCTGATATTTGAAAATCATTATAATTATTGAGCATTGTAATTGTACTGCATTGAAGTGGCAAGTACTGTTGACATATAATCATTTAGTTCACCTGAACTTGGGGGACAAAAAAATGAATATCTGTAAACTGAAAATATGCATGGGAAAATACTGGTCAATAGTTGTATGTACTGTAGGGTACATAGGGTAATACAGACCATCTGTTTAAATAAAGCATTGCTTCGGGAGATACTGTACAAACAAGCACTCGCCTGTCTGTTTACACACTGTTGAAATGTAATTTCCGTTTGATACAGTTGTTACACGGCCACTCAGACAGTTGCTAGCACATTGAATAGAAGCAAGTGAGCTGCTTTGAATATTCAGTGATGGTTTAAATGGGTTGAGAGTGTATCATACAACGGTGTATCAATATTACGATATTTAACATAAGCAGCAGCTCATATCATTCTATCTGCTGTCCATTGGTGCAAGACACTGCTGTAGTTATACTGTCCTTATATTGCTCTCAAAATAGGGATTCCTGCCACAATTTATGACCTTGCCTTGACACTCCTCATAGTATTATACGGGGTGAGTGGCAGGGGCACACACATAGCAGGAGGAATCTGTGGGATTAGTTGATTTATTCTGGTGATTACTTACAGTTCACTTTATCAGGTTTATCAAGTGAAGAGAGGCAGCCTGTGCCTCTAGAGGTGTGGATCACCTGTACAATATGTGAAAAGGAGATGTGATTTGTGGGGTATTGCACTGACGCAAAATGAAATTTAGTGAGCAAGCTCTTCCAGGATCATTCAGAGAAATTCAATTTTTCACCTTTAAACTAGGAGATAGTAAACTAGGGTCTATCCATCCTGTGCTTTAATTCACTTGGTTGTTATGACAACCAGATAGTCCCCTTCCTTGCAGTGGCAATTTGCTGGGTGGCAATGGAGAAGTTGCACGTTTCCCCATAGTTGCCCTACTTGTGCCTACTGCTCGCAGTAGTCAGTTAAGTGCTGATGCAGTTAGACAGGGGTACTGATATAGTGCCAGGGTACTGTAATGGATTACCAGGGTGTATTGGTTCAAATTCTTTTCATGCCTTTCTTTTTACAAATACTAATATGTAGCACTGCTGTGTGTCTACTATTGGTTGATTCATGCCATTGCACCTGCCCTTGTACTCTTTAGCAGAGTAGAGAGCATTGCATTGCCATTCTCTTGAATCCCAGTGCTTAGTTAAACCTCCAGTCTATCACTAAGTGAAGCACTATACCATGACACATCTTGAGATTCGCAGAACACATTAACCATTCAAATCTGCCTAGAGGACTAGAAAACTCCACTCAAAATGGCATGCAATATTGCATTATCTTATATTTCAGCGTGAGACACCTTTTAATTAGTTATTGGATTTGTTACTTAGTACTGAAAATAAAATATATTTATAGAACCACTGAAATGCAGTGCTACCTCATTACAACAAAGTCTGCGGAAGCCAATTACTCTTCATGTTCTAAACAGCTGTGTTCTGTTCCAAGGGTGAATGCAACTGGGTTCTAGCTGGGACCAAGGTATGGTGACATTATATTGGAGGCGACGTTGGAACAGACGGTTTTATAATGAGGGTGCTGTGTTTACTGAATAGTTTACTTCCCACCCATTCAGGATGTGTCTTGCTTGACTGATTATCTTGCTGCTATGAAAGATATAGAGGCATGCTGCTTCAGGCAGATGCATCTTCCCAGCCAAAAAGAAGGTAGAGGTTGAAGAGATGTGTAGGCCGTGACAGACATGAAGGTAAAAATAAGCCTTGCCTAAAGGTGAGGCGAGAGCTTTAAAATTACTTTTCAATGACGATTAAAATTGTTGAAAGTCACTCAAAACCAAGCTTTGTTTATCCATACAACTATTTTGGTTCTGTCACAGAAGTTTATTTTCATTCATTTTTCAAAGTATCAGTACTGTTTAACCTAGTAAATTTATAAACCTTCAAAAATCCTTAAAACAGTCCTTAAAGTAATGTGATTATTATTATTATTATTATTATTATTATTATTATTATTATTATTATTATTATTATTATTATTTATTTCTTAGCAGACAGCCTTACCCAGGGTGACTTACAAAAAATACATAATCAAGAATTACACTACAATTAAGAGCAAAATACAAAATGCAATGACTTCAGTCCTAATAAGAGCAGATAATATGGTCTGTTGCAGCTAAAAGTACCTCCCATTTAAGAGGATATTTAAGCAGTTGCTATTCCATTAACTGAGAAAACCTTTTGATTTGACCAGAAAAGAGCACTTCGTCTGCTTTTTGTTTTGTTTTTGTTTTTAATTTCCCAGGCCATACACAGGAACAGGGGGGGCTGTTTGCCTTTAATGCTAATTGCATTTACTGAGACTTTGGGACCACCTGGTGGCCAAATATTGTAATTATTTTAAAAGAAAGACACAATTTGCTTCTGTCATTAAAGGTAATAATAATAATAATAATAATACAAATAATAATAATACAGGTAATCATGCAACATACCAGGTGAGGCAGCAGGAGATACCAGCCCAACCAGGTGTATGTAAAATCAAATTTGGATGGTAACAAATGTTCATGTGAAAAAGGTACTATTAAAGTGTGGGAATTCCACTGAATCAACATTGCCAGGCATATGCATACAATCAAAACAAGCAATACCAGTTGGCTAGCATAGGTACCTGTGGGTTTCGAGTGCACTGGCTTATTGGAAAGTATGGTTTCCCAGAAGTTAAATTAAATACTTAGTTGTAGCTAGCCAGCTATCAGTGGGGAGATTAAAAAAAATAATGTGAAAACAATGCCATTTGGGGAAAAGAGAGGGAGGCTTAGTCCCATAGCAACAGCAATGCAATGAGCCCATTGAGAATGACCTTGCAGTGGTGCAGTCCCTAAGCCACTGGGTGCTACAGGAATATATTAACAGTAAAAAATGACAAAATAAGATGAATGGCACTTGCCACCTTTTTCTTTTCTTTAAACAATGATGAAAAGGTAGACAGAGAAGCCTCTTGTTTTGTATTATTTAAATAAGTTCAAATAAGTACAAACAAAACAAAATCCTTGCATATATATACATATATATATATATATATATATATATATATATATATATATATATATATATATATATATATATATATATATATATATACAGTACTGTGCAAAAGTTTTAGGCAGGTGTGAAAAAATGCTGTAAAGTAAGAATGCTTTCAAAAATAGACATGTTAATAGATTATATTTATCAATTAACTAAATGCAAAGTGAGTGAACAGAAGAAAAATCTAAATCAAATCCATATTTGGTGTGACAACCCTTTGCCTTCAAAACAGCATCAATTCTTCTAGGTACACTTGCACAAAGTCAGGGATTTTGTAGGCATATAGTCAGGTGTATGATTAAACAATTATACCAAACAGGTGCTAATGATCATCAATTCAATATGTAGGTTGAAACACAATCATTAACTGAAACAGAAACAGCTGTGTAGGACAAATAAAACTGGGTGAGGAACAGCCAAACTCAGCTAACAAGGTGAGGTTGCTGAAGACAGTTTACTGTCAAAGTCATACACCATGGCAAGACTGAGCACAGCAACAAGACACAAGGTAGTTATACTGCATCAGCAAGGTCTCTCCCATGCAGAAATTTCAAGGCAGACAGGGGTTTCCAGATGTGCTGTCCAAGCTCTTTTGAAGAAGCACAAAGAAACGGGCAACGTTGAGGACTGTAGACGCAGTGGTCGGCCAAGGAAACTTACTGCAGCAGATGAAAGACACATCATGCTTACTTCCCTTCGCAATTGGAAGATGTCCAGCAGTGCCATCAGCTCAGAACTGGCAGAAAACAGTGGGACCCTGGTACACCCATCTACTGTCCGGAGAAGTCTGGTCAGAAGTGGCCTTCATTGAAGACTTGCAGCCAAAAAGCCATACCTCCGACGTGGAAACAAGGCCAAGCGACTCAACTATGCACGAAAACACAGGAACTGGGGTGCAGAAAAATGGCAGCAGGTGCTCTGGACTGATGAGTCAAAATTTGAAATATTTGGCTGTAGCAGAAGGGCTGGAGAGCGTACACGAATGAGTGTCTGCAGGCAACAGTGAAGCATGGTGGAGTTTCCTTGCAAGTTTGGGGCTGCATTTCTGCAAATGGAGTTGGGGATTTGGTCAGAATTAATGGTCTCCTCAATGCTGAGAAGTACAGGCAGATACTTATCCATCATGCAATACCATCAGGGAGGCATCTGATTGGCCCCAAATTTATTCTGCAGCATGACAACGACCCCAAACATACAGCGAAAGTCATTAAGAACTATCTTCAGCGTAAAGAAGAACAAGGAGTCCTGGAAGTGATGGTATAGCCCCACAGAGCCCTGATCTCAACATCATCAAGTCTGTCTGGAATTACATGAAGAGAGAGAAGCAACTGAGGCTGCCTAAATCCACAGAAGAACTGTGGTTAGTTCTCCAAGATGTTTGGGCCAACCTACCTGCCGAGTTCCTTCAAAAACTGTGTGCAAGTGTACCTAGAACAATTGATGCTTGATGCTGTTTTGAAGGCAAAGGGTGGTCACACCAAATATGGATTTGATTTAGATTTTTCTTCTGTTCACTCACTTTGCATTTAGTTAATTGATAAATATAATCTATTAATGTGTCTATTTTTGAAAGCATTCTTACTTTACAGCATTTTTTCACACCTGCCTAAAACTTTTGCACAGTACTGTAGATATATATATAATGCATACTGTACAATAAGAATTTAGACAGCCCTGAAAGCTTCACAATACTGTACATGTTTGGTGGTGTATTTGCACGGATGTTACTAAGGAATTTGTTTTTGATTAATAGTGGGTAAATTAAGTCACGGACACACACATCATATTGCACTTTTACATTCTAGGTGATTCAAACTGCTATTAATATAATAAATGGTTAATTGTTAAAACTGCCTGAGCTTTACCAGCAGATCCCATCAGATAAGGTGCATAACAACACCACACACAGATGGGCTGAACAGGGCCACCATTTCAGAAGGGTAATCTCTGGAGACGTATACAGTATTGTTATTAATGGTTGCATGTCTGATATCCATTGCTACAGGTTTTTTAATGAGCCTCGTGGCATGTAGCTTTGGGCTTCTTTTTTAACCGAACGGTTGGTGTAAAAAAAAAAAAAAGGGGATTTGAGTTTGAATATCTCTACCTAATGAGAATCACTGCCAGATCGCATGCGCTACGGCTGGAGACATTGTTGCTTGTGTGTGTGTGTGTGTGTGTGTGTGTAAATATGTATTTCTGTACAATGCATTTGCTTGTTCCCTAATGTTGCTGTATGTTTGTGTGTGTTTCCATAACCCTAATCCCTTCAGGTTAGTGTTTGTTTTGGTGTATTATATTCCTCTACCTGCAACTTTTGTATCACCAGTTTGTGTGTGTGTGTGTGTGTGTGTGTGTGTGTGTGTGTGTGTGTGTGTGTGTGTGTGTGTGTGTGTGTGTGTGTGTGTGTGTGTATGCGTGTGTCTGTGTATGTGTGTCTATTTTAAGGGTTTTTAAATAGCTGATGACAATAGAAGCCTAGCCCACAACAGATGCTGCCTGTTGTGGAGCAGGATAAACATGCAAATGTGTTTTATTCTTGATGTGTCAAAACGGTATGTTAGGTCGGAGGAAAGGTTCTGTTTACCAAAGGGAGACTGTATGAGCAGCTGCTCTCTTCACATCTCAGATGGCGCTGGCAGTCTGTTAGGGAGCGTCTCCAAAGTTCCAGACAATGCTCAAAACACACAGCAAGCACGCAGACCCAGGCATTAAGATCATAAAGGAGAATTTGACACCGGATAACTTTGAAGTTATTCATTAATGCCTTCTTTTTCAGGCTATTTTCAGTTTACTACAGGACTTTCTCTTGTATTTTGTTTCTGTCATGCATTATATCTCAGTAATTAAAAGAGATAGTTATTTTCAAGATAGATAGATGTGTCAATTACAATTAGTATTGTGTGATGTGATGTAGAAAGGGTATTTGAGTCTATAAATGGAAGGTCCTGATGCTGTATTACTTTGTCTTTTGTTTTCAATTATACTGTAGGTCTGCTGAAAAGGGTGAGATTTACTGATCCTTTAAGCGAAAGGACGGACTGTATTTGTCACACTTAGATTTGTATGCCTAGAGAGAGAACAGGAAATCTAATTTGTGATGAAACTTGGTAAGGACATTAGTTAGCATACGTTCTACGTTCTTGAGAGTATTGTCATGGCAACCTATTTATTGATGAGCTCATATTGAACACACTGTGCGTTTTCATATTTACTTTCAGGTTTAATAACACACAACTTTCATTGCTTGAACAGAGTAAAGTGTTTTACACAAAACATCAATTTGTTTATTGCTTTAGGCATCATTTGCAAAACAGCTGAAAAATATGAAGTTTAGTAATACAAACAATTCACCCAATATAAAACTTAAATACAATATGCTCACAACATAGTGTACTGCACATATGAGTACATATGTACAGATCTATTAAAAATAGTTCCAACAGAGTCAGACAGCAAATTTACTGCATAACCAATATTTAACACTAATGAGACATTATTTAGGGGATCTCTAAAGGAATTCCTCTCTGGATTAAATTAAACCCAGTTAAACTCTGCTAGGGGTAGTTTGTTATAAATATTTTGATTTTGTTTTAGTGTGTTTTATCTGTTTAAGGTCAAGGAGTAGGTGTAAAGATTCCGTCGCAGAAAGAATTATACCTGTCAGGCAACCTGTTTCCATGGAAACAAGTCGGTGTCAGGGGCAGCTGGCAGGAATGTGGCTGGGAAAAATGAGCTGTGTCCTTCACATTACCTTAGGGTCAAGGGTCACCTTTCAGACAGGGAGCATCTTCAGCAGCAACATCCTCACTGGAAAAAGACACTAACAAAGCCAATAACAGCCTTTAATGGTAAACAAAGAAGGGGTCCAGTGAGCGCAGTAAAAAGATATAAATCAATTATGTTCAACATGCTTATCTTCACTTTGAAGAATGGTTTGTATGCTTGTGCTACATGCATGTGGAGAAACTGTAGCTCTTTGTTTCAGTATAATGTTATTCAAACATGCAGTGTTTCAGTTTTACCCCAGAATTCTATGTTGTATGTTTGTTACATTTATCTGTCCTTCAAGTACAGTCTATACTTCTATATTAAGAGTTTTAGGTGTATGAACTGCTAACAACGATCTTACTAACACATGAACACGTGTTGTTCATTTTGAGTGAATGATGATTGTCAATAAATGAAACATTCAATTTGTTTCAATTTGGCCTTGTTACTGTAGTGTAGCACATGATATTAGGTTTAATTGTATTATTCCTTTTTTTTATTATTTTATAAAATAGATGAAATCTACTTTACAAAAGTAGCTTCAGCTGGGTCATCAACTTCTCTTATTACGTTTTATGCATAGAAGCAAACAACCACCTTTAAATGTAAAAATTGTTTTTTACACTTAGAATACAGCACCAACCCTTCGTGTGTATTTGAAATGAAATGAGGAAACAAGTAATACAAGCCAAATATGAAAAGTCTTTCAATACCAATTAAAAAGTAATGTCAGCGTAGTTAGAACATGCTGCCGATTTCCTGTGTTTTCCTGTGTAAAATATAAGGCTAATTTGGAGTGCTGATGTTTAATTATCAAAACATGGGAAAAGTAACACCTCATTTTTCTCAGTTATATTTGTGTCTTTATTACCATCACACACACACACCACACACTCACTCCCCCCTCCCCACCTGTCACCCATCACCAGGAATGCACACTTCGCTCCCCCCTTGGTGAACCTGCACAGGGAGGTTCAGAAGCATGACCTCCTACAAGGCCTCACTGTTTCAGATATTCAGAAAGCAGGAATGTGATAATAAGATCAGACAAGGTGGGGTGCTCTGTGGTCTGCGATGACTCACCCACAGAGACTGAATTAATGAGCCCCTCATTAATTTACTAGAAAAACATCTTCTGCAGGGCTCAGCTAAGTATCCATTTAGTCAGTTACCCGACTTTGGTTCTCCTGGTTCAACTGGCTTAAATCTGGTGCTGCAGCTCAAGTTGAGTAACTCCCTGATAGTTAAAGCTAAGGAGGGTTGATGCCCTGAAGCCCACAGTGTTGTGCCATCATCACATTCTCAGTAATACGGACACCTTGAGGTAAATCAGAAATGTATGTATCAATTGATTATGCATGAAACTGTGGCCTCAAACCTGCTCAGGACATTGGACAAGACATTTGTTTTGGATGTTAGGCCAGGGGGTACAGTATCTCATTTTCAAAGGCAGATATATACATGGATGCTTATTGGTTCCTGGTTAATTAAAAATGACCTGTGTGTTGGAGGGTTTTTCCTCCTCTCGAGCCTCTCAAAGCTTAATAAACCACACTTGTGTGTACTTGTGCGTGGGTATGAATAGCTCAGACCTCCTCTTTGCACCTACCTATGGCTTGGCTTAGCAAGAGGGTTTCAGGCAGCCTGAGTTCACTGGAAACTCCCTTCTAAGTTCACAAACGAATGAACAAATATCAAATGCTGCGGCTAACCAGAAACTTATGAAAACCACGTTAGGAAAGCTCAGTTGATATGCAGCCAAATGCACAGTGTGCATTCCAATCCACAAGCTGGAATTTTTTGCATACAATAGAAAGATTAATGAATATCTATTTCCACGAGCGTACACAGCTATAAAACATCTGTTACACAGCAGTGAAATTACCGTTACGTTCTGAGTTCCCCAGTAACAGGATGATAATAGCATTCATTATCCTCATGGGGTCCCAGTACAAACATGAGTACGTGCGTCACACTGACATTTTTAGAGAAGACATTTGGTATTGATACTTATTAGCATACATTCTTATCATGGTCACCTTAATTTATGAGTTTTGGTTTGTGATTTGTTGGACTTAAGTTTCCTTCATAATTCATTGAGCGCTTATCAATATATGGCCAAAAAACGTATGATATAGAAATGTACACACCAACCTACAACAATACAATGAACTGTTGAGATTAACTGTTATTAAATAGCCTTTATAAACACAAGGGCCTGAAACAAGGAGGTCCTGTGGATACAAAAGTAGTGTATGACAAACTGTACAGTGTATGTGGTGTACGAACAGTCTGGATAACAATCATATCAATATCATGATATTTTTTTTCTGGCCTAAAATTACAATTGGTAAAATTGAGTTTGACACTTTGAATTTAAACAATAAAGAATGCTGCACAGAGAAGGGAATTAGACACTTGGGCAGATTATGCCACCAACAAAAAACTGTTTTATTCCTAATTTAATATTAGTTGCTGGGCCATCTGTAATAAGACTTAAAATCAAAAGGAAACTCAGTGATGGAAATTTGTGATGGAAATCAGCAATCAAAAAACAGTGATCTACTTGACTCTGATGATCTAAATGTGGAACCTGGGGTTAGGAGGTGAAAGGTCAACTGTTAGAGACGCAGATAAATCCCCTGCATCCCCTAGGCTTCTAATGTAGAAAATAAAGAGATACACTTGAATTGGATTTCTCCACAGTCAAAGCAAAAGCTCAGCAAAGACAAAAATTATTTTTTTAATGGAAGCCATTGTATGACCTTTTAATCGTCCCATGGTTTGATGCTTATTAAAATATAAACTACATATCAAATAAAAAGCATGCAAAAACTCCAACAGAGGCTTAGCAGGGCCACCTTTATGTATTCCTCGGTGCCCATAATAGAGTGTTGTAACAACACACAAACCAGTTCTTTCTTTTTTATTCCGATCTGCAAAGAAATGGTGGGTGAAAAAAATAATAGCATTAGAAGATACAATGGGCAGTCTAATTATCACAGGAGCTGCAAACGACTGCTTAAAGCTACTCCACACAGGCCAACAAAAGAACACTGTTATTTCTTTTAAATGCAGGGTTAATTAAGCCCCCCTTTATCTTGTTTCTTTACACTGAATAAATGCCTCCTGATTGTCTTCCTCATCTGGACTGCAATCACTGTAAATCATGGTCCCTTGTGTAAGCAGCAGTGAAAAGGTTGGCCCCAATGACAGGTTAATGGAATAGCATTACACTGCCAAGGCTGCTGGGAAATGCACCAGGTGTCTGGGGATGTTGTAAAGAGTCCCTGTCGGGTTACTTACAAATGGAAAAGAGATCAATGGGTGAAACCATGACAACAAAACACCTTAAAGTCTAAGAGCAAAGTAGAAATGAAACCGGAACACCAACACCAGTATATTGCTAAATCAATCTGCACCTGTGCATGGTTTATACATCCACATTTTCATTCACAATCCTGCACTGAAATAAACTCCCATATAAGAAAACATAGAAAAAACAGTATGCATACTGCAACCCCCGCCCGTTATAAAAGTTTTCAATAGTAAAAGCATAGCAAAGTGTAAAAAAGCACAGTGACAATATGTAAAGCACAGATAAGCATTGTAAATCACAGAGAGGTATGGCAAAGCAAAAAAACCATGGTAAACCATGGTAAATGCATAGTATAACTATGGGAATGGCATGAGAAAACTGCAAAAATATAGTTTTGACAAAATCCCAGCTTTGATTATTAGCTACCTGTTGTTTGATTACTTCTTTGTGGGAGAATAGACTGATGATTTAAAAGCTGAATTGCTGGATGGTCCCGCAATGCTGGGAGTGTGGACAAGGGTGTGGTTGCTCTTGGGAAGAGTTTTCATTAAGTGCGGAGAGGAAGTAATGAATTCTCTCAGGTAGTTGAGTAATACAATCATTTATACGGCTACTCTGCAAAAAAAGCACTTTTTTAGCAGAACTTGCCAAATATCCAAGAGTGCAGGAACAGTAATAAATACCATGTGATTACACAGTAAATAGATAAACAGGACTTAAAGACAGACACAGATACTCTAGATGAAGTAGATACTTGTGTCCAGTATATTGACTTCAGTACAGTCATAAAATATTATGTACAAAGAGAATGTAAAATATTTCTTTAAAAAGTATAATGAAAGGTAAAGCACAAGTAAGCATGGTAAATCACAGAGAATAATTGTAAAGCATGTTAAAAACCATGGTTAATTGCGGTGAAGCACAGTAAAGGCACTAAGTATAGGAAAGTATAGGAAACTGCAAAGGATCATGCGTTGAAGTAATAATAGATACTGAAAGCTTGATGAATAAATATTCTAGTTATCTTTGGAAAAATAATGAAAAACAAGCATTGTACAAACACTGCTCCCTTCTGTGCTCAACCAGACCTGAATGTCCTAAGTGAGGGAATTCAGAAAGAACAGAGCTCTCATTCACATAGTAACAGTGGCAGTTCATTTCACTCTACAGCATATATATATATATATATATATATATATATATATATATATATATATATATATATATATATATATAATAATAAAACACCAGGAGGTAACAGATTACCTTTTAAGAAAATAATCACACAAGCATATTAAATATAGAACCAAGATATTTTTCCTATCAATTAAAGTGTTGAACCCGCATTAACAATAGACAAGACAAGACCAATCCAGTCCAGGTTCGTTTTTTTGCTTGCTAAGCTTTGCAAGCTGTGGTATATATCTTTGATACTTAGTTCTCCATTGAGACCAATTACTAAAAAAATCACTCCCGTTCCCTAGAGTCCCCAGTCAGATTTCTACTAGATCAGCGTTTTCACAGGCATTTGTTTAAGATGCACAATCCCTTTTCTAACACTAAATTGGGGAATATTCTTCCCCAGAGGTCAGAAAAGCGTGTGCCGTAATTCTTTTTTTTTTATTTTCACTAGTAGCGAAACTGTTATTATTACTTATAAGTAAATGCTTCATGACCCACTGTAAAGCAGACTGTGTATACTGTGCATTTATTTACACAAAGTAATACACATTGGGATGGAGTCTCAAAACTATTTAATGATGACACGTCATCATTAGTGAAATTTCTGAGAGGAAAATGTGCTAATGAAAATTTGGAGTAAACGTCTTTGAGAATTAGCCCATAACTGGAAATTACCCTTTCTAAACAATGCAAAAAAAAACCACATTGCACTGTTTTAGGTTTTGGGACTTCAATTGGTGTTTTTTCCAATGACACTTTGGAGTAAATTACTTTGTGGATTTTAATATCATATTTGGGGAATATTTGTGAATTACAGTAATATTTTACAAGAACTGAAATACAGTTATTTATATTGAGCAGCTTCATAGAAGGAATAGAAGGAGCTATATTAATGTTTTTGTCATTTAAATAAGTGACTCATAGATCACAGTGATTGCTTGTTGCTTTCTGTGTCTCCTATGGACACGGATGAAGTAAACACACATTTCTTCTTCCAGTTTTACCTCCAATGGGTCCCTCGATTGCCTCCAGCATATACAGTATCACAGTGTAAATCACGCATGTAGTTATGGCCAAAAGTTTAGCATCTCCTGGAATTATAGGATTGAGACATAATTATGTAAAGGGTGTCCCTGAATGTGATACGAGGTCAAAAGCTTGCTCATGCAAACATGCCTGGCTCTCTTGTATAGTGGTTAATATTCTCCTTTGATAAGTACAATAAAAAAACAAAGTTCAAGGGTGATGCTTTGCCTGCTTTTTTTTTTCTTTTCTTTTTCTACTGTGGAAATTTACCAGCATCAATAAGCACAATGAAAAAAAACCCGCCAAATTCTGATAAGATCATGTAACAATGTATAGCTTAGATATGATATCTTCTATCTTTCAATACAAAAAACGCTGTGCTGTGGTGAGGATTTTTTTTTGGTTTTCATCCATCTAGATGGCTGTAAATGTTCACAGAATATTTTACACTGCTCGATGGGAATAGGGTTTACAGGGGTTACAACAGTTTAGTGGGCCAAATCATTTTAAAACTTACAGTTAGTTACAAAATGTTGTTATGGCAAGAAAGTACATTTATTTTTATATATTTTCCACATGCATCCAATGTGTATGCTACTGGAGATACAGTACCAAACTATTAGCATGGTAAATCTGTGTGGTAATGTTGTCTTTTCCCAGCTGTAGTATGCCTTTACTGTGTTTATCCATGTTTACCAACCAACTCTGTTCTTTACCGTATTCAGTACCACTGACCACATATGGTTAAATGAAAACCAGAAACTCAACCTTATTTGTAGAAATGAAACACACAGTATTATCCTGAATAGTGGAAATAAACTAGTGAAGGGTCCCAGATATGAACTAGTAGGTTTATCTGATAGAGTAGCTTTTGCTGAATTGTTGGATTTTAGTGTTTGCTGTGAATGGCTCTACCTAGTTCTAGCAGTGTGTTAGCACCACCTGGTGGAGGGAGTAGTACACTTTCAAAAGAACATGCATTTTTTCAAATCAATGATGTTGTTTTCCAACTCGGGGGGTTGAAATACATGTGCCAGGTGCTTGATTTTTAAAAAACATTTACTTTACTGTTTTATGGTGTTTGCATTCATTCTAACTGGTTCTGGGATTCTTGCTCCAATATTGAGTATTTTTTTTTCTATATATGCCTTTACCTGGAGCTTGTCTGGAGAACCCCAAGAGCTGGGATTGAACATTCTTCCTAACAAACCATGTGACACTACGACCTTTCAACTTTGCCAACCCCATCGACTCACTGACTAGATCATTCTAGAGTAGGTGGGGGTTGCCAATGCGTAATGGTTCTGTTAAGGTTTCATCAGTGGTATGTGTAACTGCCATCAAAGTAAGCCAAATTAATTATAAACCAATATAAAAAAAATTTAAAAATTCATCACCATTATGGATTTGGCAAAAACAAAACAAAAAAGTGTTGTTTAATAGCAGTTCTTGAGTACAAAGTTTGTTTCTTTGAGATTCATAATATGTTAATATTGTGTATGTAGGGTGTCTATTAAAGCTGAGTAAGAGGTATAATTTCTCAGTTTGAGCAGTCAGACCACCTCACAGTTATTTCCACCAAACTGCATGTCATCTCTTATACAATAAAAGACATACATAACAACTTACATTGTGCGCAGGTACTCTTAAAGGCAAATACAATTTTCAATATATCCATCAGTGGCCTGATTTAAAAAAAAACATAGAGAGAGAGAGAGAGAGAGAGAGAGAGAGAGAGAGAGAGAGAGAGAGAGAGAGAGTTTTTTTTTTCTTGCTCATCAACTGAATGGTAGTGCCACCTTGTGGTAGCGACTTGTAATAAATAAACTACTGTACTTCTATACCCTTTCGCTATTTTGTTTTCTGTATAAATGCAAACATATAAAATACTGAAAAGTGCGGTTATTAAATCCCATTAGCCGGGTTTAACCATGGTAAACTATGGTAAATGCATACTATGGGAAAAGCAAAGGAAAACTGTTCTGTAAACTTATATAACGGCATTGTTTGACCTGTAAGTGTTAACAACTGTGACGTGCAAGAGATGGTTATAAAAAATAAGATCCCTTTAGTAGCTTGCATACTAGGAGGAGTCTTTTTATATTTATGGAGCGGAGATGTTTATACTGAATAGGCCATCTGACATGTATCCTGACATTTACAAAGATGCCCTTTTGGCAGCAGCATTTAATAGACTAACGGAAAAAGACTAAACAAGTCCAGTACAAGAAACAAAACATGTAGACAAAATGACTATAGACGGACAAGCTTCATAGTTATGAATAGATAAAATATCAGTAGTGTCTGGTCGCAATCTTATATTCCATGTACACTGACTGGTCAAAACCTTAGCGGTGAGCTGCAACTGAAGCCACAATGTGTTGCTCCTGGCTCATTGTTCCGTGTGGAAACAGGTGAGTCTTGTTTCACGTCTGTTGCTTGTCAAAATATGTTGTTCAAGTTTGCAACCACAGTTGAGTTTTCCTGTGGTCTGTAAGCTGTGCTATTCCAGAAACTCTCTTGATGGGACATTTTGGTCATTACAACCACTGGTTATAATGGGCACCCACTATAATGGCACTTGTGAGGTCAAAGATCATTCTGCTTTCCCATTAATGTTGCTGAATAATTGCACACATCTTATAGTCTAGTGGATCACATGGCACTTTTTTTTTTGTCCAGTCACAGTTGCATGGAGTTTAAAATGTATTTAAAGTCATGGGGAGTATTAATATTTATAAGGCTTAAAAAAACAATTTTCTTACTTCTTACTATCATATCACCTTTCTTACAAATCCCAATAATCTTCTGTATGCCATTTAATTGTTAAGTCTTTATTTTTTACTTTGACTCTGCCTGGTGAAGTCCATTTAACCTGCCGCCACACTATAGATTCACTCCCTGTGCAACCGCCAGGACCCCACCTGAAGCACAAAACTTCCTTTGCTGCACATAGGACTTGAAGTGGTGACTGATGAACAGGGAGTGTATGTACTTGGCAGGAGAAATGGGTTTCACCCAATTCTAAAATGAAAAAAAAGTTTGAATAAAGTCAATAGATAAAAAGAAAAGGGGTCAGGAAAAAAAAGGTTCATATATGATAATGAGAAATAAGAAAAGGTTTTTAAATCAGTTATTTCCACTTTAAGGTGTTTTTCCCCCCAAAAAAGGTGTTCACATTGTCCAAAGCACCACCTACAAGAGAATGTAATTGTTTCTCCAACAATAAACCTCTAACTTTGTTTTAGTGCAGGTATCTACTTAAATAATCATTGAGTCAAGCAATTGTGATAAAGATATAAATCTGAAAGCAATGGAAAACTGTTTGCAAAAGCTGTGCGCAAACAGTCTACAGGAGTTTAACAAAAATCATGACTTTTAATATTGTTTGGCACTGTTTGAAGTAGCTATGGGCTACTAGGGACTATTATGTTTCCCCTTACTCTTAAGGAGGACTAAAAAAAAAAAAAAAAGTACAAGTTCACATAACGATTGCCAAGGGAAAGCCTACCAAACCGCAGCTCCTGGCAGACTCTGACAAGGCATTAAAAATCCTGGTGTCGCCACTGAGCCCTGGCCCCTGTCAGGGTGTCACGGCACTGCTAATGAAATCAATGTGTGCCTCGCGTTCTGAGCAGCTGTTACTGCAGAGGCCCAGTGCTGCTGAAAACACCTTATCAGCAGGCCGCATCTCAGCCAGTGGGGAGTTCAGGAAATTTAAACTGAGGCCAAACAGCTGTTACAGGGGTGTGGGAGGGGTTCATCCTACAGCAGGACAGTATGAGGAAGTATCTGTGGATGTTTGATGCTGAACTGCTTATCTAGTAGCACCAGTAGCTTTCTTTGTGGTTCGACACTAAAGATAAAACCATATCCCAACTCAACCCCTTTGACTCTACTTTAAAGAGTATGTAGTGGGGATCCAAAAAAGATAGTGTTATACGTCCCCACATAATTGTTCTTTTCATTGTCAACATCCTGACAACTATTTACACTTATAACTTTAAAGTCTGTTTCAAAGCTCTTTTCAAAATGTCCACTCTAGTGCACTGGGGTTTGAGATCTGTCCTCTAAATCACTGCAGGAAGAGCGATAAAATAAACAAAAAATAAAAAACATAACAAATGTTCTGGCTTTTCTGTTCCGTACCACATCATGGATCGTGTTTGCTGTGTTACCTGTTAAACATTGTGGGCAATAATCCGTACACTATCAGTAGTGTTAAAACTTGTCAGGATGTTAACAATGAAAAGCAAAATTACAGGTACGCTATTTAAACAGTTGTAGCAACACCTGGGGACGTGTAATGTGTCTCTGTTGTAGCCCGGCCTGACAAACTGGTACAAGATAAATAACCGAATAGCTTTATATGTTAACTTTGTATATGAGGACTTATGGACATTTATTGAAAAGCCCATAAGAATTTAGACTTTGCATATCAACTGAATTCTAGAATCATGACCCTGTTTTTACCAGAATATGGCATGATAGTTTGAAATGAGTTAGGATAAAATTATTGTAGCACTTCATTTAAATTGGACACTATGTGCGTAGCATTAATAACAACTTTATACCGATTATATAAAACTATGCACATATTCCTTCATAAGCATTTTGAAAACCAGCATAACCTGCATATTCATAACATTTTTGTCAAATATGTTGTCACAATATTTTTACTAATATATGCTACAAAATGATACCATGGGATAACACACGTAGTAATACCGTGTTATTATTATTATTTATTTCTTAGCAGACACCCTTATCCAGGGTGACTTACAATTGTTACAAGATATCACATTATTTTTACATACAATTACCCATTTATACAGTTTGGTTTTTACTGGAGCAATCTAGGTAAAGTACCTTGTTCACGGGTACAGCAGCAGTGTCCCCCACCTGTGATTGAACCCACGACCCTCCACTCAAGAGTCCAGAGCCCTAACCACCTTTACAATACTACACTTTGTTATACACTATAAACCTAAAAGAACTCAAAGAGAGATGCAAGTTCAAATGATACTCTGTATTTAACAGATATGTAGGCTGCCAGTTGTGGAAGGCAGTTATATCACCAAGTATAATTGCTCTCAAAAGAGAAAGGGGTATTGCTCAGCATATGTTGGGAGGGTTACTGTATAAAAGTAAACAGAACCAGTTCTAACCACCAAATATGAGGAAATGCAGGCCAAAGAGCCCGGGAGCAGTTCTTCTGTCACCCAATCATGACACATGCAATTTTAATTCCGATAAATCATTTCAGCAACTTTAAACAATTAAACAGGGAGGCGCTGGAAATCTGAGACAGTGGAGGGAATGCGAATGTCAGATCAGCTCCCTCCCTCAGGATTACTGGAATTCCTCTATTTCCCATCACACTCTCGGCTGAGTAAGAAAACAGCACCCAGCCACAACAAAGACAGTAGCCCCCTCCAAGCTTGTGTGTGGGTGGTGTGTGTGCGTATGTGTGTCTGCTTGCGTATGTGTGCGTGCGTGTGTGTATGTGTGCAGGGGGAGATTGTAAGAAAAACTCAAAAGCTCCTTTCCACAAGAATGAACCACCACCCCCTCAAGCAACATGATCATAAAGTGATTTGTGTGTGCATTTATTTTTTTATACTCGCTGGAATTTCTTTTAGCAGGTGCCTTGCTGGTGTTTAAGAATATTAATTGGTTTTGTGCTTGATACTTGTGGCTGTATATCTAAGTTTAATCAAATATTTTTTAAAGCTTTCCACTCTAAATCCTCATTACTCTTTTTTTTTTATAAAACATACCCGTTATCAAACTAGAAAAACATCTAAGACATGTATCAGGTTTAACTGACTCAAGTGGTTTCTTATTTGTAACTGGTGTTTCCCTTTCAATTTGAAGACGACCACCAAAACATTACGCATGGGATATGCCTGCCTATTCTAGGTCTCTACGCCAGAGCTGCCGATAGGCCCCTTCCTGGGAAGACCCCCTCGGTCCTGCCTACCGAGGGATTAAAACCGTCATTCCATGGAAGCCATGTCTCTTTTTGCCTCTCAAGTTGGTAAGGTAAGACCCTCTGTGTTGGTATGTGAGCGTTTTTTGAAAAAAACAGAGTCTACTGCAGTTCCCTTGCCTTTCAGGCTGAAAGCTGGCTTGCCGCTTTCACAGAATCAATGACTCCTGATTCAGCCTTTTTTCTTCCTATCTTTCCTCAGCAACCTGCACGCGCTGTGGTACGTGAGTCAACTGCTTGTGCAGTATTGATCTAAAAGGAGTAAGTGTTGTTGTCTCTTCCAGCCTTCACTCGTGTGGAAGCATGCCAACGGGGCTAGGCCCTTTACCCCCGCTGTTGAGAGACTCTGCTGGCTGCTATTTGCAGTTAAAAATATATAAAATATACATTGTTGTTGACGAAATACCTTGCTGGCACATCTGCAGTACACACGCGGTACACGCTCGTTTGTCTAACACGCTGAGGACACCCTGCCCTGCCCCCACCCAGGGCAGTGCTTGGCCAATTGTGCGCCGCCCCCTGGGAGCTCCCGTCCACGGTCGGCAGTGGAATAGCCTGGACTCGAACCGGCAAAGTCCAGTCTACAGGGCGATCTTGCACTCCACGCCTGGATGCTCCACTTGGGAGCCCCCCTGCCTTGTGATTTTTAACTTAAATTATACATTTTACTTTGTCTTTATTTAAACAGAGGGAGCAGAAGGTCACACATGTATGTGTAGATAATTCAAAATGTGCCTCCTGGCCTAGCCCAGCCAAGAGTCAGTTTTAGAGAATAGGGATATCAGTCCTGCTGGATAAATAAACAAACAATTTCATGTGCAAGCTGTTGTGTATTTACCAACAGTTTGAGAGTATTCTGGCGCTAAAAGAACATGCTGCCCTCTTTATATCCTCTGCCTAGTGCAGTAAAACCTCTGCAACCAATCAGGAGCATGCATTACATTTACAGCATATTGCTCAGCTGAATGACATGTATTCCATTGAATTTACAAACAATTGCACCACAGAAACAGTTTCTATTTAGATTACGAATGTATTAAAACATAACACAAGAACTTAACAAGGCCTATGATAAATCCACTACAAACTGATCAGACTTATCACAGTTATCAAACCAGGGAGACATGAGGGACGTTCCATGAAAATTATACATTTGTTACATTGGATAAGTCATCAATATCAGGCTATTAGCAAGCTCTTAACTTTTTGATCAACAAACGTCTATGTATTAGGATAGCACTATTATAACAATAACCTTGGGCAGGCCATCAGTCGATGACTTCTCAGTGTGTAGAAAGTGGAATGGTCCATAGCATTTGATGAACAACAGGGGATACCCACACCTTAACAGCAGAAAAGAACAGTACATTCAACTGAAGGCGTAGGGGGCAAATAGATCAAAGCAGAACTCAATTCAATGTTACCAGTTTAAGCCACAGCTCAAGACCCTAGCCTGTAATGTTAACTACCTTTACTTTCATCTTTTGCACTGCAGAACTTTCTGTTGGCCTTGGCAGTTTCAGTTCCTGTTTCCATTGAGTCTAATCCTAAAAATCTGTCAAGGTCTCATCGGGGTAAAAAAGACCACACCCAGCCCTCAGTTGTATTGTGTATTCTTACTTCAAAACAGATTTATTTTATAAAGGGTGACTAATTTCCAGCACCCCCTCTATTTATTTCCTCCGTCCTTTAAGAGGCAGCTGAATTAGTCTTAATGATAAGTTGCCTCAAGCACAGTTCACTAACTTTCCTGTAACTCCTAGCAGGGCCCTGGCTACGATGGAAGATCAGTTTGGGTTCAGAGTCTTTTGTTTTAAATTTTCGCTGCCTGTGGCCACTGCCACAGCAAAGTGTACCTCACACACAAAAAAATCTTGATCTGAGGCTTTCTCTGCAGTCACCCCCTGTGTTTCCCAAGCCACTAGACACAATAAATACAGCCTTGTCCCCACTGGAGCCAGAACTCTCAGAGTGTCACACATTGAAACTTAGCAGGACACAAGTGAATCTGCTAATTGACCAATTAATAGGCTAGGTTTAGAGAATATACAGTACAGGGTGCCGCAACGACTTGGAATTACAGTGACCCCACAGAGGAAAATACCAAAAATAAAAAAATAGATCTGGAAAGAGAAAAAACACCTATTGAAATAGACATTAAAAGACATGTTTATATCTTTTCAGGGAAAAAAAATTGTGCTAACGACACCATTGATTTCAAGCATAGTCTTTTTATGAAGCAAAGCATGAAGCTAGGGTGGGGCCCCATTACCTGCTGCACAGGAAGTCAACTTGGACAAAAAAGTGTTTTTTTTTTCACAAACTTAAAGTGTTGTGGGAGAATAAATTGGATACACCTCAGTCAAAGTGAAAATAAAGTCTTTAAACAAACAATCTCAGGGACTTGTGAGAGAGTGGTTATGCTAATGAGAGGTAACATATTATAGTCAATTTTATGCCCCATTTTAAGCTGCTATTAGATGTTGCTCGTTGGCACTGCTATTGTACAGTATATCATTTTACTGTTTCAGGCACAATTAAATGGAACAGCTGCCACAATTATTATTGTTAACAATGATTGCCAATACACGATTTGCCACTGAATTGTGGAGAATACGAAGCAAGTTTGCTGCAACAACCTTGAACACTACCATGTTGAATTTAGAAGACATGGTAATATGAAAACATAATAATTACCAGCAACTATAGCCGGGAATATTTACTGGCAGGCATTGCCTTCTGTTCAAAAAAGGCATTAAGTACAGTTTCAAAACAAAGCTAAATGAACAAAGGGCAGTGCAGATCGCACAGTCACAGGCAAACAGCCAATATTCTCACATTAGGGATCTTCCAAAACTCTACACAAACAACCCTACATAATTAAGATATATTAGCAAGTATGTGTTTGTTTTACTATTTGGACAACTCACTCTCTGCAGTGAAGGGGAGAATCTAAATGTATCCTCGGTCACCCTTAAACCGAAGTGTGTAAACACACCATGATCACAACACTTTAATTAATTAAATTATTAAATTTGTCTTCCAATTCCGCTGGCAGATAAAACCATCCTCCCACTGTACGTAAAACATGAAGTGAGAGCTAAACATTTTAAATGATACAATATATATATATATATATACTGCAGCACAGATTTTCCAATTACTCCATCTTCAGTTTCATGAAATAGAAAAAAATAAGTTACTTCAAAACCGTAGCTTCAAATGTTCCTAGTTTTCTGGCCTCTTACTGTTGTTTATGTGTACATATACTCATATATTGTCTTTTATTTTTATTCTTAGTCAGTATTAAGATGCTAATTTGGATATAAGTTTTCTATTGCTGGTAATACACACCTGGACACTCAGAATCACTGTAAATATCACAAAAAGGTATAAGGAACAGTAAATGCAAACCCAAGAGTAAATTCTTATTCTGCACTTCAACCGGTAGTACTTTTACTAGGTGAGACACAACTCACTTTATATAGTTTGATATTCTTTATTGGAAAAAGTAAAAAAAAAACAAAGAAAAACTTTTTGATAAGGCCCAAGCAGAAATTGGCTGTAAATGTATATCGGGGGCAGCGACATGTATGTATTTCCATACAGATCTGCAATATGCCTGTATTTCTATATAATAGCCAGATGCTCCAAAGGTTGGATTTTCACGAACAAAGGAGACTCACCCAGGGTAGTGGACGGGGTCATATTCAACACTTTTTATTTCCCTCTTGTTAAAATGAGGCTCAATTTCCCATGGAGCCAATATTCAACGGACAACAGACTAAAATAAACAGAGCTTGTGCCACAGAGTTTGTTTATTTTTCAAATCCTAATTGCTTCTCTGTGCAATTATCCCCTGATGATGACCATTTAGAAAATGCAAGAATCGGAACAGAACGCCTTGTGATGTAAGCCCACCACCCCTCCTTTTCTGTCCAATACATTTAAACCAATACAGTTGCCATCTGCAGGAGAGAGTCAAATACACTGTTTGATTACAGCACCTGCAATCCCTTTACTGTGTTATATCACAGTAAATAAATGTGTAGTGAAAGCATACTGAAATGCATAGAAGTTTGGTAAACCATGATAAAGCACAGTGTTAGCATGGAAAACTGTAGGATTACTGTGTAATTGTACAATGGTTGCCGTTATTATCTTTAAATGAATAGGACAATACACAGTATAAAGAATTGCTGTACATTCTAACAAAATTGACTAATACATTTACCAATATAGTTGAATACGGTTTGCAAAATATTGACAGTACTCTATGGTTTTACAGCATCCATATTGTACAACCGTAATACATCCTAAATGTTGCATTTTATTTTTCAATATATTTACAGGCTTCAATATATTGGAGGCCTTCCCTCAAGTTTATGATTCGGTGCTGGCTCTTATCAAAGCCAGCTGAGGCTTTCTTTTTTATTATTAATGAACAGATGTCAGAAAAATCTGTAGATTCGAGAAAGAAATGTTAAAGATTACCAGGTTGAAGTGAAACAAGGAACAGAGCTGATCATCAACATCCAGTATCTTATTATCACACCACTGGACATGCTCTGTTGATAACACTGATAACACGGCCTTTCTCAATGCATAGCAAGTATGGCACTTCAATTACTGTACACTGCAGAATAATAACATACTCCTTTATCCTGTTTCTTTCAGCACCTGAGCACCCATGGTACAAAAATATTCAATGCATAGTGAATGACATGACTCCACAAGGCACAGTGTTACTAGCTGGTTATACGTTTACTCACAACTCAAAGTAAATATTGCTGGCAAAAATTCAGTAAATTGTAAAATATGTCCAAAATACAAGACATGAACAAGCAGCCAATCCCAAGCCAAAAACCACAACAATGATAATAATCACAAAAGCAAATGACAATAGCAGCAGATAAATGTGTAGTGACAATAGTGTATAGTAATAAAAGCAGCAACAATATTTGTAAGTGCTAAAATTGAGAAGAAATAACAGCAGCAGCAACAAGTGCTATGATTGAGTTGTAAAAATAGCAGCAACAATATTACAACATAGGTAGCAGTCAGGTAGAAAGACTGTACATGAAAATAACCCCAAAACTGTTATATGTGTCTTCATGTAAAAACATTGATCACTCCCTTGGGATTAATATTGCTTTGTTAGGTGTCAGGGTAATTTGAAAGATATTGGTCCCTGTCTTTCAACTTTAGTCTACTACCGTCTGTTATATCTGTTATATATACAGTACTGTGCAAAAGTTTTAGGCAGGTGTGAAAAAATGAAGAATTGATGCTTGATGCTGTTTTGAAGGCAAACCGTGGTCACACCAAATATGGATTTGATTTAGATTTTTCTTCTGTTCACTCACTTTGCATTTAGTTAATTGATAAATATAATCTATTAACATGTCTATTTTTGAAAGCATTCTTACTTTACAGCATTTTTTCACACCTGCCTAAAAGAGAGAGAGAGAGAAAGAGAGAGAGAGAGAGAGAGAGAGAGAGAGAGAGAGAGAGAGAGAGAGAGAGATTTTAAAAGCTATACATTTGAGGTCATTAACTACACGTTGGTTGAAACAAGGGAAATCTCCTGGATTCCAATTATCGTTGATAAAAAGAACAAAAGACAGCTAGTCTGGGCAAGCATCTCATTTAACCGCTGAAAGAAAAAGAAAGAAAGAAAAAACAACAGTCCAGCATCAAGGTCCCAGTGAGATACCGTGCAGGCGCCAGTGAAAAAGACAGCAAGAAAAAACCACAGAAATTCTCAACAGATGCGTGAAGCCCTTGTCAGCATTCCTGCAAGGTAACGCAAGGTCAGAGCAGACAGGAAGACAATATAAGGATTATTTGGGCTCCCCCTCCACCAGATGTGTTTTAATAAGACGGCTGCCCTCCAAGCTAATAAGGTCAGGCTCTGGCTCCAGCAAGACGAGCAAACAAGTAGGGTCTTGGCAGGAATTCAGCTCTGACTTGGCACTCACTACTTCCCAGCTTCCTGAAATCTTCCAGCTTCTCAAACACAACGAGGGAAAGGGGCTCCAGTCCTCCCCCCTTTCTCCAGCACTTTTATTAGAAGTTTCCCTTTTTTTCAAATAATTAAAAAAAAAACAACCTTGGACTAATTTTAGTTTCCCAACTAAAAGGAACACAAAACAGAAAAAAAACAACAAACAGGTTTACTAAATGACCAGCACATAACCGCTTTGACGGTTTTTATTATTTTTATTTTTCAAATCTGGCATTTAGCGGGTAGCTTAAGCCTGAGATTAAAAATAAATAAATATAAAATCTCTCACAACGCCTCTTTTTAGATGTTATGAAAACTGCAATGTGTGCTAATTACAGTAAATTCCAATACTAAAGATGCTTAAAAACTGCAGGTGTCTTGCAACCGTGCTGACAATATAATATAAACAGTGGCTATTGCTTTAAAACAGGCTTATGATACTACAAAATATGTAACACATATTTAACTAATGTATCGGAAACTACTGACCACCTTTAAGCTTTCATGTCACCATGTTATGCAGACCTATTCTTTTGCCCTTTGAGACATCCCTTCATGTCTTGGGCACAGGCAATGCCAGTCAGGGCAGGACTTGTGAAATGAGGTTTGTGGCCTAGCGTTCCATCTTAACCTTGTAATCAGAAAGACAACATAACCACTTTTCCAAGTTGAGACCTATTTGCCCTGAAAACAGCAAGTTCATTCATAAGACTTGCTTAGCCTATGGGGTATTCCAATGAAAAAATGTGTTTCATTTTAGTTAATTCAAGCACCATTTAACTGGTTTCCTGAAAGCTGGAGTATGCTTAAGTTAATTTAGTAAATAAAGAGTCGTGACCACATGGTTACATGTGATAAACTGTGTTATAACAGTCAAATTGATAACACCTTGTTAACAATGACAAACAGGGAACTGAGGAGGGGTCATGCAGAAACTTGTTCAATGGAAACTTGAGGAGAAAATTGTGCATAGCAGCAGAAGACTAGTTTTCTTTTTTTTTTTTTTTTAAATCCAAGTACATTTGACCCGTTTGCCATACACAGTAGTCTATAAGATTACAGAATATATTTTCAATTTGTTCATAAATACAGACAATTGCTTATTGGAAATGTATTTGAAAGTTTGTATTGTTTAAACATTGTTTAAAACAAGTTTCAAGGCTTTCATAACACTTTGTCTAGCTTATTAAACTGAACATACCAGGCACTATAGATTGAAAATAAAGCCAAAAATTCATATAAACAACTTCAGGAGACAATTGTAGTACTGCATTTTTTAAAATCAGACGCTGCCAATTTCTAATGATGTTAAAGCTGCAGTGACCCTCAATCATGTTCAATCTATGTACAGTAATTAGAAACCAGATTATTCTTTTTGTGGTTTGTTTAGAAATAATCAAACTACAATTCTTAAGGGTCAACTTTGACCATTTAACTCCTGCTGGTGTTTTCCCCAAGGAATTATGTATTGACCTACTTATTAGAATTAATATATACAATAAAAAAGGGCAGTGCCATGGTTTAGATTAGATCATTAAAATAGACCCCTTTATCAATGTACTACGGTGTAAATCATGACAAAGTTGATATTTTCAAAAGTGACCACTATCATACAGTGACAGCATTCTTAGGGGCACTAAACCTTTTGTGATATATTTTAGACGAACAGCCTATTTGTGATTACAGGGATGAGACAAATGATCTGAGATTCCTTCAACAATGTATTCTGACCCCTGATTTTCTATTTTAACTTGCCTTGTAAAATGTCCCTGAACATTCCAAACATACAGTATAATGGTAATTCAAAATCCACAATAACCCGATTTACGTAACTCACGCTAAACTGTAATCTTACTATTACATTTGGAATGCTTTTAAAACTCCACAAGGTCTCTGTCTGCTATAAACATCCTCCATTCTAATTTGAAAAGGCGTGCGTTATAAATCACAGATGATCTGAGCCGCCTGTTATGGAAAGGATCTTTTTAAAAAGCTCTGGGTTTCATATGACCACAGTGAAACCCCTCACTTGTCTCTCACAAAGGACTCCAAACCATGTATTATCTGATATGGAAACTATTATAAAAATAGTCTTACCACAAATGTACAGCTTACTACTCAATATCACCTACATTTTTGGAATATTCAATAGCTTCCCCCTGTTTAATATTATATTCTGTGCTTTTTATAATTCCCATTATAAAAGTTTGCCCAGTAATTTTTCCAGTTTTTCCATGCTTTACTCGTTATTATTATTTATTTCTTAGCAGATGCCCTTATCCAGGGCGACTTACAACTGTTACAAGATATCACATTATTTTTTACATACAATTACATTATTTTTTACATACAATTACATTATTTTTTACACATTATTTTTACATACAATTACCAATTCATACAGTTGGGTTTTTACTGGAGCAATCTAGGTAAAGTACCTTGCTCAAGGGTACAGCAGCAGTGTCCCCCACCAGGGATTGAACCCACGACCCTCCGATCAAGAGTCCAGAGCCCTAACCACTACTCCACACTGCTGCCCTCATGGTTATACTATGTATTTAACATAGTATACTATGGTTTGCATGTTTTTTTAATCTGTTATACTATGCCTTTCTGGGCTATACAATGCTTACGTAAGCTTTAACTATACTTTATTACACTTTGCTATGCTTTTACTATGGGAAAGTTGTATAAGGGTCTTTTTAATCGTTTCTGCTTACATCATTAATTACCAGGCTTTTTCAACTCCCAAGACTTCTTCTGAGGTGGGTTTTAGAAATGACCACTAGGTTTTAGAAATTACCATAGAATGGACAGGCTGAAAAGGTTGTTAAACAATAGTCTTTTTTGCCATTTGGTTTGGGGGGGGGAAACTGTTGCCTCAAGAGCTTATGAAAAAGCTACACAACAACAGAAAATATATTCACATAGACCTTGCAATAGATTTTGCCCAAAAGCTTGATATACTGTATATATATATATATATATATATATATATATATATATATATATATATATATATATATATATATATATATATATATATTGAGTATAGCAAAGAAATAAATAATGCAGGGACAATTTGATTTATGGACGGTTACAGGTTGCATGAATCATTGAACTCCTGTGTTATCATAGTCATCCAACGTGTGTCACATGTTTAACTCAACATATTGTTGTCATGGCACCATATTGTCCCGGGTTATGGCACCACAATGCAAAGCTTCTTAAAGGATTTTGCAGTTTTCAGATTAGCAAATTCAACACTGCCACACAGCAGATATTTTAGGGTTATGCAGTTGACAAAAAAAATACACAGCTGCCATTCTCAGCACACTCTTATACAGTATTGCTAAAAATAAACTTTTCTTTTTATTGAATAAATCCTTTTAGAATAACCTGTTGCAAGTCAGTTTCAACCAGGAAAGACTGCAGATTAGATACACTTTGATAGGAGCTGGAAAGGAGGCTTTCATATTCACGACTGCAAAAATGATTGATGTTTCTTGAGTAAAATACATTATTGCACTTGAGAAGGTACATTGGCATGAGCTACGATGAAAGAACAGGTTAAAATAATTAAACCTCTTCAGCCTAGAAAAAAGATGGGTTATATTTTATAAAATCCTGCACATTAAAAGATAAAGTTAACCCAAGTCACTACTTCAGCTTACTGTATAAAGTATATACAACTGTTGCCTCAAGAGCTTTTGGAAAAGATATATGACAATAGAAAATATATTCACATAGGGCAAACATCCATATCCATATATGCAATGGATTCTGCCCGAAAGCTTGATATATATTGAGTACAGCCAAGAAATAAATATGAATACACATTTTTAGATTTTTAGGAAGAGAGGGCAAACATGTAATCTGAGTACAAGTAAGTTGAGAATAGAGTGTAGGAAGCAGTTATAAATGCATGAAATAGCCAAACAGCTAAAGTACTAGTAAGATTTAAAACACTAAGAACATTTTAAAAAAAGCAATTCAATTCTTGATGGCTAAATGGATTTGTTTTTAATTCTCACACTTTTCTTATGTTCTTATATTCTAAAGTATTGACCATTCTGGAGACCATTAAAAGTGGTGTACACTGAAGAATGGACATGCATCACCTCCGGGAAATTGAAACACCTTGTGTCATTGTGTGGCGTGTTTTTTCTGTTTTATTTTTTTGGGTGTATTTGGGAACCTTGAATGGAGATCTTCCTCGGATTCCAAGAAAAGCTTCAGTTCTGTTACTATACAAATGACAGTTCAAGAACCTGGGTGCTTAGCTGTCACAACCAATTGATAACGCTTTGAGAAAAAGAAAAAAAAGACTCCTTCCCACTTGTCTGAGGATCAAGTCTAAAAATATATTTGAGATTTGATGGCATACCAAAATGCTCAAAGAAAAAGCAAGCCAGGTCAAAATTGCTTGCCTCTAGCATGGATAATGGACACACCTGTTTTATAGCATTAATAGCCCCCAAGTAAATCTTCACAATATAGTCCTGGGATCAAGCTCACTTATTTCGGGCTACTATGAGGAAGGATATACAGTTTTAAAAGAGTATCTATTTGCCTTTGATGTTTTCAACGTGCAAACAGACTTAAAAACAACAACCCTTCACAAAACATTCCTTAAAATAGTCCTAGTGTACAGGGTCCCTTACTCCTTGTGTATATAGGGTCCCTTATTCCTTGTGTATAGGGTCCCTCATTCCTTGTGTATAGGGTCCCTCATTCCTTGTGTACAGGGTCCCTCATTCCTTGTGTATAGGGTCCCTCATTCCTTGTGTATAGGGTCCCTCATTCCTTGTGTATAGGGTCCCTTATTCCTTGTCTCAAATGTTCTAATGGTTTTACCATCTCACAAGTAACTGGAATTTGCAGGAGGAAACTGGAATTGTTCCAAAACTGGACACTTAATTATTTATCAAACCAGTAGTAAATGCAGTACTTCTGTGCAAACGTTGCCTAATCCTCACCTACGGTACAGTAACTGATGGTATATCTCCCTCTTCAAGACAAGCTTTAACCAAGAACATTATCTAAAGATGAGTGCCAAATTGCAGTGTGGTTTCGTGAATTTGAGAATGGGCCAATTAAGGGATTGAGCCGAGACCACCAAAACATTTTGGTTGCATCCCAAAGCCAGATTTGATCCGCAGACTCCAGAGGGGAAAGACAGAACTTCAGAATAATATGTTCTGCTTAGACCCCAAAAGCCTCACTCTTTTCAGTGGTTTTCCAACAAACAAAGAGATATAATATTTATTTCTTAGAAAAAGAAGGATGGGGGGAGGCACTCTCTCACATATAAAATAGGGAAGCAAACACCATTTCCCTCCATTGCCCTTAGCTGAAGAACCAGGTAGCCTAAACATTTGCCAGAATTACCAGTAATACATTTAACAGGTTATTCAATACGTTCACACAGTGGCTTCCAGGATGATAAATTTAAAAAAAAAACAACTTTTTGATCTAAAGGTTCAGCATAGCTAAGAGTTTATATGACCAACTCTCTTTTTATTCTTCTTGCCAAGATGGAAACGGTGAGCCAATGGTTATTAGAAATATTATTAAGCTAATTATTTGTGTGGGAGAGAGGGGTGGAAGACCACAGCCCACCCTAATCCAGAACATAAGAAACACTACAAACGAGGAGGCGGCCATTCGGTCCAGCAATAGTTCCCCTCTATTGTGCAACTAAGTAAAATAATCCTACAGCAGGCAGTAAAAAAAGATGAAACTTATAAGAACCCAAACAGGCAAACATTATGGGTGGTGCCTTCAGCAGTGGAATGTTGCAGTTTATAACAAGGACTATTCCGTGTTTTTTTTACAGATACCAAAAACACCGTAATACACCACATTTTAGGAGCTGTTGTTTGGAGCCAACGCTGTTTCTTCACTTCACGAAACCTGTTAACTGTGCAACACTTGCAGATGCGTTGCTACTTAATATGAAGACCATCAGTTTACTGTTGGCATTTCACCGGCTCCATTAATCTGTAAATAAGCGAGCAGATGTTGACAGCATGAACATAAATTATATGTCACAAACTGATTCGCTATAAGAAAGTTACACGAGCCCTCCTCATTGGAGAATTGTGGTAAGCATACATGTGATCTAGACGAGAGGAGGCTAAGTTGTCATGACTAAATCCCTTACCTTCTGGTAGCCTCCTTGTCTCTTTTTTTATTTTGATCCCCATCCATAAACCTACACATTACAGCACTCTTGATTTCTTCCAACAAAAAGGTGAATTCTAAGTGAAATGATTAAGGCCAATAAGTTGTATCAACTGCAGCTTTGTACCCTGGATAAGCATACGTTTTTGTTTTTTTTAAACAAGTGGAAGCAATTTATTTGAATGCTCCCACAGGCAATATTTACTTTGAATGGCATCAAAATTATGGACATGAGGTCACTGTATAAAAGAATGCCTCGTTACTTCCATTCTTTTTTCAGCTCTAATTACTTAAATCCAGGAAAACTGTCCGTTTTTCTAAAGCTTATGCAACAATATTGTTTTTTGTTATGTTTTAATAAGGAATCAATTTTCATCATTGACCAACTCGACAATGTATTTCAAGCAGCTGCATGGACCAATCAGAGAGGTCTCAGAGCACCACTGTATGAAGCTTCTACAACCAGATGTAACCCTGTTATATTTTTTATATTCTCACACTGAAAAGAGTTTATTTAAAACTGAGGCTAATTGATTTAAAAAAAAAAAAAGCATTACATAATTTTGTGTAACTGCTTAGAAATGAAAGCCCTGAACAAATTAAAACTAAAAGACTAGATACTGTACACTATCCTAAC
Source organism: Acipenser oxyrinchus oxyrinchus (assembly GCA_030684275.1). Taxonomy (NCBI): domain Eukaryota; kingdom Metazoa; phylum Chordata; class Actinopteri; order Acipenseriformes; family Acipenseridae; genus Acipenser; species Acipenser oxyrinchus. The sequence continues at coordinate 9,885,819 of CM060263.1, read as the reverse complement.
AAGAGTTGAGAAAGATGAATAAATTCTGACCAACAACATAGCATTAAACACATGTAAACGTTAAAACATTAACATATGACTGCAGCGTGTATTTGTGTAGAAGCCTGTTGTGTGTGTTTAATTAATCTAAATAGTGCCGGATATATAGTAATATCATTGAAATCAATATCTATAGCCATGTGTACGAGTCTTTTTAAACATGTAACACTTGCCTAAGGTTTAATAGTTTAAACTAATGCAATTATTAACAGCCCTACCCTGAATAGATAATTATATCCTCTATGAAAAAGGTTTTAGCAATTGTGACAGAGTGGCATGACATTCAATGTGGGACCAGTCCTGGCAGTCTGTGATATTTAATGAGCAAAGGTTCTGAGTGGGGTACCTTCAGTCCGTCTGCATTCCTAGTAAATTGATAGCATATGTCCCAATACTTTCCTAATACGTATTAGGGGGTACAGTACTGCAATATTCCAAGGAAACGGGACACTGGGGAGAAAGTCCCTGGCCTGTTAGCACCAGTCTGCTGCAAATTCCCACAATATGGAAGGAGCTGTCATTCCCTACAGCCAACTCCTTTGATCACAGATTCCGCATACACTCAAACATATGGACTTTTGACTAATTGAGGTTCCTCGCAAGAGCGCTTGACTGCAGGACAGGGGTTGTGGGTAGATTTGACAAGGCTAAATTCACAACAATCCTTCCGTAATGTTTTTGGACATATTCTAAGGCGGCTCACTCTTACCTAATGGTAACAGAAGACTGTATCAGAGTCTGAATCAGTGGGTACACTCACCAGTAGTCAGGTGGCTCTTAACCCCAATCTAAAACCGACAAGGCTGGATGCATTTATAAAAAAAAAATGTTTTAAAAGTATACTACCTGCAATGTAAATGTATGCGATTAGCCCTTATAAAAGTTTACCACAGTCATATAGTATGCTTTATAATGCATACTAATGCTTTACCATGATTTCACAATGCTTTATTACACTATTGCTATGCTTTTACTTTGGTATTCTGTATTTTATAAGGGATGTTTCAGATATAGTTTAAATGTATGGGCCCAGCTATATATGCAATATAAACTATTTTGAATCTCTCTATAGATATTACTATATAACCGAGATTACAGAAAACAGGTTAGTTACATTCATCCCCTACTATACAGTAGCTGTAAATACAAAAATTATATCAGTGGTGGATCACCATGACCTACATCTGCCATATGCGACACACGTGTACATGAGAGACAGACAGACATCTCCTTAGACTGTAATTCTCTCCTTAGACGGTAATTCTCTCAATGACACAAGCTAAATATTGTCCTAACCAAATTCCATCACAATTAGATAAAAGATTCTATAGATAGATGTAAAAATGTAAGTGGACAGTTTTGCCTGTATAAATCCCAGATTCTGATATTTTCAATGCCTTGTGCCAAAGAATGTCCTTATAACATTTCATCTTTGTTTGATAAGCAACTCTCTAGATATGTCACCTACATTGTTAGCACTCTGGTATCTATGTTGCTATTAAACAACTCCTACATCTTGCCTGTCTAAGAGGGTTTAATTAAATCCCTTTTTACTTGACATCAGCACATTTCTGTAAAATGACTTGCACTTTAGAAGCCTGTGTACTTCAATGATTGTGACTGATTAGGCTGTTCAGGGTAGCAAACTCGTCAGGAAGTCTGGGGCTTGAAACAAACCCTTTTTTTTCTAATGCAACAAAGTAGAAACACATTAATCCAAACTGATAATAAAGACAAGATTCACTCACACAATATATGTATGCATAGTTTTAGGGGTTTGCCACTACTGAGTACAATTATTTACTTTGACTTCAAAAGGCCCTGTTGATTGCAAATTGGTGGAAGAATGTCTAATTGACATACGTTTAACCTTCGTATGGCCAAAAAAACAAACAAAAACTGTGTGTGTGTGTGTGTGTGTTTGGCGAAGAAGAGGAAAAGGCTGGAGAATAAAGTGGGGGGGGGGGGGCTGGCATCCAGATTCACTGAACACTGAACATTTTTTTGGCAGCCTGGCTCACAGATCCTGGCTTCAAGCCCAGCTCTGAACCGAACTTAAACACACTCCTGTTGCAGCCATCTGCTCGGCTTTAAAATAAATCAAACAATCTGTTGAGCCGTGGGTGATCAAGTTTCCATCTGCGCGGCCGCCCGCTCGCCTGCCTGGAGCCTTCACTTGCCTCCACCAGCCAAAAGGGGCCTGGCAACATGTGGCCTTGCTAATTCCTAAAGGAAAGAAACAGGACCCCTGGCTCCTAACTCAAACCAAGTGCTATTTTTACAGCGGCACACAAAAAAAAAAAAAAAAAAAAAGAGAAGGCGTCTATTCTTAGTGGTCCCAATATTGTGCGGTCTTTTAATCATAAAATCGAAATAATATTTAATTCTGTATAATACTAAAAGGCAATACATGTATTTAATTATTTATCAATAATTTCAAATGCCCTCTTACATATTCAGAGGTAAGACTACAAAAAAACAATGTGAATCACAAACCTATTACACTGATTGTGCCTTTCACCTCTGGAGGCCTGGGTTTGAATCCGGCTTAAGTTCTTTGGGTTTAGTCTATCATTTAACCACATCACTTTCAGTACAATTACCTGCTGTGCCACTAGGATGTTAAGGTTAGATCTGAGGTGTGCTTGCAGAGCTGTGTAGGGAAGCTTGTCATCACCGTACCTGACTTTAGCCAGTGCCAGTGTCCCTCTATTTCCATGCTCACTAAAAATTCATCAATTAAAACAAATCATTTCTGTCTAGGCAAAGACTAAGGAGAATGTTGATGTCTGTAATGTAAACACTCCAGGGTAGGCTAACTGGCTGGGAGGCAGATCTTACAAGGTATACCTGAAACAAATCACCACTGCTACTGGAATTCAGTCCTGTCACTGGAGAACATAGACCATAACAGGCAGCAGTGTGGAGTAGTGGTTAAGGCTCTGGACTCTTGACCAGAAGGCCGTGGGTTCAATCCCAGATGGGGGACACTGCTGCTGTACCCTTGAGCAAGGTACTTTACCTAGATTGCTCCAGTAAAAACCCAACTGTATAAATTGGTAATTGTATTAAAAAATATATATATATATAGTGTAAAAAATAATGTGAAATCTTGTAACAATTGTAAGTTGCCCTGGATAAGGGTGTCTGCTAAGAAATAAATAATATAACCTAGAGATAGCTGATTCAGCATGCTTTAATGTTATTCCCTTGTTTAAATTAATAAATTTACTGTCTAGCCGCTTAATACTGGCATAGGTAAACCCCCCCTACACCGCCACACATTTTATAATACATTTGAGGCCAATTTACAGAGTCCTTTGTAATATGGGAATGTCATTAAGATTGTATATAGCCAGGGTTAGAAATGCCTGTATTTTGTTGCATTGTAATAAATTGACTTGCTAAAGTCTGCACAGGTGTTGTGTGGGTGTCAGCTTCCAGGTGCAAAGTTCTTTGTTTCCACTGCCAGGTAATCTGCAGAGGTAACACAGAGCCTGCAGCAGTGCACAATTGTAGGTTTGGGAAGGTGCCACTGAAAGTTTTGTAATATTAAACCTTTCATAAAGTAGTTGTGACGATTATGTGTTCGTTTTTGTGTATACTGAAAATTACATTAAGCGAAACTGGCTGTACATTGCACACACACAACCCCCTACCCTCCACCCCACCCCGCCGATACTTCAGTGGGTGCATACAAAATATTTTGGTTTTATTTGGTTTTGGTTAATAGGGTGTGGTTACAGAAAGCCATTTTTAATTATTTAATTATTATTAAGGCATGAAACGTGTAGCTTGATTAAGATATCCTCTCTGGTCATGTAGAATTGTGCACGCTACAGCAGTGGCCAAAGTGGATTTTTCAGAGTGTGTAACAGAATAATAGCAACATGTATATAAGCCAGTGGGGGTGCACAGTACTGTGGCTTTAATCAGTCAGACAATGGGCTTCACAGGTACTTATCAATCGGTGCTGCTCTTATGATGTCATCGCATCACTTGGAAACTATTCCTGTGGTTCTAATTCCTCTGTCACATGACCTGGATGATACACATTGTCAAAGGCTGATGTCAACCTCAGGGGTAGACTGCTATAAAGAAATATTTGCCACTGTGCGTGCCTTCTTGGAAAAAATACGTGAATGCTTTGTGGCAGGTTGTAATGGATGGAAAATCTGAATCTTTATCTCAACTCTATGTATAATTTTACAGCTCGGTTTTCAATCATGACATTCATTTAATAAACCATACATTCATATTGTATCTGTATGAACAATTACAGATTGCACTAATGAGACTCTCATACACAGTAATATGTTTGATTTGCATATCTGCAGTACAGAAATTGATATTCTCCCAATAGCAGTTTTGTAGATAGATCAGCTGCTGTTTAGATCAAGTACCTCAAAGTGTGTGGTATGCATCAGTGACACGGAGAACAACAGCAATGGAAAAACACAAATACGGGTCTTTATGAACCAGAAACCAAAAATGACAAAATGTCATCTTAGGTCACAGGTCACAGGTCATAGGGTAAACCCCCCTCGAGGTGTCTTCGTAACACTGAGAATGTGAAGTCAATAGACGATTCATTAAAGACGAATAGACGATTCATTAAAGATTTAATTCGCATACCTCTGCCTGCTGGATTTGAAGTCCCATGTGTGAAGTTTCAAGCTCCACAAACCCCTCCTAAGAACTGAACCTCATAACTCAACTTCAACGCCAAGGTTTGGAAAGCAAATACAATCCCCTCAAAAACATTGCATGTGAAAAATGTTAATATTTTTTTTATTAAATCATTCAAAAGCATCCATATATTTTAAGTGGACACCATTTTAACAAATAACTGTTGTTATTATTATTATTATTATTATTATTATTATTATTATTATTATTATTAGTAGTAGTAGTAGTAGTAGTAGTAGTAGTAAAGTCTTGTTATCATTCAGTAATACATAAACATATTCTTCTACTTTATAACTTTAATATTATTTTGCACACTCATAAGAAACATGTCAAAATAAATGACCAAATAAGCCAATTATTATTATTATTATTATTATTATTATTATTATTATTATTATTATTATTATTATTATTAAGAACAGGGTAGGAAAACACTACCCAGACAGAACCACAACAACCAATATAGTAATGTCAATAGAAAAAAAAAACATCATTTTTCATTTTTGAATATTTTCAAAAGGTGTAGAAACAAGTGAATTTTTTAAAAATAAAATGTGATTCTTACTTATTTATTGTGAACCCTGCATTTAGCTTATCTGACAAGTAATATTGGGGTAAACTAGTTATAAGGACCTAAGGATTGATATTGCCACCTAGTGAGAACTGAGGGAAGTGCATCCAGCACCTCCATGTCCTATAGATATTAATTGTGGTAGGGGTTTAAAAAACAATCAAGCAATAATACAAGTTTGGTTGACAGTTGGTTGTTGAGAACCTGACACTCTCTCTTGTGAATTCCATCTTGCAGTGCTAGCTGGAGTGGAAGTCACAAAACAGCAGCTCTTCTTTGAATATGTTGTGTAAACACATTATTATACAACAACAACAAAAAACACACAGCCGGGATTCAGAGAACAAAATGTCTAATGTGCGACTTCAGTTGCACTCACAATGAAATGAATGGTGGTACACTAGCTCTGTCCATGGCTGTGAGTCAAAAGAATAGGTAAGAACTGTACAATTAAAACCTTTTTCATTGTTATTGTTTATAATGCATTTGGAATGATCATTTCTCAAAAGCAGTTTTGTTGTATTCGCTTCATTGTTCCCTTAACTGGAACAGTCACACCACGAGGAAACTTTTTATTTGTAGTCCTGTAGTTAAACAAGCTTTAAAGTGTGTTTTTTTACTTTAAACATAGTAACGTGAATGAGGCTTTCTTTGTAGTCTCACAAGCCTGCAAGCGTTCAATTATATTGACAACATTCACATTTTCAGAGTAGTTTTAACAGACTAAAACTAGTAAAAAGCTACTATATTAGCTGTTGCTTATTGTTTTTTTTACAATTGTTTCATTGCTCACAGAAAACCTGTTTTTGGCTTTGCACTTGCTTTAAAAACAGGGACCACCAATGACAGTAACAGGAATACTTAAAGGGTTAGTTAGGCAACTTAAACAACAGCCCGATTTCAGTTTACTAGCTGAAAGGACTGAGGTCAAATGGCACCCTTATGTCACACGTTGTCTCAGGGGTCAAAGTGGGATTTTAAAGCAGACTTCTTTAGTGTGTGGTCTTAATGCTGAGCTGAGCAGGTGTGAAGTATTCAGGGTCAGCGTTGTTGAAAAAGGCTCACACTTATTGTAAAAAATACTCAAATATTCATACGTTATGGTGTTCAAGTACTAGTTTACTTTTTTAAAAAGAGCAAACTTGAGCAAGATGGCGCTTTGCACTGCATTATTTCTTTTCAAAACCATTTTATATTCACAGGCTATGTTTTTTTTTGTTTTTTTTAAATATAATTTCATTTTTTTTATAGAAACTGTGTTAAGCAGTGTGAACAGGATGGCTTGCAGTGGTGACATCAGACCGGAAACACAGACTCAACTCCAGAAGCAGTGAGGCGAAACTGGAGGCGCTACGGCACTAGTACGTTTATTAAATAATAAAACAAACAAAAGATGTAAACAAACACAAAACACCAAACAAAAAGGCATGTTGGCCAAACAAACAAGTATTGTGCTGGTTTTCAGCCAGCACGTATTGCAATTGTTTACTCTAGTTTTTCTATTACCTCCTCTCCACACTCGTTCTACACTCTGAACCCTTCACCCTGAAAAAAGACAGCTGCAAGCTTTTATATTCTGGCCGAGGGGTTAACTATTACGCCTCGGCCACAGTCTGCACGAGGTTAATAAGGATGCATGACTGTCAGCTAGTTAAATAATCAGTAGCTGATCAGTCACAAGGTTTTAAAATCAAAAATACAAAATAATAACAAATAATGACGGCAGCTTTACATCTGTGCCGCAAAGACAAATAATACTAAAACAGTGCACATAAAGTCACCTCCAAAATTATTGGCACCCTTGATAAAGATGAGCAAAAGGCTGTATAATATAAATAATACCAGTACTGAGCTATATTGTAATTTTCCAACATGTGGAATATATTTGACTTTATTAATGATTCAATGGAATCAACCAAAATTACACATCTCAAATTATAATTTTTTTTTTTTTTTTTTTTTTTAAATGAAGTGTCACAATTATTATTTTAATAATTATTTTCAGTACTTTGTGTACCCTCCCCTTGCAAGGATAATGGCACCAAGTCTTTTTCTATAATGTTTAATGAGATTGGAGAACACATTGGGAGGGATCTTAGACCATTCCTCCATACAGAATCTTTCCAGATCCTTGATATCCTTTGGTCTGTGCTTATGGACTGCCCTCTTCAATTGAAACCACAGGTTTTCGATGGGGTTCAAGTCTGGAGACTGAGATGGCCATTGCAAAACGATGATTTTGTAGTCAATTAACCATTTCTTTGTGGATTTTGATGTGTGCTTGGGGTCATTGTCTTGCTGGAAGATCCACTTGCGGCCAAGTTTCAGCCTCCTGGCAGAGGCAACCAGGTTTTTGGCTAAAATGTCCTGGTACTGGGTAGAGTTCATGATGCTGTTGACCTTAACAAGGGCCCCAGGACCAGTGGAAGCAAAACAGCCCCATAACATCAAAGATCCACCACCATATTTTACAGTAGGTACGAGGTTCTTTTCTGCACATGCATCCTTCTTTTGACGCCAAACCCACCGCTGGTGTGCGTGGCCAAAGAGCTCAATTTTCGTCTCATCTGACCATAGCACCCAGTTCCAATTGTGAAGTGCCAATGCCGTTTATCAAACTCCAGGCGCTTATGTTTGTTGGTTGCTCTCAATAAAGGCTTTTATCTGACAACCCTTCCAAATAGCCTATTGGCATGGAGGTGGCGTCTAATTGTAGATTTGGAGACTTGGTGACCCCAAGATGCAACCAAGTTCTGTAATTCTCCAACCGTGACCCTTGGATTCTCTTTGCCTCCCGAACCATCTGCCTCATTGTGCGTGGGGGCAAGATACACTTGCGTCCTCTACCAGGCAAGTTTACCACTGTTCAAGTGGTTTTGAACTTCTTAATTATTGCCCTAATAGTGGTAAGTGGTATATTTCATTTTTTAGCTATTGTTGTGTACCCATTGCCTGATTTATGAAGGTCAACAACCACTTGTCTCTTTTCATTTGTGAGTTCTTTGCCTTTCCCCATGGTGATGGATGACAAATGGATTTCATATGCGTGTTACCTCATTTTTATACCCCAGTGAAACAGGAAGCCATGGAAGGCCACAATACAGTTCCTTAAGACTGAGATGAACTTAAAGAAGTAGAATGTTAATGCAGATTTAATTTTGTTTGATTTTATTTATAAGAATCTTTAGGGGTGCCAATAATTCTGACACCTCTTTTTGAGAACATTTTTTTATTACTTGTTAATAAAAAACATTTTCTCTGAGCAATTGTATTAGAATAAAATAATATGGCTCTGTAGCAGGGCGATTGCCCTGCACGTGTGTATTTAGTGTTGGTATAATTTGTATGGGGAGATGGGTTTATTGTGTGTCGTTTTGGAGTTGATTTGTTTAATTACTTTGTTTACAGACGGGCGCTCGATTGAGACTTGCTGCCTGCTAGGCTTGGTTGAGGGGAAGGGCAGCAAGTGATTGGCTGTGCTGGACCTCAAATCGGCAGGTGGACGGGTCTTTACCGAGTGTCCGTCAGTTCAAAAGCATCCGCGGGAGATGGTTCGAGGCGACTGCAACGCCATTGCCGGAGGGGAGCGGCGTATACTCTGGAGGAGAGGGTCCGCGCTGCAGGAACAACTGCTACGCAACCCTGAGACTGCAAGCGGTGCTTGTGAAGACAATGCCCAGCCAAGGCCGTATGAAGCAGCAGGAGTCGTTGAATGAATACCGGCTCATGAGTAGGTTAGTAAGGGGATAGTGATCCCATGTGATGTATAGCTAGGGTTACGTAGTGTTGCCGGTTCCTGGAGCGAGACGCCTCGTTTTAAGGCTAGCGCTCGCCCTCTGGGGCACCTTTTATTTGTAGTTTTTGTACTGTGTTTTATTTTGCCTTTTGTACAGCTTGCTGTATGTGTCATCTGTGCGTTACCATGGCTGGTAACGTCACATGACCACCTTTTATTTCCTTTCTGTTTGTATTAATAAATCCTGCGCGCCTGTGCCGGCGCTTCAACTCCACCTCCCAGTTGTCTCTCTGTACTTTGTAAACAGCGGTGATCCACGCACGTGACGTAACACCCTGTCACAGGCTCCCATATATTTGAGCATAAAATATAGCTCATTACCTGTGTTGTTTATTTTATACAGCCTTTCTTGCTCATCTTTATCAAGGGTGCCAATAATTTTGGAGGTGACACTCCGCTACAAGCAGCCATAAGTGTTAATTTCCATACGTGACCTGTTCATTCAGGTTTTACTGTAAATGCAAGGACAAGGTATTTAGGAGGACACATCCTGTCTAACTTCCTGTTAGAGCAATTGTGTTGTTGTGTTGGGCTAATTATTTTAAAAGGATAGAAAAGAAGGATGTAAAACAATCCCCCACCCCCAGCAGAGTTAGGGAACAGCCCTGGGAAAGTTCATGAGCCAAACTTGCAGCTGCCAGAAAAATAGCAAGCTGTGGCCTGTGGGCAAGAAGCTGTGACACAAGCTCTTCACAACTCACACAGGAAAAACACAAAGCAGCCACTCAAACTCAACCACACATTTAAACCAATTCCAAGTGGAAAATCTAAGTCAGGGTGAGTAATCTCTCTGAAATGGATAATTCTGTCAAACAAAAAAGGACAACTTATTTTGACCCTTCCATGATGTGCCACTGAGGGCTGTGGTCCCACACAAGTGCCAAGATAACAGGATGCCAGGCTGTCTGGGGAGTCAACGCAAATCGCTCTTTGAAACGGGATGATGGAATGTTTTTGTCTTTTTTTTTTTTTGTTTTGAGTGGGATAATTTTAGCACATTATTTCAATAAAGTCAGCTGACTTCAAGTAAATTTCAAAATATCAAGACATTCCAAGTAATTGTATTGCAATATTGTATCACACTTCAAAACTAGGGGGCTTTTGTCAGTGTTAGGGTTTAAGATGAATAAATGTGTAGGACAGATAATTAATTAGTGTTTCCTACAATACATTGAAAATAAATACAGTTCAATTCAAAAATCATATATTTGCTGTTAGTTTTAAAATGATCAAAGTAAAAAGTATTTCAAGTTTTCTCTCTACTTCCTGCTACTGCCTTCTTTGTATTAAGCATGTTGCAAATTATTTTTGTTTTGAGTATTTTTTTTCATTATGTTTTCCTGAAACACTTTCAGTTGTGGTCAATAAAAATATCAGGACTTTTGCATAAAATATCAAAACAATCTTCATTGTGTTTAAAAACAAATCTTATAACAGAAACAGGATTTTCTGTAGTGTTAAAGTTGCTGTGTGAAGTATGGCTTTCTTTGGGTTAGTCCAGTAAGGTGTTTTCACAGAAACCAATTAGCACTAATCGTGGGCTACCTAGTCTAAGGTAATATTAGGTAGGCCAAGACCAGTGCTAATCAGGGTTTGTGAAACTAGCCATTTGTCTTGAATGTGAACTACATACATATAAATTGTATCAAATGTTTTTGCCCCCATCCTCCTGTGAAGAACTATCATGTACTTCACAGCCTGTGCTGATTCCTATAGCTTCACTGTGGCCCTAGTTCCCAGATGCCTCTCTGTCATGTCAATCCACCTGTCCTTTCACATAGCCGAACACCAACATCAAGCCAGAATGTGATTTTCTAAAGCGTTTTCCATTAAAAAAACAGATTGTGTGCTCCAAAAGGAAACCAGCTCTGTTTTTATACCCTCCCATAAAAACACACTCAGTTATTCTTAGCGGTCTTCATAGCTTCAAGTTTCATTCTTTTCCAAGTATGGGGAAGCCAAGTAAATCTTTATGAACAAGATTGTACTTTTCATTTTTTTCTTCCTGTTTAAATATAGTTACATCTTCTTTACCTCTTAGAATGCGTGTTGGAGGGTAGTGGATTTATGATATGTGGAATTAAGAATAATTAGAGTGGTTGTTCTCCCTTGCTCAAAGCGGACAGAAAACTTACATTTGGAAAATGAAAGCTGGTAGTGAGAACTTTGAACAGTCATGAGAGAGAGAGAGAGAGAGAGAGAGAGAGAGAAAAAATAAATGCAATGGAATTTCAGGCTTGCAGACTTCTCTTCCAGATAGTCTTGATAGTTTCTTGGTCATTTCACCTGAAGAATGAAATTGTCCCCACCCCTTCAAGGGGGTCTTTCGTGTCAGTAACCAAGCAGCTGCTTCCCCTATTGACTGACATGCTTTGCAGCTAGCATTTGCTCAGAAGACACGTCTAGGAAGTGAAGCGGTAACAGATTTTCTAGAAGGCAAACCAAACAAACTGAGAACCTTTTTTTGTGTAGTGTAGTACCCTGTGTCAAATGTAAAATTTAATATGGTTTTCTTTGTAAACTGCACATTTGAGATCTTTACTCTATGCACAACAAGTACGATTAATGAAACTATTTTGTTTGTTACTATACAAATTTGAAGGAAATTATACAACATATATAAAAATGGGGATCAGTTGTCAGTGTGTATGATACTGTATATCTTTAGGTTAAATAGTAAGAGATATTGAATTCAATATACTTGAAGTTCACAGGTAATCATGTATGAACATACTAAACTAAGGCAGAGTAATGTTTGTATTTCTAGGTGACAAGCCATCTCACATGGTTTTACTATGCTAAGGTTATGTTACTATATGGTTTTCCTGTATAGAGCTTCTGATTTTGGCTCAAGTTTTCATTTCATCCTCTTGTTGCAGCTGTATACAAACATGGTGTCCTCCATGGTGCTTTTTCTAATATGATAGGCCTTACAAAGATAGGAGTTTGGGGGCATTCCCTACAACCTTGGAGGTATTGAAACTGCTGGGAATATTTGGGTCACTTGGTCAAAGAGATATGAGGAACTTGAAACATAAACTATGAATCACACTATCCCAATGTAGACTTCAAACATAAACTATCAATCCCAATGTAGACTTGAAACATCTGGCAGCGATGTGTCAAAACATTAGTTAGGAGAACCGGAGTCAATTCTTTCCAAGAACGTACACATTTTCTACCAGTCAAGCACTGAACTTGTTTTAACCCTTAACCTGTAGGGTATCAGTTTTTTCAAAAAATATTATTAATTAGTCATTTAACAGACGATTATATTCAAAGCAACTTACAGAGACTAGGTGGTTAACTATGCATCAACTGCTGCTGTTGCAGAGTCACTTACAATAGGACCTCAGTTTCACATCTCATCCGAAGTGTCATCCCCCTTTCAGAATGTTACCATTAATACCAAGTTTTGTTCTCTGGATATCTCAGAAACCCTGTAGTCACTCTATACCGACATTGTTTAATAACAAAATAGGAACAAACTTAACATTACAAAAATACACTAAAAAGACTCACATACACTTCGAGATGTTGGCATTTCCCTTCTCTTAATCGTTAAAACAATGGCAGTATTTAGATCTGCCAATGTATAGATGTGAAAAGACCCCCTTGTATTTCTCAGAAAAGTGATCAATGTAAAAGTTGTATGTAACCCTTTCAACTACAACCCAAAATGCAAATTAACCATTAACAAAAAACATATATTTATGACATGTTAGTAAACTGTTAATAAACTAAAAAAAAGCTCTAATTAAAAAAAAGTGCAACCATGTATGGTACTTAAATGTTATGGTCATAAAAACAAACAAACTTGAGTTTACAAGGCGAATGGCAATGCCAATATGGAGCATGCAATCTGGCAACTCTGTTTACCAGATTTCAGTGCTCTGTGACCAATACCTTCCACCTTTGCTGTTTGGTTCTCCAGAAACTTTTTAACCCCTGGGAACCCGAACAATTTGTAGCTATGTGGGTGCAAAAAATGATGATGGATGTAGTGGACAATGGCATCTGCTGTTGTACAGTCCACTCCATATGCCTGATCATCACATGTAAATCGATGTATAAAATGTTCTTTGTTCATCCAAATCCCAGACGCGGTGTAACATAACCTTTACTGTTCTTACTGGAGTCACATTTCATACACTTTGTTAGTCAGCTGATTAGTCAGTAGTTATAGAGAAGAGATAAAAAAAAATGAAGCAATTTAGACTTTATTTCTCAAGGCAAATTCTGTATGATTCCAGGAACCAAATGGAATCGAACCAAAAAATGTGAGACTTAGACGAAACAGAGTAATTATATCCAGCTTCTTTATTAGTAAGGCCAAATAAAAAAAGAACAATTTTGTCTTAGTAAGTGGGTTTTGGAGTAACATACATATATTCTTAGACCCTTACATATAAAATAAAATGGATTTAATGTTTATGAAAAGTCAAGGTGAAATGTCATTAACAAACAGAGTTTCCCCTCTGCAAGCGTACTTTGGTGTCTGTTTATCATATTCTTTGATAATTGAGCCTTTTGTGCACTTGCCTTTGTTGACATCCTGTTTTGTTTACATTCCCCAAAGGTAGTTTTCACTGTTCGGAAGCACGTTTGGAAGCAATATGCCAGAGATAACTTTTAACATACTCACGTTTTTCAACATGGCCTCGTTAAACACATACATAAATGAATAAATGAATAAAATAAAACTGGATTGGATCATCCACATTTCAGACACTCTCTCTAACATGCCCCCATTTAAAGACAATTTCAGAAGATACTCTAAAGAGAGAAAAAAAGGGGGCAAGAGACCAGTTGTCCTGTAAACATAGGGTCCCTGGTGGGAAATCATGAAAAAAAAAGTTTGCTCTGTTCTCCCTGTGAAAAGTGTGAGAGGGGAAAAAAAAAAGTATTGCAGCCACCCTGTCCAGTAATTAAAAGCCTTTTGCTCCACAAGCCAAAACAGGAATAAACACCTCATGCTGTGAAACTCATTTCAGGGCCTGCATCTCTGACGCGCTGGCTGTCTGTAAACAATATGTGTTCCATTTGCACAGAGTGCGTTCATTCAGCTTTGCTCTGAATTAACAGTTCATCTATAATAAAGCAGAGACAAACAGGGGCTTGGCCCTCGACCAACACTGAGAAAGAAATGCTGTGTTCAGAGACTGGGAACCTACATGTAGCTGCCTGCGACTGCCAAGTCTCCAGCACTGCATGGGAGACTCATGCATTACATTTACTGGCCCATTGTCTGCTTTCATCCAGTTTGTAGCAAAAGCCTTCCTGCTCCTCTTTACTTCAGTAGATAATTGCTGAATTCACAGTAAGATTCACACGTAATCAGGATCCCTAGAGCTACAGAGCCAGCAGGGTGTGGTTTGAGTTCAAAAGGTTAGTGGTGATATAAGGGTGCAAAGTGGATCTTCATAGGCTTCCCTCTAACCACATGTTGCATGCTTTGGGAACAAAAAGAAAGATGTATTGGGTGTTGCTGTCTGTTTCTATTTAGATGTGAAATTATGGTGTCTGATTATAATGGGTCTCTAGTTAGACATTCAGCCTCCATATATAAAAAAAACACTGACTATTGTACATGCTTTTAGGAGTGTAACGCCACAATAAAGAAACTAAACCACACAATACATGGAACTGATTCTTGGGTTACTTAGCATGAGGAGCAAGAATATATAACTATTTTGTTAAAAGGCAACATTCAAATTAGACGGGGGGATCACATATTCATATCAGTTCTTAATCACATTTATTCATTATTCAAGAACCATTCGGTGGACTGTTTTATGTGATTTTGTACTTTGTATATGTTTTTCATTGAATGGCATGCTGTTTATATTTAAATGATGATACCTTTTATTGGACAAACATATAGACACTGAAAAAATACCAGCTTTCAAGATCAAGTACTAGGGGGGCTACATTAAAACATGTATTCATTATCCAAAGGTTACACGTTTTGAATTGTGTCTAAGTGTTTAAACGTTCTAAGAAATATGCATGTAAAATGTAGATGTTGTCCTTAGTGTTTATACAGTAGTAACTATACAGTGTAATGTTATGTATTTAATATTCATTATTTATTCATAGTCTATTCATTAGCGTTGTACATATGCAGTCTTATACACAACTGGTGTGCTTTTTGTTAAGTGGTTACCAACATTCCCCTATATGTTAAAGTCTAAACATTTAAACTTGTTTTAAATGTTTAGGAAATGAAACGTAATCCAACACCCCTACCACATACTGTAGGTCCATTCATCAGGGAAAAATTGGCTTTGAGAAGAACTAGGTATGCAGAAAGCATAATAAAAAGATTTACGTTTGCAATTATGTGTGGGTTTATGTGAAGGGGAAGCTTTTGGAGCTCGATAACATATGTCAAGTATATTTCTGTTATAAAGTTATGCAGGAAATCACATTTTGAGCATACTTAAAGAATATGACTATTTAAAAACAGAAGTATAAAATTGTCAATATAAAACTTTCAAGGGCTAAGGGGATTGCCCTCTCTGTACAAGACCTTACTGCCTCAGTGGGCTTTATCGTTCAATTATAACAGTACATTAACCCCAGATCAGTACCTTTCTTCAGATTTCATGGCATGCTTTAGCTGTAGCCTTCAATGAAGACGCTGACTAGACACCTGTACTCAGCAAGACTGCACAGACGGCAATGACATTGATAGGGCCTGTGCAGGAATGTGTGAACCAGATGGCTCAGAGGAGAGCTTTGTCTCACCTACATGTGAACTGCAGGCCTTGTTCAGCCTTCAGCACCCAACAGGACTGTCAGTTCTTTTTCTAACTATCTCTTCCTCTAATACAACTGACCTTCATGTCAAACACCTTCACAGCTGGCATTGAAATGCCAAGCAGTACAAAATGAAATGCACTACAGTATGTAGGGTTATTGGTCGTCTTCTACAGTCATCCCTAACATAAGATTAAATAAATAGTAGCAAGACCATTAACTGACCCTTGCTTTCTAAATCACTTCATTATTATTATTATTATTATTATTATTATTATTATTATTATTTGCCTAAACAATATACATTTTTAATAATGATATCAATACATCCACACTTCAACTGGATACATTTTTTTTGCTGGGATTTTTTAGATCTTAATTATCCAAATAACTTTTTGCATCTATTGGTAATAATAATAATAATAATAATAATAATAATAATAATAATAATAATAAGGACTGGCATTAGGAAAGAATGCTCTTTTGTACAGCGGTATCGGCGCTATACTTTAGTGCGAGAGGTCCCGCCCTCCGCCTGTGTGTCGACTGCTTCGCCCTGTGTGATGCACCTGCCTGGGTTAACCGAGATCACTACTATATATATATATATATATATATATATATATATATATATATTATATATATATTATATACACAGTATATATATATATATATATATATATACACACACACACATATATATATATATATATATTGTGAGACAGCAGGGAGGGGGTTAATTCCTCCCTAGAGGAAAACATGTGCGTAAGGCACATTTTGGTTTTGTTTAGTTAATTGTTTAATTTGTGTTAATTGTTTTGTTTAATTGTTTTATTGTTTAATCATTACCTGCACCTGGCTATTATTGAAAATTAGAGCCAGGTGCAGGGTTTAAAAGGAGAGCAGTCAGTCTGCTCTGGGCGGCTGCTGAAGAGGGTAGAAGCCCGACTGTGCTGGTGTGTGGGTACAGCCGTAATTTAAAAGAGAAAAAAGGTAGAGTGAGTCCTTTTTTGTGTGTGCTGTTCTGTGTGTTTTGTTACAGGTAAACAGCTTAGCTGTCCTGTGTTTAGTTTAGGTTCCTGTTTTGTTTTAGTTAGTGCTCAAAGAGAGCTAGGTGTTTGTTTGTTTATTTTGATTTTGTGTGTTTTCATTAAAATTGCGCAACTGCTTTCAAAAATCCATTTATGCGTGCTGGGTCAGTGTTTTAAAGGGGCAACGAACCTGTAGAGGTTTGATCTTTTACAATATATATATATATATATATATATATATATACACACACACACCCACAGTAAAAGAATCACACCTCTCCGCGGTTCGTTGCCCCTTTAAAAACACTGACCCAGGCACAGAAATGGATTTTTAAAGTGTGGTTGCGCTATTTTTAATGAAACAACACAAAACAAACACCTAGCTCTCTTTGAGCAATAACTAAACAAAACAGGAACCTAAACTAAAAGACAGGACAGCTAAGCTGTTTACCTGTAACAAAAAAAATAAACAAAACAGCACACACAAAAAAGGCTTCACACTACATTTTTCCTTTGTTTTACGGCTGTACCCACACCAGCACAGTCGGGCTTCCACACACATCAGCAGCCAAGAGCAGACTGACTGCACTCTTTAAGTACCTTGCACCTGGCTCTAATTTTCAATAGCCAGGTGCAGGTGATAATTAGCAATAAAACAATTAACAAAAACAATTAAACAAAACAAACCCAAAATGTGCCAAAACACATGTTTTTCTGCAGGGAGGATTTAACCCCCTCCCTGCTGTCTTACAAATATATATATATATATATATATATATATATATATATTATATATATATATATATATACACTCACACACAAACACACACACACAGTAGTGAGTCAATTATACGATCAACCATACTGTCTAGTCAACCAAACGCACCTGTAATCACATGATGCATTACGTGCAGTGTATTGCGCACACAGCTTCTGCTGCTAGAATGGCTACGAGATTTAGCTGACAAAAAAAAGAAGAACCAACAGACTGAGGCAAACTAAAGTCACAGAATTATTCACAACACCAAAACCTTAGATGGAGCATTGTGTGCTTTTAAATTGTTTAAAACAGTTGTTCTTGATTTTTCTATTTCGTCAGTAAGGGCTGGTGATCCCCTCTGTTATTGAGCAGCTGAGAACTTTTATTTTATTGATTTAAATTGCATGTTATTGCAATGCCTTAACAGCAAGTATCAAAGTATAAAAACATTTTACTGAAGTTTAAAGATTCCTAAAGTTCTGTAATGTGTCAAAGTTGTACTGAATTGCCCCATAACAAATAGTACCAAGTTTGGTATATGGTACCTTTTAATTACAGCACTTAATTACCTTAACTGTAGGTGTTAAAGTTCTACAGAATTGCATTAATTTAATCATTTGTAAAGCTTTTTAATTTTGTATGCTTAACATGATACAATCGGTTACTAGCTATATATCACCAGTAGGTAGGCTACTTGTGTGTTAACTTTATTCTATACATTATTAAAAGGTACAGTTGTTGTTAATACCTGTTTGATTATCCATCCATACAAATCAATATTACATGATGAAACCACTTCAGGGGTGCTAGTGGTTTTGAATTGCTTTTTCTCTGCACTATTCTTTGACATGTACAGTACAGCAACATTCCCTTGGGCTTAACAGTAGTCCTTTTCAGTTTTTAGTGCCCTTTGACAGTCATCTCCATTAATCCATGATGATGAGATATGTGAACCTCCAGATCAACCAGCAGCAACTTCTGTCAGCTCTACGTCGTTGTCAGACAGTGGTGTTGAACATCTTAGGGCACCTTATACCCACACCAGCACTTACCCCATGGTGATTTTTTTCTGAAAGAAGTGCTACAATTCTGTTTTCAATGCGACAGTCAGTAAAACTCAGTCTAGTACCCCCCTCCCCCTTGCAATTCTGTGTAGCTCAGGGCTACCAGATACACATTTAAATGAATCTACAGACCCAGGCTCCGTTCATTAAACCACATTTCCTTTTAAAAACTTGATAGAATTTATTTGATAAAGCAGTGTAAATTCAACACCAAATCCTTGACTCCTGCGTGAAACCCTGATTAATGTGGCTAGCAAGCTTGAACGTCAGCCAACATCAACCCAGAGAAGGAAACCCAGTTCCTTCAGAGAAGGCAGCCACTGTACTTTATTGGCAGACGTGACGGGGTTACTCTCTTCTGGGGGCCCTGCTGTTGCTATGCATAGACAATGACCGATGACCGGTTAAGGAAGCATTTCCGTTTTCCACAGTGACCTCTTGCCTTGTGTCCTGGAGACTTCTGGTAAATTATAATTGAGCAAAGAATATATGCCCAGAGTTTTTTTTTTTCTTTTTCTGGGAAACCTAAATTAATCTCTCATCAGGGCCATTTCATTGTGTTTGGTTGTCCGTGACAATGTATTGTGGCATTTAAAGAGTAAGTAGTTAAAAGCTACTTTTTTTTCTTCTTTGCAATAGAAATTTGTCTTATCAACAGCATGCCTATATAAAACGTTTCTTTTTATTAGGCAGTACTATACTCCTCCATCTAGATGTACCCCCTTCCACTCCCCCGCCTCCAGAGCCCGCTCCTTCTCCACCCTTGCCCCTCAGTGGTGGAACGAACTACCCATGGATATCAGGAGTGCTCAGTCCCAGACCACCTTCCGGCACCTCCTCAAGACACACCTGTTCAGACAGCATCTGTACTAGATCTTGTATTTGATTTTACTCTTATCTGTACTCACGTTTTCTGTAATTGCTCTTATTTGAAATCACTCGTCCATTTATCGTACTTAATACGTGTTCTTACTGGACTTTACTCACAAGTAAACAGTTACTATAAGGTTTAACTGCACTTAGTCGAATTCGCTCTTGCTTATAAGTTCCTGCATGCTTTAGTTTGCTCTTACTTGAATTGATTTTATTGTACTTTCATATCTGCTCTTATCTGTATGATATTCTGTAATGTGATATTTTATAATGCAATAACCTTTAATGTGATATTTTATAATGCAATACTTTCTACTGTGATAACTTGTAAGTCGTCCTGGATAAGGGTGTCTGCTAAGAAATAAATAATAATAATAATAATAATAATAATAATAATAATAATATGGCTTTTTCCAAATTAGTAACCACTGTTTATTTGAGGCACTGAAGCAATTTTAGTTAACATCATAAAGTGAAGCAGACTGGCTTTTTGGCTGTGCAGAATGTACTCCTAACATGTTCATATAAAATAACATTTTATTTCACTGTGGCTAGCATTTGGCCAACATGTTCAAACACCAGCAGGAACTGAAAACGTGTCAATTTGCACTGGTTTTCCTGTCATCTACTAGTGGTGTCTACTTCAACAACCGTGGCCTGTTACAGTATGAAGGCTTGGTTAAATGCATTTCATTTACTCTTTTTAACAAACCTCATCATTCACTGTTTGCGTAATATTTGTTGCACACACCACATGGCTGATATTAAAAATATTAACCATAGCATACAGGTATCTATAAGCACTAATATAAGTTGGTTGAGGGAAAGAATTCACTTTTGTCCAAGAAGTTGGTGGACATTTCAACAATACAGCTCTCCTTTTAATGTGTCCAAACCTAACCAAGACTAGCTGAAATGCCACACTTTTGAATTCATCACCAAGGAAGAATAGGGGTGATGTCTACAGCAGCCAGGGGGACACTGTCAACTGTTTTTTGTGAACAGAATCGGTTGTAATTACATCTAGAGAAGATAATAATGGTCTCTATTTACAAAACTGTTTTAGTGTTTTTATAAGGGCTGTTTTTGATTTATAAACATACTCTTAGGTTAAACAGTGTTTTTTATAAACATTAAAAAATAAATAAATAAAATAAGTAAAACCCTCTAGGAAACGGTTGAAAAAGTCTTCATGAGCTGCAGACTTGATGCAATTAATCAAAATGGACTTCCCTTAAAACAGTCAATAATGTTGGGAATTGGGTCCAATGTTTCAATTTAGTATTTCAACAGAAGCTGGTTGTTCCTTTCTACAGTTCAGCTGGATTCAGTCACCTGCCAATTGAGTCATCATCCCAACATGACCGCTCCTCACACTTCCCCTTGAGGCACACATGCTGCAGACTGTATATCAGGACGTGTATATCATTGCACACATACAGCATGGCATTCATCTGGGTCACCTGGATTGCATGAAACAATCCTACTTAGCAATTCAACCTATTTTCCCTAAGGCAGATCTTTGCTGAAACTACTATCCACACACACAAGTTTTTTTTTTGTACCATTACCATAACTATGTATAATTCATCATACTGAACAAGTTTGGTTCATACTAAAGGCAAGCAGTACACTCTGCTGTTACCGCTATGTCGCTTCAGGCACCATGTCTTTCTCATTACAATGCTGTACAGCAGTCCATGGTGCATTCGATTTAAGGGTGTCAGAATTTCACAGTTAATGTACTGCAGCAAGAGAAATGCAGGAAAGGTAAAAAGGGCATGCGACTACTCCTTCAGAATATATTTCAATAAAATGGAATATTTCAATAAAACTACCAGTAAATAGCAAACGTAATTAGTTATCACAATGCAGAAGCGGTTGTTACCTTATTTAATGCATATTTGTGTAGCGCTCTCTTTCCCTCTGAATAGATCCCTTTCAGTGGAATGTCTAAGGGAAAGCACTTTAAAGAAATGGGTCTGTTTGTAATTGGTGAAATGTAGCACTGTCTCCTGCACGAAA
Source organism: Acipenser oxyrinchus oxyrinchus (assembly GCA_030684275.1). Taxonomy (NCBI): domain Eukaryota; kingdom Metazoa; phylum Chordata; class Actinopteri; order Acipenseriformes; family Acipenseridae; genus Acipenser; species Acipenser oxyrinchus. The sequence goes on along the minus strand of CM060263.1, from coordinate 9,864,209 downwards.
TGCTCGATCTCTTTTCAAAAGGCAGGTTACCATCAGCAATACTTAAATCCTTCTTCATTTTTTTTCTCCTGATAACAAATATTCCAGGAAGCAGAGGAAGCAGATGTGTGCCTTATAGCGACATGAAAGCAATGACAGAGCAGCTCTCCAACAGATCACGTGTCATTCAACGACGGAGCACCTGTTTCCCAGTCCCAGTTACATTTCCAAAACCATGAAGTCATGCAGTTTGCAGTAAGGTCACAGTGACTTCATCTTCAGTGCTCGTTTTGCCCAGCCTGTGAGACACTGTTGCCCCTTAACTAAGCTGACACGTCCCCCGACAGGTAAAATAAAGTTTATTCAGAATGCTTCACCTGAAATAGACATTTGGCAGTGCTCCCCCATGCCTAAAGGAGTGAAAGCCATGGCTTTAAAAGTTTCCTACCAAGGTTTTACAATTTTTTTTTGCTAAAATATTTTGATTCATACAATTTGTTTCTAGTATAACTCTATATTCAGTTGTTCCAGACAAATCACAACACAGAACTTTAAATAACAGTTTTTTTATGCAACAGTGTGAAATATTTTCCTCAAACATGCTTATTTAGAGGGTCCACCACCTGGCGACCTGGATGAGGCTGTCGGTGCCCCATAACAAATAGTACCAAGTGGTAGTTACAAAGGTGAAGATAGGGAAGGTAGACGGATGCAAATGCATTAGATTCAAGATAGGGGTTACTAATCCATTTATTTTTCTCTGAGGCAAAAATTGGATGGCATAATGTGAGTGGGGACAGTCCGTCTTCCGAAAAGTTTTAAAATTCATGAAAATACCTGCAGTTAGTCAAAGGGAGTGAAATTCACCTACAGCACAGGAAGGGAGGAGTTTTATTTAAAATGTCTACATAACCTTAATTAACGCATAATAAAATTAAAAGATCCTCAGTACTTAGATGTTGATGCATTTCTGCTAAATTAGAAATTAAAACCTAAAGACATCTGAAACAGTTTAATTATTTCATTGAGTATGCCCTACTGCGTATTCCATTACCCATTCACCATGATTATCCATCTCTGAACCTTTACTAAAATGTGATTTACAAAGGCTTTACTGCAGTATTCTAAACTTTGTGAAGCTTTTACCAGATTATACTGCAGCTAAGAACAAAGACACAAAGAAACGAGACTTTTGACTGCAGACCAATCAGCCCACAGTAATTCCTTCTGATGGCTCTACCAAGCAGTCAGCAGATGGCTTTTGACAGCTCTTGTATTCAAATGTAAAAAGGAATGGAAAACGTTATGTTAAACAAAAGGGTGATTCCATAAATATTCCCAATTATTTCCCAATTTAATGGTCAGGAAAATACAGCAAAGAATCTACGAGACCATAATTTATAAAGCCAACCTTGCTGGAGCTAAATAGCAAGGTTTTAGAAGACATCTGCTACAGTGTAAACAATGTGTCTTTGTTGTATTTTTTTTAATGATGTAAACAAAGGTGGTATTTAGAAATGACACCATTTAAATCGATTACTCTAAATAGTCCATGCAACTCAGTATCAGTATTAGATTACATAGTTTCGCCAAATCAAGTCAGTTATAACTCTTTTAAATGGAAAGCATAACTTGTGTAGCAAAACCTTATCTCATCTGCTACAAGCTGAATTACCCCTTGGGACCCTCCATGCTGATTAGCTCTACCTCCATCATAGCACTGGCAGGAAAAGAAGTTTCAAACAACTGTAATTCAATCCTGTTTCTAAATATCTTTCTTTCTATCATGCAAGTAAAAGAGAATTTCTCAGATAGTCCACTTATCGGCAGTTAATTCTCTTCATTACAGATATCCGACAACTTTCTTACCAACATTTTAAAACCCATTACAATGTTTGTTTCAATTTAATTTTATAGCAGACTTACCTTGTGTTTCCCAGGAGGAGAGACGCTGTCCACGAGGCAGTTTTGCTTCATGTTTTGGCCAGCCAATACCACTGCTTTACAATCCACACAAGATCCAATGGTCAATTTTTTCCCATCATCCACCACCAGAGCATTGTTCACCCGAGGGGCGTACAGAAAGACAGGCAGCCGAGCCACTTGCACTGTTTTTAAGCCCAGGCACCTTTTCTTCTGCTGTCTGCAGAAGAAGCACACAAAAGTGTCCACGCCGTACTGCCTGGACCATGGGCTGCTGGTTGGCTGGCTGCCTCGGCCTTCATGCTGAACCCATTGGCCTAACAGGTCGTGGTAACACAGCACACAGGTGGACACCAGGCCAGTGGAGTCAGCAGGCTTGGACATGGGTGCGGGAGGATGGACAGTCAAAAAGGGAAAGAAAGGCTCCCTCTCTCCACACCGGCCCGGTGGGTTCACACTGAGCTGAAACTCCCTTCCTGCTGGTAGCTCTACCCCGCACAGGTAACAAACCGAGGTGTGGCCCATTCTGGAAGACTGGTGGCTCAGGCTGCTTGAGTGAGTTGCTGCCCCTGTGACAGCCTGGTGGTACTGACTCAAAAAGCTATTAACTGAGGTGATAAGCTCCTCATTTAGACATGCTTTGTAAGTTACCCATATGTCCTCCAAAATGCTAAAGCATGTCTGACAGCAGTGTACTTTCCCGTTCTTAACAGCTTTGGCATTGGGAGGGCATGGCAGTAGATTTATGAAGGGAAAGTGCATGGTACTTGGGTTGCTATTGAAAACCTTGGAATAGGTCACTTTAAGATCTCTGCAGCAGTCATCGCCACACAGGTAGCAAGCTTCACGAGCCACGGCTTTCTCCAGCTTGTGGTTCTCGCTGTCTCTGGGTGCCAACCCTGAAGTGCCAGCGTTCAAGGGGACCACATATAGGCGTTGCAGAACTGGCACATTAGCCAACTCAAAGCCCTGCCACTGCTGCATGAGGGAGGAATGGCAGCAAGCACATACCAGGGTGCACCCACCTGGGCTGAGAGGCAAGGCCCCTGGGGGCGGGCTGTGGAGCCACAGAAAGGGGAAAAAGGGCTGGTTTGAGAGTCTCTCCTGTTTCTGCACGTACACTTTATGCTGGTTATTTTGGGATAGTTTACTTGCACAGATATAGCAAGCACACTCTTCCGCAGTGCTGTTGCTCGGGGACTTTGCTATTACACTGCCAGTCTCCCTTATCTGTCTGTTGAGCGCTATGACATGCTCCCTGCTGCTTGTGATATCAAACACTTTTTCTTGGTCATTATCGCTGGTTATGTTTATTTCATTGTCTGAGTCGGAATAGCCGCCGCCGTGGTTAATGTGGCTGCTGTGACTTAACTTGAACCGGCTGTCAACAGCGCCGCGGTCTGAAACGTTCAATGCGCCGACAGGTGATAACGAAGCGTCTGCTGCTTTATGACTTTGTAACAGAACAAGGGGATCCCGAGTACTACAGCTGCTATCGAAAGAATGCTGGCGAGAGTCTGGATGCTTGGCATTCTCCTCTGGTAGCCGCTGCTTGTTGCGTATAATGATTCCGTTGTCTTGCACAGGTGTCTCGGAAGAAGCCTGGAACCGAGCCAGCGATACAGACGCTTGAGCTGCGTGATTCAAGCTTTGCACAGAGCGGCCCGGCTGAAGAGCACTATCCGATTTCTGTGCGTCCTGGGCGGCGTAACCACCAACAAGGTACTGCGTTCCCATCTGAGAATCATGGCAACTTTTTATGTCGTTATATTTTGTAACTCCTTCTTTAGAAGTTTTGTTGCTAGTGGGCATTATGGTGCATATTTCTTTATGCATGACTGGTCTGTCAACAAAATCAAGCTCTTGATCGGACATATTTTCGTTATCAGAAAGGGATGAAAAGTCCGATTCACGTGCGTCAAAATTTTGGCTACTCACGCTCATCCTTCTTTCCAGGTCGTAGGAGGTGTTCCATTCTTGGGGAATCCTTCTTGAGTCACACTGATAGGGTCTTTTCAGCCAGTACATTCGTTTTTCTATAGGGGTCCTGGTCCTTTCAAAGGAGTTCCACTGCTCCCCGAGAAAACTCTGACACACGGCGCACACTGTGACACATCCATCTGGGGTCACTTCTTCAGCCCCCGGCGCTGGCTCCTGGTGCTGCAAAAACGGGAAAAACGGAAAGTTCTCTATCTGGTAATTAACTTGAAGTTTCAGTTCTTTTCCAGGCGTAACACCCCCACCACAAATGAAGCAATAAACTATCCCAGTGCCATTACGGTCCGATCTGGAACTGTTACCGGGTAAAGCGCTCTCTTCCCCGGGCAGAACAGCGGCCATGAGTCGGTGTTTTCTGGAGATCGGTGTAAAGTCTTTATCAACTCGGGGGTCGTTCATTTTTTCATTCAAATCAGAGGTGTTTTCCTAGTCGATATTTCATTTTAAATACAGTTAATGCCGTTTTACAAAAGAAGTGCACAAATGTCCCGCAGCAGTCCTAAGGTATTGCATTCAAAATGCACATTCTTAATTTAACCCATGTAGCAGCAATCACTGATAAGATTTATCAAAGCAACTGCATTTTCCAGAAGAATACAATTCGCAAGTTATGACAGAGAATGTTGTAATCTATTTCTGTTCTTGTCCTCTGGATAGCAGTGTTCAAATTTCATTTATGCTGGAGATATTTGCAATGCGAATCGCAGATCGCTTCTCCAACTAACTTTCCTGTGCTCTCCAAACTTTGGCTGCTAACTCACTCACTGTACACAGCGCCATCTCCAATTTACTGGATCAATTTCAGGGACCCACAATGCAACTCCCAGCAAACCACGCTGATCATAAAACAAGCAGTCTGGCTTTAGCTAGTATCACAGCCTTTTCTAATACTACAAAATCATGGCCAGCTGTTCTGTAGCGGAGGTGTGATACATAAACCCTTCCCCTCACTTGAGCAACAGGCTTTTCTCAAACGTTTTAAAAACATAAAATATTTTCTGTAAGTTAAACCAGTTTCATTTCGTTGTAATAATTTAGACCTGTCTAGTATTTTGGTTGTTTTGTTAGTTGCCCAATGTTAGTCGGCATATGAAAGTTTAAAAAACAAACAAACAAACAAACAAAAAAAACTGCTTAAAATGCAAAAATCACAACTCTGAGTCCGTTTTTTAGGCGATATCAATTGATATGATAATTTGTAGATACATAAAAACTACTACTACTACGACGACAACTTATTATTATTATTATTATTATTATTATTATTATTATTGTTGTTGTTGTTGTTGTTGTTGTTGTTGTTGTTGTTGTTCTTATATCTCCAGAATCTGGTATTCTCATTGAATTACACTAAATAATATTAATACCAAGTTTCATGACAATTGGAATAAAGGTTCTCCTGATTATAATCAAATCTCAAATGTGTGTGTTCTAAGACATTAAACATGAGGCGCCTTTATTGCCTATGAATGAATTCTAAGGTCGGTTTTAAGTGTCTGTTTGGGTCAATCGCTTTACCACTTGTAGCTGGTGTGATCTCAAAGGGTGTTTTAGCTGCCTCAAACTTTAACAGGCACACACAGTTGTCCCAGAAAGACCTCATAGTTTGGACTAACAGTGTGGTCTTCAGTCTCCTACTGTGTCTGTGATTGTTCTGTGTTTATCTGTCCAGTGGTTGGCACAGGGGAACATAACTGTTTTATTTCAACTGCATTTTTAAAGGTGTTTTAGCTAATTCAATAATTCCTAAAATGTAATCTGTCATGCATTTTGCAGCTTTGAAAGGAGCACATGTTATAACAACACTTCCTTTTTATTTAATTGCAATTTTTCCATACTGAGCTAAAGAAAGCATGCATTACTTTCAGACAGTCTGTAGACCGAAGAGGTGCAAACTGAGAACTTTCTTTGCATCGTGATATCTTTTTTTTTTTTTTTTTAAATTAATCTACAACTTTGCAATAACATGTGCTTCTTTTAAAAATGTAAGATCTTGAAAGAGTAAGGCGGGTATGGAATTATTTCATGCCCTGTTCTCTTTTTTATTTGGCAGTCAAACACTTTCAGAGACAAAGAAATTGATTATGTTGGCTGTGCAACTACATTGAACCTTTAGTTGCTTCAACTGAGTAGTGATATTTATTGCAATGATATATGTGACATGTTTAACCCTACATTATGATTTTGACATTTGCTGAATATCAGTACCATACAAGAGGGTTCAACTTTACACAAATATGTCAGTAACATACTAGCTGTAAATGCAAAATTAGAGCTATCGGTATCATGAATACATAGACCATCATGACCTATATTCACAGTATACTGCTTGTATAAATGAAATGGTGGCATATGTATAGATTGGCCCCTCGCCTCTATATGTCCATGTCACCACAGATATGCATCTCCCACACAGGAAAATAAGATCATGTTCTATCTTAGCTATCAGACTTTTTATGTCTTCTATTTAATATATTATTATTGTTATTGTTGTTGTTAATCAACACATTGTATATAACTTGGTCAGTCTCCAGTAGCTATGTTGCTTTTCCATTACTCACATGTTACATGAAACAAAACATTTTGTAATTTAGGAGTAAGCACTTTGTAAACTAGTGCTTTTCCAGTAAATGCTCAAAATTACTGACAACCACCCAAACAAAATGAATTGTGAAACATAAGACTCACAATAGTAAGCATATTTAGTATGTAAATATTTCGCATTTCTATTACCGCTGCTACATTACTGCATATTCCCCATAGTATTGACTGGAAACCATCTGTAATGAGAAACTTACTAAGGAGCTGTTGGGTTATGTTTTCCAATAAACTCCCCAGGTAACTTTCATGTTTCTGTTTGTTTGCTTTTGAAAGCAATTACACTGTACTGTTTATCAAGTTTAAACTTGATACACTTGGATTAAGTAGAAAGTGAGGATAAACATATAAAGTTGGCTAGTTCCTCAAATAGGTATTTGACTTTTTAAAAAATAGGTATTTGAGGAACAGCCTTTCAGTTAACTTTTTTTTTTTTTTTGCACAGTGTATACACTCTGCCTTGTATAAACCGTTTTGCATTCATAATTATGTTTGAAGGTCTTGAGCACAGGCCTGAAGCCAGATTTTATTACTGGATTTTGTTTTGTACCGGTACTTGAAAGGAGGAGTTCTTTGGAGAATCGGGTGCTGCACAAAGTGACTGTCGGTGCTTTAGGTTGCACTGGCTATTCCCTCTGAGTCAGTCCCAGCAAGGTGCTGCTGGAGGTGCAGCACAAATACAACCATCTTAAAAATAATTTGTATTCATGGCTTGGTTCTGAAGGGCACTGAGACAATCCTGTCTCATAATCTTATCTAATTCCATGTCTAATTTTCTGTCCTGCTCTCCAGAAATGCTCACTCTGCCCTCAGCTACCTACTGTACCTGTCATTTGTTTTCAGGATTCTCTGCCTCCATCACCACCACCAAACATGTTGCTCTCCGTCCCCCACTGCCTAGAACGACATCCGGTTGGCAATCCCCTGCATTCTCTTTGAAAATAAATCATTAATTTTAGCTCACAATGAACTTTCATACTTGCAGTGATTCCTAATAGAAATATGGGGAGGGTCAGGGTTCAACATGACTAAAACCTCACATTTTTTCCATTTGCATGAATCATATCCTTGCCTTTGATTACCATGTCATAGCACACTATGAATCTTTTATTTAACATCATGTAATCAAAGAAACTACTAAATGATATTGCACAAGTCTACCAGAAGCCATAATAGTAGTACAGTATTTCATGTTAGATTTCAAAATGTCACATTTTTCCTGTATATGGAAAACTACAAAGCAGTGTGTCATTCGATATGTTAACGTAACATTATTCAGCAGATTAATGCTTAATATGGCAACCATTCAACTCAAAGAAGGCTTCCTTTCGTCAGTGCTCTCTCCAAAGTTTACTATCTGATGTACACATAAAAAAAATAGTGAAATACTGAGGTAAGTGAATTAGGGTCCTATCCAACTTCTCTTCATGGTATTAGTTGCAGCTTTGTGTTCTAGGAGATTAATTAAGACGTGGCTTATAGCACCTAGGTACACAGCAAAATGAAACAGACAATTCAACTTTTTATTTTGGTCCCTGCTTACACACATACACACATTTCACTCCTTCTATTACAACACCCATCACTCACAAACAACAGCACAAAGACAAACTCTTTAGGCTGTAGACATTGGTAAAAGTAATTTTCTGGCCTAATGTCATTGTTCTACTCTTGATCCACTGGCTTCACAGATGAATCTGATTTATTTCTAAACCAAGGCAATCTACAGCAGAGGAGGTACTGGGAACCTTTGGAATACTTGTTCTGAGAAAGCCCTACAATCATTGAGTCTTGTCTGAGTTTGGATCTGTTTGACAGGGATGGATTTAATGGCGAGGCACACAGGAACACATGCTGTACAATGATCTGCTTGTTAGAACAGCTGGGCCTCATTAAAAAGATACCTTGTATGAAATGGTGAAAGAAATTTCTCCTTACTGCTAAACATTAGTTTTCCCAAAACCACTGAATAATAAGTTACTGAAATTCCATGGTGAATAATTAATAATCAAATCTTTTTTCTGAGCTTGCTAAGTTTCTTAAAGGCAACGTTGGTGTTCTCCACACTTAGGATATGGTGAGGGTTTGAATTTTGCTTTAAATGCTGTGAAAAACAACAGACTAAACTAGTGATGAGAAGAGAGTTCATATTTGACTTGAATATTGAGGGAAGCATTGACATGTGTAATACAAGGACCTTACTTATGAATCAGTTACATTTTTACCACATTTACAGAAGGGGAGGAATAAAGCTCTCTAATGAGTTTAAAGCATAAAAATCCTTTACTTAACTCTTGTTTATGTTTATCTTAATACACAGTTACATTAATGTTTCCCTCCAGCTGTCTGGCTTTAGACAAATTCAGTGCTGATGGGGTTGCTAACTAGTATCTGATTAGCTTGTGTTTTAAAGAAAGTCATGTTGCCTCTGAGTTTGTAGAATATTGTCTCATACAGCAGAGTGTTGTATCATTCTGGAGTATGCAAATAACAGTCCCCATACAACCCGAGTAGTTGTAGGTGGTAAAACCGAAGCCAGCAGAAGCACGTCAGTTCAGTATAACACCTTAGGAAACTCTGCCAACCACATCAGGAAACATTTCCAGAGATGGACATCTATGATGGCCACATATCAAGGCATGTTTTTTTTGCAGTACAAACTACCATGAACTAGTCAGTATTAATAAAATGAACAATCCATAAAGATGTGCTGTACTCAAAAATAATTATTTTATAGCCTTGGAAAACTTGAGCACAAGCCTAGGGTTAGGGCCAAATCTTAATTGTTTGGCATTTTGTTTTAAAGGCCTATTTCTCAGGTCCCGTTGCTTAATTATAATCCTTGTCTCAGCAATAGTGCTGTTTTATAACACCTTCTTACTGTTTTTTGGGCAAAGGCATATGGTAGCTGTAATTATTAAGTACATAGCCTTTCAAACATTCTTGTATGGGGTTTGAATAGTCCCCTTAAGAGGACTGTATGAAGTCAGCTTTAGGAAATTCAAGCCACAAGTCTTTTCCACAAAATTTTAGCAGTGCATGTATCATTACAATAATTTCATCTGTGAGAAATGAAATACCACTCTTTTTTGTCATATGATCAGGAACGCTCTTGCTATCCTCTAGACAACAAACTACAATCATGTACCACAACAGCCTACAGCGTGTATGTATTGTACAATATCTATATACTGTACTCAAGCGTTGAATTCATTGCTGTCATACAGAAACGCAGACGAGACACATATAATAAAAATCAATGTGGCAGCTTGATCTATGTTTTACTTATTTACAGAAAATACTCTTATGATACCAGTGTATTGCCCAAAAGAAATCTTAGCAGAACTATTAGCAGATCACAGCATTACCAAACTGCAAAAAATATTCTGAAACCAAGAGTATTGCCGTGCTCCATTAGCAGACAATATTGCTTGATTTCAGTTGAGTTTTCTTTATTTTCTTCCTTGTTTCTTCAAAACCACAATAATTTAGAAAATAATACCAGTACGTTGTAACTAGTTTGCATTAATACTGTTTTTCTTCCTGGGCACAGAGTTGCGGAAGAAATTAAGTTGCTAGGAGGCATGAAAAAGTGCAAAAGCAAACTGATTTATGTCATTTGCTGGTTAAGGTACTCCATTAGCACGAGATGACAAATCAGTAGTGAAGATATATGGCTTACACTAAAGCACCCTGTCCAATTACTGTTAGTTTACAAAGCAACTGACCACTGCTTATTCTTTCCAGCTGTTGCTTGGAGCCATGAAGGATTTCAAGGGCAATTTTTAGAAACCAGCGCATCAAGTTCAGTGCAAATGTTTAATTTAAAACATTCTTTCCCCTATTCTATTATGAAAAAAAATGCAATCAAATGAAACAGTGAGGCAAGGAAACATTGTTCTGCTTTATAATAGAAAGTACTTTCATCAGCTTTGTCAACACAGCATTCTCTTCCTTCCTTTCAGACAGGTTTTCTAATCTGCTTGTTTCCTCAGTGCTTAACTATGGCACACAGTCTGACTTTTTTTTTTTCTTTACAGGGAAGGTGTGTTTAATCTTAATGCAAAGGAGTACATACAAGGGCTTTTGAAGAGATAGAAAACAAGGGATAGATTGCATTTTTGTTTATACGAAGATGGGATGATTATCTATTCACTGATGCCAAGATATTTAGTACAAGGGGTAAATATAAGCATTTTTGCAATGCACTTCAACATGAAACAGAAAGCTTTGGTAGTAAATTGTATCATAAAGTTTCTTTTTCTATTAAGGAATGTTGCTTCCTCAGAAGGTTAGGAGTTGATGAAAGGAATGCCTTAGCTTTGACAACACAAGCAAAGTCAAGCTGATTCTGTTGTTTACTTTAATAATGGTGAAATCCCTCAAACTCGCTACAGTTCCACAAGGTATACATTTCCCTTCAGCACAGACCACTAGCTAAGTAATACAGTGGAATGAAATACCATGGTAAATGCCTAGCAACAAAAAACCCACCGAAATCATGTTAAAACTTAGACATGTAATGTAAAATGTGGGAAACATGGTAAACCAATACCATGGTAATGAATATTGAATGTATATTATAGGGATGGGAAATACATGGGGAACTGCTAAATTAATGCGCAAGTTTAACATGGTCATTTTTATATGGAATTATTATTATGTGTGAAGAAACAAAGAAAATGTACATTAAATCATTAAAAACTGATTTAATGCATCCTGCATGTATAAAATACTGTATATGCTGGCAGTCTGCACATCTACAATCTAAACTAAAGAAGAATACAGCAAAAACACACCCAGCATAATATTTCTGTAAAAATGCAACATCATTGTAAGATATATGAACAAAGCAAAACATGTTTAGTAAGGTTTCTAATGTACATATAGCAAGCAAAAGCAATGTTTTTAGACTGTTTAAATCAGACCAAATAAAGGGGCAGTGCTTGCCATTAGCTCTGTGATGGAGTGGATGAACCCCTCCCAGGATTTTTAACATGTGAAAGGGGGACAGGATAGTCATGGCAGTATGGCAGGAACAGACAGACAGCAAGAGATGTAGTCCAGTGCTTTTGCACACTATTACGGTTTGTGGTTGCAGACTTTAAATACTTTAGCTTCCCTTGAAATAAACTAATGCCTACAGACTCTCTAGCTTCAGAGCTCTGCCTATCCTCAAAACCTGGAGTTCCTCCGTGAACTGAGAAGCTGTCTCCTCTTTACACAGGTGAATCCTAACTTCATTGAATATGTGGACTGAATTCCATACATTCTCATGTAGGGATTTCACAGATACAGGTCCTGTGTGGGGTCCTTCCACCCTGTCGTAAGTCCTAACTTTTTATTTCAGCTTTTGTAAATGTAACATGCAGAGGTTGAACTGGCAGCCTAAAATTTCCCAATCAATCATTAACCGCTCTAGAAAACACCTACATCTCCCCTGCAGGTTTCAGAACGTGTATCAGCAGAGTATCTCACAACACTGTGCATTACATTAGTTAGCTAAGAAGTGCTGGTTTAAGTAGTGTCAAATTGAACCAGAAGACATATGGTTTTCAAAGATTAATTGTAACTGTGTGCTTTATATAGTGGTGACTTCAATGTAAAATAGCAATTTGGAATTAGGAGTTACATGATTTTTTTTTCAATTATAATATAAATCACTCCTCTTTTTTGATTCCAAGTATGGATTTTTTTTTTTTTGCAGTTTTAGTATACAATGTGTATTTTATTGCTGTAAACCATGGTAAAAGCGTAGCAAAGTTGAGTACATTTTGAAATCATGACAAAGCACACTGTAGTGAATCATTGGGAACTATATTAAAGAATGGTGAAGAAGAGTAATACACAATATAAGCATGGGAAACACATGGTTAGTGCAAAATGACTATGAACAAATACAGTACCGTGTTAGAACATGTTAAAAAAGACTACCAATGTTAGACCAGTCTATGAAATACAGGACACTACACCGATCAAGAGTCCCAATTAACTTCTAGTTTGTAACAATAACAACTGGAGAATGAAATCAGGTTGTCATCCTGGTAAAATAAATCTTTACATTTAGAGAAATGCATGAGATTATGTTTTTGTATGTTTTTGTGTGTTAATTTCTTCAAATGGCATTTTTACTTTGCACATAGTGAACCCTGGTGGATGCAAATGCATTACATCCTGGCTCAGAAGAGTATTGTCCATGCTCAAAACAAATAAAAGACTGCGTTATTAGTGAAGCCGGTGGTACATGTATATGATAGAGCTGCATTGTGCAGTTGTGTGATGGATGAGGTTATTCCGTTGTATGAACTCAGCACTGCTGTAATTCAGAGTAACTCTGTCCTTATTTATGTATGTTCAGTGAAGCCCTCTAAATATCATATCAGTTTGGATCAAATCCTGCTTACGATCAACATCTTTTTATGTTCTGTTTTGTAATGAATTTTATCCTCCCCCCCATTTATTATTATTATTTATTTCTTAGCAGACGCCTTTATCCAGGGCGACTTACAATTGTTACAAGGTATCACATTTTTACATACAATTACATTATTTTTTATACATTATTTTTACGTACAATTACCCATTTATACAGTTGGGCTTTTTACTGGCGCAATCTAGGTAAAGTACCTTGCTCAAGGGTACAGCAGCAGTGTCTACCACCTGGGATTGAACCCACGACACTCCAGTCAAGAGTCCTAACCACTACTACACACTGCTAAATCAGTTGAACACTAATCAATATTGTCTACTTTTCAGAACCTTGCAATGTTGTTGGATAAGTATTTCCTGTATTGCATAAGACTATATTAACATTTTATTTTTCTAGAAGTTTGGATTTTAAGTTAGTCTGAAATGGTAGAAAAAGGTAGTGATCTGCCATTTTGAATAAAGTGTCTTTATGTTTTCGTGTCATACCTGCAGACGCTGTTCATAAAACATCTTTTTTTTTTTTTACTTTGCTGTATGTTCACTTAAATACAGTGAATCTTTCTTTTTTGCAATTTAAAATTGCCCACAGTTTTCAGTTGGGAGTTTCTATCAACATTTAAAAAAGTGTTCTCCAAAAAAACAAAAGTTAAAATGGTTCTTGTTAAACATAGTTCAGGAAGAGAGATGTCACTACGTCACTTCTCCTGTGCTGCGTTACTCCCATCATGGTATGGATTCACAGTTTTCCTGTCAGCCAACATCTCTCCACCTTCCTCTTCTCAGCCTCTACAGCAGTCCCTAGGTTTATCATGGGAGTCTCAAATCGCCCTAAAATATATAAAGTGATTGTCTCACTTAGCCCAGCAGGCAAGCGGTCAAATATTGTATCAAAACACTTGACATTTGTATTTTTTAAATTGCCCATTGAATTTACAAATCTGTTCAATAAAAACATGTTCTACTTAATATTGGGGTGTATGCTCCTGAACCTCTATTCAAGAGCACTAAACCCTCTACACACTGGCAAAAGAGCAATGTATTAAATAGATGCAGAAGACTATGGAAACAGCTGACAATGGATAAAGTGAGAGCAAAAGCTATATTTTCTGAAAGGAATAAAACCATTTTAGGTACATTTTTAAATTAACTGCTTGAGTACCTGCAATAATCAAGTAACAACAAAAATGCTTGAATCCATTTTCTTTCCTCTTAACTTTAACAACCTTATCACTGGCACCAGCTGGTTTCAACCTCGTTTTAGGCCCCTTAATATTAGTGGGGAACACAACACTTCAAAAACAGTTCATTTTTATATCCATAATACATTTGTAAAAAAATTTAACTTTTAAATTATTCCCCCCAACTTGCTGGTTTCAAAAGTCTTTGAAATGTGTCTTCTTTCACTTTCAGGTGTGACATGACGTGATTGACATAACCTCCTGAAGCAAGGTTTTTATTTTTTATTTTTTATTTAGTCGTCGCCAATGGTTTTGACCCCGGTTTTCTCCCCAATTTGGAATGCCCAATTATTATTTTATATCCAGGTTCACTGCTGCAACTCCCTCTGCGATTCGGGAAATGGCGGCAGACACACATGTCCTCCTAAACGTGTCCTGCCAAGCCGGCTTTTTTTGTGCTGCAGGTCTACAGCGAAGCCACCAGACCCATAGTGCCGGAGGACAACACAGATCGACCACAGAAGTCGCTGGTGCGCGGTGAACCGAGGACTACCCTGCCGACCTGAACCATCCCCACCGGCGGCGCCGGCCAATTGTGCGCTGCCCCTGGGAACTCCGGCCATGATCGGCGATGGCATAACCTGGATGCTTGAACCAGCAATCTCCAGGCTATAGGGCACATCCTGCACTCCACAGCGGGCTCTTTACTGGATGCGCCTCTCGGGAGACCCCTGAAGCAAGATTAAAACATTGTTATCTTCTCTTAGCATATAAGAGGAGGTAGTTTTGGAAAGCATTCGTCAATATTCAGTTTATAAGGATTTTGGGAACAGGTTCTCCATTGTAATCCAAGTTTACCGCTGTAAATTTTCAGTACATGTTTTCCCTTACTCTACAAGTAGAATATATGTTAAGCCAACCTTCCCTTTACCCATTCAGTCAATCAGAGGTTTACACATGATAGTGGCAATCAATCAAATTACAATACGTTTCCGGACGCATATATTAGACCAACAGTAAAGACACATAACAATAATGAACCCTGTATTTCAGAAACTAAGTGGGTTGGGCTTAGTCAGTGTTTGGATGGGAAAGTTGCAAAGAAAGTCACCTGTTTTAATACTAAAAGAAGCTTTGTACACATTTTTGACGCATGTTTCAACTACATATCATTCTCTACACATTAAAACCTGTTGCTTAGTGTTAGGTGGGTGAAAAGAAGCAATTAGTTTGACAGTGAGAAGTCACCTGTTGATCTTCAGTCTATCTGATTTGTAAGTGGCAACAATCTAATTGGGCATTTCAAATCAGGTTGTCAAAATTGTGCTCTTAGCAGCCTGGCATTAGTAGGGCACGGTGTGCTTGGGGTGCTGTCCATGTTTATGACCTGTCTCTTCATTAGGAACCAAGGTCACTAAATCACACTTCTCCTCTAGGGCTTCATCTATGAGCTTGTACAGTCTTGGAAAAGAGAATCACATCACACTAGGAATCTGTCATATAGGTTTACACAAAACAGTTTAGCAAATAAGGTGAATGGAATGTGCCTTCTTGAAGCTGTATGGCTCTCCCGAGGCCTCCTCAAATAAAGGCATTCTGGCTCTGGAGCAGGAGTCTTGCAAATCAGTTTCCAGCTTTTCTCTTCCTGTGCCGACCTGCTGGAGTCTGCTGTTATTGTTGGCAGGGTGCCCTTAGAAGAAATATCCCTCCCAGAGAAGTGCTAGGAAATTACTGATGACATGACACCTTCTGAAAGGTCCTATGAACAGCCATGAAACAGTCATCCTCAGATAGCTAGCTGTAGTCTGTTCAACATAAATGATACAGTCCATTCATACATACTGGTGTAGGGGGACTGGTCCATTCCCAAGAATAGCTTAGTTTTTATTTGGTTTTGAAAATATATTTAGTAATATTACCAGTTACCATACATTTAATCTGTTGAACATCTTTTTAAATAGTGTTTTTACCATATGAATAAAGACCAATTAGTGTATCAGCTGACCGAAGGCAGAATAAAATATCAATACAGCGGTGGTCATTTACGTCATGAATCACAGGAGAGCTGAGAATGTAGCTTGATTGCATTTGCCCCCCATAAAGGTTTAACCACCGTCATTGTGCAGTTTCCCCTATTAAGTCTATGCATATCTCGCTGGGCTTTACCATGCTTACCTATGATATTCCATGCTTTTATAATGCTTTTACTATGGGGAACCTTTATATGGGACTGTGTCCTGAAAAAACATGCCTTAGGATGCACATTGCACCTGTCTGTGATAATGAACCTCAAATTGTATAGTTCACAATGCAGGGGACTTTATTACGTATTTTCAAGTCCATTAACACCTAGTAACAGACCTGGAGTCAGCCATGTAATAAACAGAGTATATAAGAAATATTATTGTAGGAGGTGGGATTATCAAAAGTTGGTTTTATTAAATAAGTGCATTTTGTGCCATCAGTGCAAGTACATGTTATCTCTATATCAATGGTAATCATAAAGCTGACATTTCATGTGTCATTTCAGGTGTCAAACCCAAGCAAAACTGTTAAGCACAGACTTTCAGAAACTTCAAGTGATGGCTTCAATTATTAATTCTTATTCACTATGAAAGTATAACAGTCAGAGCAAATACAGCCATTGAGTGTGCAATTAACTGTTTCCACCCTCACTGCCACGCACATAGTTCACTAGGCTCAGCACTTTGTTCCTGTCTGTGTACAGTGTGTAATGTCACACTACAAACAGCCATGAAAGGAATGCGTGCAACCACAGTACGGCATGACTAGACAAAGGTTATCTTGCCCATACACAGCATGGTCTACAGGGAGAACCGGGGGGAGGTTTTCAGGAAAGTCACAGTGTAACAAAATAAAGAGAAAGTACACAAGCTGTTTAAAAGGGCATAGTTCAATAAATTTGATTCCATATAAACACATCATTGGAGCCAGCTTTTAAACCCCAGAGCCTTACTGAAGTAGGAAAATATTACATTTCGGAATGTGCCTCTCTCTCTTCTTGTTAACCATTGTTAGCATGTACAGGTGGATATGTCTCCTCTTTAAATGATCCCCAGTGGCACATCCAGGAAAGGCTTTACTGTGCATGAGTGAAGGGTGAGTCATGCAATCTGGAGCTCGCTGGTTTGAATCCAGTGACTGGTCAGGCACTTCCCAAATCCAGGCAGAGATTTCCCAGGGTGGGCCCTTGTCTCTAGGGTTCAGAGTAACTTGGTTCAGAGGATTTGCAGAGGCGATTGGCTTGACAGGGGTTGCCCATTGAGCCTCAGTCCTTCTGATCAGTATTGGGAGACATTCTAATTAGACATTTGAAACTGGGTTGTGGAGCCACAGGCTTGTTTTCATCTAATAGAGAAAAATCAATTAGCTAATTTATTTTAAACCTGGTATATCCCTATAATTGACCTTCTAGTGGGATTTCCATTCCAAGCATACTTGTTTCTGACCGCAAGCGAATATGAAATGCATACATTTTTAGATTTCCCCCCATTTTATATAATCCTAATTTCCATTATCCCCAGATTTTGATATCACAGAACTATAGTTTTATTGCAACTGGGTAATCAGTTGTCTAGATATACAAAAAATTGTAAATGTGACATATCCTCAGTGGAGGATTATTAGTTTTTATGACAAAGAGAAACTGGAGAGTCATTCCTTTAAACTTGAAAGGCTTTATTTAACTTCATCAGCGTCTGCTTTTTCACAAACAGAATGCACAGGTGCAGATGATAGGTTGAGAAATGAGCTAACCTAGCAAGTCCAAGCATCTGCTACAAACTGTATCTGAGTTCCATCTAGGTTTGGATGATACCTTGTCAGCACTTCTGCCAACTACTGATGGTAGTCTTTAAAAGCTGTTAGTGAAAATGGCTGACAGCTTGTCTGTAGCAAATGTTGGGAAAAACATATGAATCTGTGATGAAAGCAACTGAAAGGGGGCATTATGCAGAGCAAACACAGATACACATTACTCCGCTGTAGATTCATTATCCACACAATGTGAAAAACACTGAACCACAGTAAACACCAGATTAATGCCACTCAAAGAGAATTATCAGAGAATACACACACCATGCCACCTGGACCAAGGCTGATTGGTGAAGGAGCTCACAGGCAGCATGACAGCTTTGCCTCCATGCTGCAGGAACTACAATAGCAATAGCAGGGAGCTTTCATGAACTACCAAATGTGTGCATTGTCAATATTGTTGAATTATATTTTAGTTACAGTTTTGTTTTTGGTATGTGTCCATATGTTCTCCATTTCGCCTTTCTACCTTGCCACACAGAGAGAGGAATTGAGGAAGCAATGGCTTTGTTCACATAGCCAGACAGGTTTTTTTTTGTTTGTTTTTTATGGAATTGGCAGTGGTAGTAAGTATCTTTACAGTAAATTATATTTTCATATTGTTTTAAATGTACTGTTTCTAGGACATATGTAACATGGGCTAGATCAGTCAATGTTTCATTGTATTAGTAAGCACCAGTTCCATCTAGTGAACACTATATTCCCAGCAAAACTAAAGGGCTCACAGTTGACGGTAACTAGATGGAACTTGTTTTTATGAACATACTGTAAAGACACTCTGGCTGATCTATGAATAAATGTCTATGGCTGGCAACAACAACTGAAGAACAGCTTCTAAACTCCATACCCTACCTTATGAAAAAAATTTAAAAACAGTAGTTTAGTGCCTGTATTTATAACCAAACTGTAAATATCATAACGTAATGGTAATGGGGTAACCAAAAAAAAAAAAAGAAAAACAATTTGTTTAATTGGTACATAAAGCATCTTGAATTGAAATTGGTTTGTAACATGATTATTTCTTGAAGGGCAAAACTCTCTCCTAAATATATATATATATATATATATATATATATATATATATATATATATATATATATATATATATATATATATATATATATATATGTACTATGCAAAAGTTTTAGGCAGGTGTGAAAAAATGCTGTAAAGTAAGAATGCTTTCAAAAATAGACATGTTAATAGATTATATTTATCAATTAACTAAATGCAAAGTGAGTGAACAGAAGAAAAATCTAAATCAAATCCATATTTGGTGTGACCACCCTTTGCCTTCAAAACAGCATCAATTCTTCTTGGTACACTTGCACAAAGTCAGGGAATTTGTAGGCATATAGTCAGGTGTATGATTAAACAATTATACCAAACAGGTGCTAATGATCATCAATTCAATATGTAGGTTGAAACACAATCATTAACTGAAACAGAAACAGCTGTGTAGGAGGAATAAAACTGGGTGAGGAACAGCCAAACTCAGCTAACAAGGTGAGGTTGCTGAAGACAGTTTACTGTCAAAAGTCATACACCATGGCAAGACTGAGCACAGCAACAAGACACAAGGTAGTTATACTGCATCAGCAAGGTCTCTCCCAGGCAGAAATTTCAAGGCAGACAGGGGTTTCCAGATGTGCTGTCCAAGCTCTTTGAAGAAGCACAAACAAGCGGGCAGCGTTGAGGACCGTGAGCGCGGTGGTCGGCCAAGGAAACTTACTGCAGCAGATGAAAGACACATCATGCTTACTTCCCTTCACAATCGGAAGATGTCCAGCAGTGCCATCAGCTCAGAACTGGCAGAAAACAGTGGGACCCTGGTACACCCATCTACTGTCGGAGAAGTCTGGTCAGAAGTGGCCTTCATGGAAGACTTAGCGCCAAAAAGCCATACCTCCGGCGTGGAAACAAGGCCAGCGACTCAACTATGCCGCGAAAACACAGGAACTGGGGTGCAGAAAAATGGCAGCAGGTGCTCTGGACTGATGAGTCAAAATTTTAAATATTTGGCTGTAGCAGAAGGCAGTTTGTTCGCCCGAAGGGCTGAGAGCGGTACGAATGAGTGTCTGCAGGCAACAGTGAAGCATGGTGGAGGTTCCTTGCAAGTTTGGGGCTGCATTTCTGCAAATGGAGTTGGGGATTTGGTCAGAATTAATGGTCTCCTCAATGCTGAGAAGTACAGGCAGATACTTATCCATCATGCAATACCATCAGGGAGGCATCTGATTGGCCCCAAATTTATTCTGCAACATGACAACGACCCCAAACATACAGCGAAAGTCATTAAGAACTATCATCAGCGTAAAGAAGAACAAGGAGTCCTGGAAGTGATGGTATGGCCCCACAGAGCCCTGATCTCAACATCATCGAGTCTGTCTGGGATTACATGAAGAGAGAGAAGCAACTGAGGCTGCCTAAATCCACAGAAGAACTGTGGTTAGTTCTCCAAGATGTTTGGGCCAACCTACCTGCGAGTTCCTTCAAAAACTGTGTGCAAGTGTACCTAGAAGAATTGATGCTTGATGCTGTTTTGAAGGCAAAGGGTGGTCACACCAAATATTGATTTGATGTAGATTTTTCTTCTGTTCACTCACTTTGCATTTTGTTAATTGATAAATATAAACTATTAACATGTCTATTTTTGAAAGCATTCTTACTTTACAGCATTTTTCACACCTGCCTAAAACTTTTGCACAGTACTGTATATATATATATATATATATATATATATATATATATATATATATATATATATATATATATATATATAATTAAAAACTGCTTACCCAACATGAAGTTGCACAGGTACTAAACTGCATGAATGAGCTAGGCAACATTGTGCTTCTTATAAGCACCATAATAAACAGCAATGCAGCAAATCCAGCCCGTTTCTGATTACAGCAAGCTACTTCCAAACTGTTTTAAACAAGTTTTGGTTAACTTTGGTGCAGAAAATAATCCTATGAATCCCAGGATATGTCTTAATGATTTGTACTTTGAATATCAAGCCAGAAAAAAGTTCAGTTCCACAATGGAAAACACTTTCCAAGATAATGCTGTTCTGTCCATTGCTATTAGGAGTTTTTATTTAAATATCTGAATATAATTAATTCTGGTTTCCAGTTACCCCAGTAAAATTAGGGAAGACAAAGGAATGAGTTTCTCAGTATCTTACGTTTGCCTCCAGTTTCTGTTTTGAAAGATATTTTTATTTAAACAAAATGAATATCTTGCATCATAGGTTAAAGACAATTCTCACTTGGCATGCTTTACAATGGTTAAAGAAGTGGAAGATTACCTTAAAGTAAGTCTTACAAACAGATATTTCTTTAACCTAGTGTAGTACCAGTTCATTTTTTAAATGAAAATACATGTGTGTACATGTAATGAATGCATGTACAGGATAAGTGAGATTTATTGAATTGGTGCCTTGTAAAGTATCGAAATTCCATGTATTCTCCAGTTTACATTGCTTTGAAACCCTCTTTTCAGAGATATACCAGGATAAGCACAATAATTTGTAATTGAACCACTGGAAATGTGATAAGCCAGTTCATTTCCATAGCATATTCTCAACATCTCCTCACTCATAAACCTGGGATAGCAGCCAGATATGTAAATGTATTTCAGTTCCCTTGCTGTGTTAACTTCAGATGAAATGATACTAACATTTTAAACAAATATCCGCTAAGAAACAGCCAATGCTCTGTTTTTAAATATCGCTGTTATTAAAGAAAATATTTCTGCACTGGGGTTTTTATACACTGTTAAAGGCACAATAAAAAAGGTTACTTTTCTGCCAGGCTGGTTAAACCACTATACTCAGCCCTGAAACAAACACAGCGATCAGACAGTTTAATTTCACTGTAGTCGCCATAAAATATTTGAACTTTGATTTGCCAGAGAGCAGTAGTGAGTTGTCATAAATGCTTCCTAACGATATTAATTGAGCAGCAGATTTTAATCAATAAAATAGTCCTGCAAAAGCAGGAAGCGAACAAAGGCAGCTTACGTTTTGGGAGATTAAAAGATGTAATGCATTTTACAGTTTCCTAGTATTTTTGCTTCATATGTTTTCAATTGTAGAGTCCTATGATTTACATTTGTGAACAGCACCCTGAAGTGATAACTGCAGCTGAAAATATTGAAAGCATTAACATTTCCAAAGCACATGCTATGCTTATTCCAATATTGTATGTTCCCATATAAATAAGGCCTTTTGGTTGGTTTATCTTAGAGAAATTTACTGAAAATGTATTATCAAAGCTATGTTTCAGTTTGTACCTATTTTCACTCACAATTCAATGCACTCAGACATAAATTACTGCAAACGGACTAAACAAAAATGGTGACAATAAGCTAACTTTATCAGGAGTTCACCAATAACCTACCAAAATAAAACACAGAAGTGTTGTTACAACAAATATGCATATTTAATTGTGGAACTCCTAATGCTTTCAGTTTTCAAAGTGATAAGTGGGGTAGAAATTGGTTGTGTGCAACAGGTTTCTCAGTTGTTTATTTCAAGTTTAATAACTGTACTGGGTGTTTTTCTCCTTTCAGATAAAATTATGCAAATTAAACATTGGAGTAAATAAAACCTGAAGTGAAAATTTCTTCCTGTAACTGACCCTTCCCTTGCAACTGCAGCTCGCATGCTGTTATTTCCTGTCTTCCACAGAGTTTAGTGCAAACAAACCCCACAGCTCCGCTGTTTAAATCTTCAGCGTTACCAGCTCAACTGAGACATGTACCATGGTATGAGGGCTGCTCCCAGAGGGAGAGAGGGAGCCTGTGCTTCTGCTGAAAAACAAGCTCTAAATTACTTCAGTAAATCATCTTTACTTGGTCATCCCTTTGATGTGAGGGATTTTGGCAGATGTACAAGATTCTACTGTCCAAGCACTGAAATAATGTCTGTCAGGGGTTCCCTCTCGCTCTCTCCCTCTCTGTCTCACTCCTTGACAGGGCCCTTAGCAATTGGCAGCAGCCCAAAAGATGCTTCGTTGATAAACAGCTTGCTGACCTTAAAGCTTCTCTGTGGCTCAGTTGGCCACTAAAATATTTTGCTTGTCACAGCTTGTCTTGCTCCTGTGACTTTTCTGTAATACAGCTTAACCAACTAAAGAAACCCAAGTCTATGTATTTATATATGGTCTAATAGCAGTAATACAGATACATTTAGTAAGAGCATTCATTTTCTCAAAAGATATCCATGAACTTGATATCTTAGTGATGTTTTAAAAGAATGGCCGTTGTTAACTAGGCATATTTTAGAAAAAGAAAATATTTGTCATTAATTATTTTACATGTAACTGATATTTTGTCATCCTTAAAAACCTGTTGCTAGGCAAGTTTGCTGTTTTCTGAGCCACTGTCTGGATGGTTGCATTAGTGGTTCACATAAATTCACTCCACTGCCTATCTTCTGATCAAAAGTGGTCTAAGTAATAAAAAAAGTAATAAAAAAGAAGGAAACAACATGTCACCGATGATTAAAACAATATGGCACTTCCTTCTCTTGCTTACATTTCAAAATGATTTGACTGACTTTTGTTTTTTAAAACATCCAGCCATTGAAATTGCCAGCCAATCCAACGCTGATGTAAGGTCATCAAATACAGAGTAACAGAAGTGCAAGACTATACATTTAGTTCAAAACAAACATGCTGCCTTCTTTGCTGAGCTGTGTACCACATTCACTCTGGGTCACTGGAAACAGCTTGCCTAGGATCAGGATTTATAACTCACTAGTCAATGGGGCTCATGATGCTGTTTCATCCCAGACCCTCTCTACCTGAAGTGCTTTTAAAACATGCTTTTAAGCTTTTAATGCCATCATTTATTATCCAGTATTAACATGCCAACTGGAAACCATCTGTGTCTAGAAAACATCCTTACTCAACAGCTGTATATGGTTGATCATGTATGCAGCACCAACTGTATGCAATTAACAGTTTTTGCTTACCTGTGTTTGTGAATTATGTGTAAGAGTATATGAAAGTGTGTCTGTCTGGAGTGTCTTTTCGTATTTGGGAAGCATATTGGCAGGATTTGCTGTGAAAACCATTCATCCAGACTACTGTGCATCACAGACAGCTATCAAACCTCCACAGTTCTTATTTTACAGACTTTCAGTAAAGTACTGCTCATTATTATAAAAAGCTGCTGATGGTTGTGGTCCTGCCCAAAGAATTGAGGTACTTATCCCCAATGTACTGGCCCCTAGAATGCAATTGAACTCAATGATGTCAGAGCTCTCCGCTCCATATTCAATTCCAGGTTCCTCTATATCCCTTTTAACAAAACTGAAAAGTAACAGCACCTTGTGTCCAGTTGTTATCAGCAGCTGTATAAACAATGCATTCTGGAGTTGAACTTGTTGCTAAACTTGATGCAACCTCCATACTGACGGCCCCAGTAAAAACTCATTCAAAACAAAACATAAAAAAGGCTTGAATATGGAGTTTTCTACCTTGCTGCTCACCATAAAATATACCTGGGGGCCTGGGAGGTGGGTGGGCTACAATTAAGGAAAAGCCCTGTTCACAAATTCTTGACGTGGATTTATGAATGGAAACATGTTCCGCCACTACATCTGTGGGGCGTCTTACTGATGAAATCAATGAAATCTTAGAATTATGAGGCTCCAAGGCCAATTAAGGTTGTTTATTTTCTACACACTAATGTAAGGTCCGAGAAAGTTTCCTACATTTTAATATGAAAACTACTACTGTGAAGAAGCCTGCTTTTCAAAATAGTTCTAATGAATTAGTTTCACTTTTTTTTGTTGCTGCTTGTATTAGTAATAGTCTTGGGTATGCACTGTTTTGGCCATGACAGCCACATTGACATGAATGCTTTACTGTGGCTCAAATCTACAGGCACAGCACCAATTACCACGGTTTTCTTCAACAGTTCTTGCTCTGTATAATCGGTAATGCGTGGTCTGTAAAGTGCCTATACGTAGGTTAATTTGCTCTTTTATAATGCAGCCATCTTGGTCTATCTGCTCTAATATATCTTGCACTGTACATACATCCACAAATGCAGTGTTATATCAATACACTCTCATAGAATACATTATGTTTTAAAGTTCTGGAGGTCAGGGTGGCTATCTCTTTATTGCTCTGCTACATTCCTTATCCAAACTGTTTATTTACTTCACCTGAGATCTGGTTTGCCTCAGTGCAACCACACATCTTCTCATGTGTTACAGCTTACATAAACACAGACTAAAGTTAGTACAGCAATAACAAACATTTATGACAGCTGTTTGCTGCATTTATTTTTTGTGTGAAAAAAAACCCATATTTGTCATCCAAAACCATATTTATGGGGATAACTTGCCTATTATGAAGAAAATCGTAGAAAAGCATTTTGTTTTAGGCTTTTTGCAATACATTTTTTGAGTGTCAGAAAGTTGTGGTGTTGGAAGAGCTGGCACAGGTCATAATTTCACTATTTGATTTATAGGTTGTCAAACTTGTCATTGCAGAGAGCTTCCTGGCAATGTCACCAATCGCAAACAAGGGACAAAGGTTTCAAATGAACACTGGGCCTTCTTGGATTAACTAGAATCCTTCCCTCTGGAAGGAATGCAGGGTCTTTGTGAAAAGCCGTCTTTCAGAAACTCTTTGGAGTTGTTACTATTGGCAAAGCTAAAACAACCACAGACTCTGCCCCAAGCCAGGCCTTCAGTAAGCAGAAGGCTTGGATTGTGATGGCTTAACTCTCATAGTCAGAGGGGCTACAGACGGTCTAAAGGCTCTTGGGAATGACTGGAACTTTTCATTCAAAGTTAAAGATTATTTTTTCCACTGAAATGTTAAAAATAGGATGATTATGCTAATGGTTAGAGCCAAAGTAATTCTGCACTGTAATTTGAAATCCATGCTTATTCTATACATTTACCATGCTTTTTACCACACACACACACACACACACACACACACACACACACACACACACACACACACACACACACACACACACACACACACACACACACACACACACACACACACACACACACACACACACACACACACACACACACACACACACACACACACACACATATATCACTGCCTTTGTTAGGTGCATTTAGTTAAATAGTTCGTATCATTAACATTGTCATATTATTTACTTCTTACCTATTTATTTTTCCATTGCGTGTGTTCTCATAATTATCAATTGTTGTTTTTTCTATGCTTGCCATACTCACTAGCTATTTCAGCAAAATGTTTTTTTTTTATTTTTTTAAACACTGCATTCTAAAAGTTAAGTGGCATGGCAAACACAAGCAAATAATAATGGTATAGTTAGTAGTTGAAAGGGGGCAGAAATTAAAGTTGCACACCCCTAGTGGTCATTTTTAGAACTCACTTCAGAAATTCAGCTGTGGGAGAACAGGATATGAAACCTAAGAAAAGACATGTACAATTTTAGATTTTCCCAAGTGAACACCCTACAACATTAAGTAATGTAAGAATAATACAGCAATTTGGATGTTATTTGAATAGGATAGTGGGATTCCCCCCCCCCTCCCCTTTCTTGGAAGACCCTATAAAACATAGTAGCTAACTAGATTCAGCTATCTTCTTCTAACCTGCTCTGAAGCTTGACATCTAAGATTCAGCTAATCTGTAGCATCAATGTACTGCCAGCACCAGCGACAAGCTCCCAGTCGGGGGTTATCTCCACACAGGAGGGCAGATGAGAAAAACAGACGCTGCCAGCATGCGCTAAAGAGCTTAACCTTCCCAGGATGAAAAGAGAGAGAGAGAGAGAGAGAGAGAGAGAGAGAGAGAGAGAGAGAGAGAGAGAGAGAGAGAGAGAACAAAGCAGCTCTGAGAGGAAATATTATGACGTAAAACAGGCTTCTCCCTGTAGACATGAGCCCTTTCCTGTGTAGTGTTAACTATTGCTTGTTGTTTTAAGGTGAACCATGATAGGAGCTTCTAACAAGTTATGAATTGAGCCCCTCCATTGAATAATTCATGCTACTTTATTACAACACCCATGAAAGGGCCTTTCAGGAACCTTGTCTCTGGTTTATTCCAGTCTGTAGTTCCGTCCTGTTTACTACCGCTTGACAAAAATGAACGCCAACCTTGGGTCTGTATTAGCATGCAGCTAAATGCATATGACTACAATGGTTTTTATCGTAGGTTAACACTTTACTAGTACATCTTGTTTGATAAAGCAAGGAGTTGAATACATTGCATTGTTTCCATTTCCCTCAGTCTATATAAAGGGAGAAGGGAAGAGCCTTGCATGGTGGCAAGGATTCTGAGGCTGCTTGTCTGAAGAGTATGTCATGGCAGATTATAGCTGCTGTCCATAGGGGAAAATTGGCAGGCACATCAAAGCATAATTCCCCCTCCACGCCTAACTAATGGTAACACTCACACATCCAGATACAATCAAGGAAGGGAAGGTTGCACATAGACAGAATGACAAGAAACACTGTTAACTTTCATCTTGAAAATGCTAAGACTACTACCACTACTACTAATACAGTAATAATAATGATAATAATAATAATGTTGATAAATTGGTAATCATTGGATTTCAAGTTGTGTCATCTATTTAAAACGCTATCCACATGTATTATATGAAATTATTTTAGATTAGGAAAATAAACCAACAGAAGAATTGTGTTTTTTTAAGAACATTTATAATACATTTATATTTCTTATGCATTATCTATAACTAAGTATGATACAATACATTAAAAGCTAAAGGCTTATGAAGTCAGGTTTTGACTGCTGCACTGCTGAAAAGAAGAAGAAGAAGAAGAAGAAGAAGAAGAAGAAGAAGAAGAAGAAGAAGAAGAAGAATTATATAAACATTTTTTTAGTCAGATTTAACCTTTTTCTGCTGTATTATATTTTGGCCTAATCGTGGATTGTGACAGTGTCCACGCAGATACACTCGTAACCTGACCGGAAATGCACAGATGCTCAATAAGGAATGACCACGTGGGAATGCATAATTATCTTTAGTATGGTGTCATTTTGAGACTGTAGGAAACAGCTGCGTTGTAACGGCTGGGTCAATTCCTGTATAATTACCATTTCATTGAGTAAATTAGGGTGCATACCTTATGTGCATACTGTATCAAAACACATTCGTGACTACAGTATACCATAATGATTAAACATATATCATTAGCATTACGTATCTGACTTACCGTGTTTAAAAATAAATGAAACAAGATTTTTTTTAACTAATATATACTGGCACAGGTATATTATATTAGTTGCATTCTGTGTTGCACCTGGTTTCACTGAAACGAATGCAACTCATTGCTTATTGCGCTTTTTCTTAAATTAAATCTCAACATTGCGAGTAATTTTAAAGACATGGACGTGCTTCCCTCTTGTGGCGAACTGAAAATGTATTCTTCAAATGATATGCTTAGAGGCTTGAGCATTTTGTTGACATTCCCATGGCAACGCGTTTGCAGCGTTACCTGTTGCAGGTGTTGGGCTAGTTGCATTTCATTTAAGGCAAAAGTATATTTATCGCTTAAGCACCATGAACACCCTCCTCTCCAGGTAAGCATTCTTTATGCAATAATGACTTTAAATGCATTTAATGCTAAGTATCTATCAGGCATTCTGTTTGTATATTCTGTTAAACGCATATGTCGATTTATTTTTAGATTTGATTTGCAAAGTACTGACATCTCAATAGACACCTGTTAATTTGAGTTTATAAATGGATTTATTAGTACAGAATACTTATTTAATATAGTAGAATTATTCATGTAAGACGAATGACACGTATTATATTTCTAACCGTCACTGGTGTCTGCTAAAAGACATCTACAATTTAATTGCAGCTGGCTGTGAACCCTGCGTTGTTAAAAAGTTCACTGTGGTATATCACGATACATTTAGAAAAGCATTATTGTTAAAGCGCTGTTAAAATAAAATGGTAAACATGGTAAACGCACAGTAAATTCATAAAGCATGAAAAAAAAACACTTGCACTTCAGGTATATAATTTCACACACGTTTGCATAGAGCCGCTGAGATTCCATTCCTGCTGTCACCAGGCCTTGCTTGACACATTAGTTCGAGCAAGCTTTTTGGCAGAATCAATGGAAAGTATACAGAGGCTGAGCGCCAGGGTAAAACTGCAACGTCCTGGCTAAGTGGTCACTATGAGATTTTTCCTCAAACAGGAATGTGAGGACTGCTTGGACAGTTTAATACAAACATTCCCACAAAGGTTGCCTGAAATGCCACTCTGCTTGTTCCAATAATGATTGGTAGCTGCTTCTCTGCTCCCTTTGGAGACCCTGTTGAAGTTTTACCAGTAGTGACACTATTAACAGCCATGCAGAAGTTTGATTTCCAAGTTTGTTGTATTTTAGGGCATTCACTAAAACAAACAAAACTGATATTTGTTATTTTGTTAGCTAATGTAGTTGTAACTTTTTACTCAAAATAAATACAAATTGTAATTGTCTAAAAGTGGAAACTGCACAGTGGCTCTACTATATTGCGAGTAGGGATGTCAAACTTAAATTTACTTTTGCTTTAACTTTTCTTTAAGTTTTCCTGCTAGCCAGTGAAATGAAAACATACGGTACAGCTAGCTAATGATGTCTCAGGTCACTTTTCTTTCCAAAAAGTGTTATGATTTTAACTGACTTGATAAAGGAGATACAATCAGCAGATTGACAGACCAGTACACTCTATACATGCCTATATCATATACATTAAAATATGAATACTCCTTTCCTCATTGATCCCCTCAATACGCCCTGGAGCTCAAGCTGTTGCCCTCCAGGAATTTGTATTGTTAATGCAACTGCATCTCCGACACTCACAAACCAATGCTACTCAACATAAAGCAATGCATATCACTAAACAAAATCTGTGCCTCCTAACAGCAGCCTGGTTGCTATTTATCTATCAATTAAGAAGATTCATAATTTGTTTTTAATTGCTAATATGTGACCACAATGTGCAGCCTGCTAGAATGTCATATCAGTCACTGAAGGATCCTACATTTTTTAAGGGGTTCCCAAGTGAAGATCATGGAAACCACAGTGGGCCATGCTGAGAAGTATCTGGGCCAGTTCTGCACATTGATGGCTTCCTACACTCGGAAAACAGCCAAACTCAGAGACAAGGCAGACCTGGTGGTTAAACAGCTTAGCGATTTTGCCAATACTGAGAATCCTGAGCTGAGAACATGTCTGAAGAACTTAGCTGATGATTTAGCCATGGTGCAGGACTACAGACAGGCAGAGGTAAGACTGTTAATTGATTAGCTCTTAATGGGAACTCAATCAGCCAGGAGATTGTGTCCTGAAGTCTGTACAATTGATTTAAGCAGTGGAGGATCTAAATACTGCTAATGTTGGCGTACATAGTTTAACTAACTGTGGATTATTGTGAATTTATTTAGGTCATATTTTCAAAGGCGATGCAGACACTATCATGGCCCATTTCTAATTATAATTAGTCTTCGCTTCTACCAATTTTATAGCCAACGAACAAACAGCTAACTGCCTTAGGCCTTATTGCATTACATTTTAACTCAGCAGGACTTTGTTTTCGTAGGTGGAGAGACTGGAAACCAGGGTTGTCATGCCACTGAAAGCTTATGGAGACATTATCAAACAAAAACGGGTAAGCGGTGCTGTGGTTACATGACTGATTATCATTAGCAACATCAAGGGACATAGAGGAGCAGTAAATGAGTAGTTATTCAGGAGAATCCGGTTTCCCTTGTGCATTTATACACTATGAAACAACATTGGGATCAATGTACATTGTGGCACATGTCTCCTGGATATACAGCCCGATAATTAACAGTGATTGCCCTCAGGGGCGTGTGCAGGAATACAAATTTGACCACTATTGGGGGGGCACATTAAACTATATATATATATATATATATATATATATATATATATATATATATATATATATATATATATATATATATATATATACATATATATATATGACGTGTGTATGTATATGACGTGTGTGTGTGTTGATATTTCAATGAAAGTCCATACGCTGTGGAGCTTTATAACACTGAAACATCTTTCTGCAGTTGAAACTATAACAGGTAGCATGGGCAAAAGCACCAGTAGGTGGAATACATCAGGATACAGAAGTCTCAGGTCATGTTCTTTACAGACCTTCATGAGTTCTGGCAAAGACATTGCATTGTCCGATTCCTGAGCGTTAAAATAGGCTCAATGTGTACAAATAAATCGTACTGCATTACAGGAACTCTGCATTGAAATTGTTGATTCAGCTTCACAAGTGCTTTCCCTTTAGTATATTAACAGTTTTCTGGTTTTCAGTTTAGCATAAAATAGCATCATTTTAAAAATGTGTGGTTTTTCCACTAATTGTACTGCAGCTGGATTCAAACATTAAGGGGACACACGCACCAGTCCTTAACTGCACATTATTGAGGAGCATGTGCAAACCGAGTACACGCGCGTCCATAACTGCACGCTATGCTGAAATACGTTCAGTTTGTGAGTGTCAGAGACAGAAAGGGCAAACACAATATATTGATAAGCAGAAATCAATATTTTGGAGATGATTATTGGAGGGGCCAGTGCCCCTGATTGCCCTTCACTGTCTATTTTCGTAGTGAGGTGACCAGAATGGGACACAGTATTCCAGTTTAAGCTATTTAATGTTACTGTAGCTTAATGTTTTTTTTATTTGTTTGTTTTTTTACTATTCTGTAAGGACATCCTGCATTTTTATTTATTATTTCATAGTCTATGTCTCATGTTCCCCAGGCAGACATGAAGAAGTTCAACAGTACTCGGAACCGTGAGATGAAAGAACTGGAAAAACTGGAGAAGATTAGGCTGAAAAACCCCTCAGACAGACATGGGATTGTATCCTTTTGAAAACTCACGACATTTCTGCTGGTGTATTGCATTGTATTGTATTGTATTGTATTGTATTTATTTATTTATTAAAAAAAACAAATTTGCATTGCATGGTCATTGTTAAGATTCAGTTGATTTAAAAGCAAACTTTCTGCTGGTAACCAACTTGCATAAATTGATGTCCACCCTCCACAAGAAAAGTAAAAAGCATGACAAAGTGCAACAAAGCATAGTGAAAGCATGGTACAGCATAGGTAAGCATTTTAAAGAATAGCAAGGTATGGTAAAGCTTATTAATAAACATGGCAAACTTTGGTAAACTGTGGTAAATGCATAGTATAACCATGGGAAAAGCATGGGAAAACTGCAAAAATACTGTGGTAAGCTGAGTAGAGCAGGGTTCTATTTCAAAGCGATCTGCTTCCGCTACTTGTCTTGTTCCAGGTGGTCGTATTACTTGGTTGTCTATTTGTGACAAGTTCCAGATGGCTGTTTTCTCAGTTTTATGGTTTTGGAAGCATGGTGAACATCAGAAAAAAACAAACAAAAAAACAAACAAACAGGAAACCAGGAGGAAGTTAAAAGGTCCCAAACCAAATGTGTTAAAAGATTTGGCAGATGTCACAGTAGGTGCTTTTGAAAGCAAAAGACAAACATGATTCAGACCACATCCAACACAATTACAGATGCAAATACAGCTCAAATAGGCAATTTGTAAACAATGTGAAACCAATTAAATCAGTGCCAACTGTCCACATTGCACAATTGGGGGCCATATAAATGGAATGTGTGGATGCCAGTAGTTTGGTTGTGTAACATTTTGTGCAACAACGTCATTTAAGTGTGAATAGGATCAATCATGTGTCAAATAGACCAGTTATAAAGACATTTCTGTCAAGAAGGTCCTTATGGCATAGACACTGTTTTAATACAGTAGCATTTTTTTAAAGCACAACACAGTTTCTTTTAAAAGGTTACATCTCTTTTTTTAAACAGAAAACAAGCCAAATTCTGTATTATCAGTGGTGGTTTATTACCATAAGTAGCAGCTGTGATAGTTCTAGATTAATTCAGATTACCTTCATTTCATCCATCAATGTAGCCATGAATGAGATTTTAATGATGCATCTTGTGTGGTTTCTATTATTTAGCCATGAATGGGACTGTAATAAGACATTAAGAATTATATCAGCAGGAGGTTTGTGTGATCACAGCATTAACTGTAGAGGTGGTACTTGTTTATTATCTTAATGCTCAGTTACAGGTGTTCAGTTGAGAATCAATTCACTTGTGGTTCATTAGATGACTACAATATGCCAGGTGCATTTAATGAATCAAGGCACAGCCTAAATTAGTTTGAATGATGATTGGCGCTAGTTGTGTTTTATATTAAATGTGATTATAATGTTATTGTAATTGTTATGATGTTGCATCTTTCATGCTACTCATTTTACCTTCGAGAAGTGCAGCGCACTACTGTACGCATCTGTTTTTTAAATGTATTACTTGCATTAATAAAAGAGCAGCTTTTTGTGTTTAACAACAAGAAAGATTTTCCTTAACAATTTCTTTTCAGTCCCAGGTGTGCATCTTGACCAATGATGATATGCCAAGGCTGCAATGAAAAGTTTCCAGTCTTTTTTTTCTGCATATAGGTCCAGTCCTCCTTAGCAATGCGACTATAGGACTTCTTAAAGCGATTGACAAATTAATGTAAAAGATTGTATTTATTTTACCTTGATTTTACAAGGAAGACACCTTTTAAAAGTGAGACCTGGCCAGTAATGTGGTGGCAAATAAACACCAGCATCACATTTTATACACACATCATCCAGTGATGCATGCATCATCAAAGCTAGTTCCCAAAAAGCATTCAAACATTATGGAACATTTTTTGGCTACTTTCTCGTGTGCGTGAAATCAAGCATGAAGTTGTTTCCAGGACCTGGAAGCAATATAACTAAAAACTTTTTAAAATTTTTGCTAACCTGAGTTTAGAAGCACCAGTACAGTTTGTTAACAAATCATTAATACAATGGTAGATTACCCTAAATGGCTTTGTAGACAAAGTTTTTACTTCTACAGTCGGTGAAATTTGCACCTTTCATCATAAAGGAGAAAAAATACCTATTTAATGTTACAAAACATTGGATAAAAAAATAGAATTATGGCTTAAATACTTTTAAAAGTGCATTACCAAGAGTTAAAACACATTCTTACCTCTCATTAACAAACCACATTGTGTGTGGTTGTTTTTTTTTGTTGTTTTTTTTGCTGTTCAGCTTTTTTCCAGACTTCTCTTTGATTGAGGTGAAGCCAGCTTTCCTGTCACAACCCTTGCTGTGTTACAGCTAACAGGACTCAACAGAAAACTATACAGGGGCTAGTAGGATTCTATTACCTGTAACACATGAAGTAAATGGGGAGGACAAAATGTCATGTCTGTCTGTTTATCTGTTTATTCCTTACCTTGAAAAAAAGAGAAGCTGTTTTGCCTGCCAGATTATTTGATAACCCTGTCAATTAAACTAGTTTATAGGCAATGATGTCAACTACTTTTTTTTCTAACTACTTTCCTATCACTAATAAAGTGTAGCACATTAAACACAATCTCCTCCTTTGCCTTGTTTTATGATCCTTTCCTGTTTTATCCAGGCTGAAGCCAGTGCCCAGAAAGCCTCAGCTGAAGCTTCCCGCACTACACGCCAGCTTGAAGAAACCATAAATGACTTCCAGAAACAAAAAATGGAAGACATCAAGGTACTGTGTTACATAAAAGAATGAATAACACAATAACAATCATTACACAGTAACATGCATTTTTTTCAATAGCTTACACATTTAAATGGCTGGTAGGAAAAAAGTTTAACAAGGATTTTACAAAGTAAAACACCATGGAGAGAAACGCTGCTGACATTTGGTTGAGTCATTCTGTAGCACAGGTTAAGTAGAGTATCATAATCTGAGGATATAAATAGATGTCTGCCCTCAGATCTCACATCTTTAGATTTACTAAAAGTGTCCTTAACTGGTAGAGAACCGCATGTCTATTTATTGCTATTGAGTATCAGAATGTAGGGGTATTTGGATGAATCTGTTCCATCCATCTGTATGCCACACCTTCATTTATAGACAGGGTGCATGCAGATCATGGTGATATACTTTTTCATGATAATTTGGTATGTACAGCAGTGGTAGGGACTTGTTGCTATTATTAGTATCAGCAGTAGCAGCACATCAAGTTTCATGATTTATTTATTGTTTTGCTTTGGGTTGCATCAAATTATGAATTACTGTACCTTCGTACCTACATATCGTTTTGTGTTTTCAGCAAGCTGGTCTTGCATCTTTGTCTTTCAGAAAATTTTCTCAGACTTTCTAACCATTGAGATGCTTTTCCATGCAAAAGCCCTGGAAGTTTACTCCAGCACTTTTCAAAACCTGGAAAACTTCGATATGGAGAAAGACTTGGAGGTAAGAGTAGAGTTAATAAATTAAGAGTTATAAATAATAAATTCAAGGCAAACAAATTATTAAACAAGTACTGTACTATCAATGAGATTATTTTTAATTAGCTTGTAACTGATTTTGTAGACATACAGATCAAGAGTCCATATTTATGACGGTACCATTGATTCCATGGCTTTACCAACCAGAAGATCCACTTCTTCAATGCAACGCAGTCCACGTCCAACCTGGAGGGTGAGTAATAATACTGTATCCATGCTCATGCCTCACATTAGCATGTGCTTTTTATCTCTGTTCAAGGCTAAGGTATCATCACATGCACCTCAGAGCACCAAGCTGCTTCACAAATAGAAATATATGAACTAGATGTGCCTCTAGAACCATATGGAGAATATTTTCAGTCCTACCTATATATAAGGTATAGGGGTCTGGTATGTATTTTTTTGTTTTATTATCCTATTTAAAAGTACCTATATATTATTATTATAATTTGTTTATTTAGCAGACGCCTTTATCCAAGGCGATTTACAGAGACTAGGGTGTGTGAACTATGCATCAGCTGCAGAGTCACTTACAATTACGTCTCACCCGAAAGACGGAGCACAATTAGGTTAAGTGACTTGCTCAGGGTCACACAATGAGTCAGTGGCTGAGGTGGGATTTGAACCGGGGACCTTCTGGTTACAAGCCCGTTTCTTTAACCACTGGACCACACAGCCTCCTATATAGAGTTGGATGTATGTTTCAAGCTTTTCTGACACATTCTGACTACCAACTGTACTACCAGCTGGCACTTACCTTGTACCATGTGTCCAACATTTCTGACCTGGTAATACTGTGTTAATGTTTGTGTGATATGAGCTCAATGTTTTTCTTGCACAGACCCCCCAGAGTACATTGCGTAGACAGCAGGAAATTGTAGATGTGTATGAATCGGAAGAGGAAGATGATTTAGAGGACCTGGGTGAAGAATACGCACGGATCAGAAGATAATAATCTGATAATATATTGTTGTGGGAAAAGAACAAATGCATTTAAATCTATAGTTTCATATCTAGTTTATAGTATTATTTGTAATATTAATAAACACAAAATAATGTGCATCATGCTTTTTTTTAAATCTGTATTTGCAATTATTATTTTGGTTGTATAAATACAGTATATCTTTTTTTTTTTTTTTTTTTTACAATGAGACAGATACATTTCTACTTAGCTACCCAATTAATTGTATGCTGCTCAATGATGCAACCTTAAAGCTATGCTGTTGTAATTCAAATATGTAGTGTGGAGGTTTCATGAAAGCATCAGGAACGTTGTTTTCTGTGTGTTTTACCAATGCAGAAAGTGAATAAAACTGTTTTATTTTTTATGAAGATGAATGTGTTGTGTATCTGTTTAAGCAAGATTACTGCATATAACAAGACCTACCATTAAATATTTATCTTGTAAAAAACGTATTCAGGTGGAAACTTGGGTTCCTACAGCTGAATCCCACATTTGATCCTGGATCGACTTACCTTTTAGTAAATCACTGTTCATGCTGGACAAGGATGCACAAATTGATGTGACTGACATTCCCATGCTTTACTTTAAGAGATGAGTGCTGAGTCATGTAGCTGTAGCAATTGCATAGTTCAGTGCTCCCCCAAAACATTCTACATCGTTGAGCGTATGTTTTATATGCTGTGTGAGTTGTTTTAAATATAATGTATTTTGGGTGAATGCTGGCAGGACAAATAAGCTAGCTATAGTTAAGTGCTCCCATGATATTTGACCATTCGTCACTACTGTAGTTTGGTGGATAGGCCATGATGCTAAATTGTTAAAGTCCTACTGCACTAGATCACTATTTTCAATATTTCAGTTGTTTTTATATGCAAGTCTGTGACAGGCTAGCTGCAGAGATGACGTCAGGCCAGAAAGAATCACACAGACAGACAGTACTGGGGTTGAAACTGAAAACGCAATGGCTGCGCTCAGTAGGTTTAATGAAACAAATAAAAGTTTTAAAGAGAAAACAGGACACGGCCCTTGAGGCCAAATAAAATAGACAAACAAAACAGATTAACACTAAACAAACAGTGGACAGACAGACAGAAAAACAAACACGGTGAGTCTAAACACTTATTATTATTTTAGTTTATTTTACCTCCTCTCCACACCTGTTCTCCACTCACCGAACACACAACCCCGAGTGAGTGCTTTGTGCATCTACATATACTGTTGTGCCGGGATTCAATTACTAATTAATTATTCACTTGAATCCCAGCACGTGAACTAATTCTGTGCAACCCCGTGCTCACATATTAAATACTTTAAATGCACGTGAAGTGAAGTGCAATCCCCCTGCCTAAATGTAATTATACATTTTAAATAACTCTTGCTACACACACCCATTTATATCCCATGCAGCCATATCTATACACCAACATTAACACACCACACGCAACATATAACACAGAAATGCACACAGGGGCGGGGCACATTGCCACAAAGTCATATAGAGAAATACAGAGGGAGCATTGAACAGTGATTATGCCATCATCAAAATGTCAGCACAGGACCAACAGCATACACAATAATTAATATGCTTTTAATAATTACATTTTATTGAAAAACTGAATATGACTGGGGACACTGCTGGAGAATTATTAATGCAATTTTTGGTATGGTAGTGATATCCCATGAAGTACTTAACACATCATTAACAATCATTCTATTGTTTATAAGAAAAATTCAACCAAATGAAAGATACAAAAATATATATTTAAATATAAAATATACACCTGTATACAAAATACCAATATGAAGAACTAAATATTTACAGGTAAATATTGGTTTAAGCTTTTTTTTATTATAATAACATTCATCTTCGAAAAAAAAATAAAAAAAATAACTTATTTAGCTTAGAAAGCCCTGGTCCACCAATGTCTTTTTGGCAAGGTTATTTCTTGCAAAATAATACCGGAGCATCTCCAGCAACTGCAACAAGGAATTAGAAACATCAATACAAGTTAAAATGACTGAATTGCAATTGTACATACAGTATATACAGCATGCACCACTATTAAAAACAACAAGACAGCTTTATACCGGTTTCAATTTGAAAAATAATACCAATTAAATGATTTGAATCATTATTTTGCCTACCTGCTGTACAAGAAATAAAAGGATTGTAGCCAGCACAATGCCCTGAGTCCCGAGGTCAATAATACAGAAGAGTAGTGTGTCAAACAGCAGGAGAGCCAGCTTATTCCCATAATAAAGAACATTGCTGAAGACAATGCCATCTGGATCTGAAGCAAAGAGAAAAATACAACCACTCAGCATGTTTTGGGTAGTTTTCCAATAAGTCTTTACCATGCCACCCATAAGAAAATGACAGAATTTGGCATGTTTCTTGAATAGTACAAAAATGTCTGGACTTTATATGCCAACAGCATGTTTATAGAGCTAAATCAAAGAGATGTATTGTCTTTCTTTGAGACGTGTCATCCATCTCTGCACTCTGGTAGTGTGAGGGCATAAAAGTTAAAGCCAAGTCAGTAAAAGTATTTAGTCTAGCCCTCGGGACTGTCAAAAGGTCAGCTTTTACCATCTCCATATATTTATGGTAATCTTACAGAAAAGGCAGTGGTTAACAAAAACACTTTAGCATTGGGGCATTAAGCTAACAGGCATGATCAGCAATGACTCAACTTAAACAGGCTGCTATGGCGACATGTTAGGCTGCTGCATCCCATAGGTTTCCCTGCAGCTATAAAAGCCCACCTTGAGCAGGCAGGCAAAAAATCAACAGAGCCCTTAAGCTGCACAGGAATTGAGAGACAGATATCCATTCCTGTTCTGTCCCAGAGGGTGAGGCGTCACACTTTATTTTCTCATCTGACAAAGCATATCCTCTTTGCCGCAAAAGGTATATCAGTGACATGTGTCAATCCTGAGATTTGTCTTTGAGACTGACAAAGTTAACTTCTGAAAAAAAAAAAAATCTTAAGGGTAAATCCTATAGCTATATAGTTAAAGCAGAGATTTAATGGGCATTAGTGTCTTCAAAGTATAGTCAACTATTAGTGCACCAATTACTTTGGTACCTACCTGATTGATTGTTCAGTGGATCCGATGCAATAACAGTTCCTCTGATTGGCTCAACATACAAGGCGTCATTCTCAAATAACCAGTACATTTCAGTTTAAGAGTTGGGTTCTTAATTGCCCCATTAAATGGCCACGCAATAGCTCCCCCACAGATTTGAGGCAGAGTTTCTTACTCCCGCAAGGTGTGGTGACCCTGAACTATACTGCACTGCTGGGCCCACAATCTGTGGTACTAGCTATGAAGGTAGCTGTGTGTCACTGCTCATATTAAATGTTTTATTTAACAACTCAGTTGAGCTACGCTAGTTGACCTGTGGCAATGCAGTTTAGCCGAGTGCGGGACGTTGATAACTGATCCAATTAGGCATGCTTTGTCCTCATTATTCCAGACTTTATATAGGCAAAGATGGTTTGTACTGGTCAGGTTTAGATATACAGTACTTACCATTGTAGAACATGCTCCTTTTCAAATGGCCGCTGGAATTCATAGTTCATAATCTTCTCTAAGAAGAGTTTGTCCTTCAACTTTTTTTTGTTTGTTTTTTGTTTATTAAACATCATGACAGCATCATTTGCATCATTTGAAATATATTCAGTCCCGTGTAGTTTCTTTAACCTTCGTTGGGTAAGCCTTACTGCCATCAGGTTTTATATGTAATGAATTAACTGATGTCCAAAACAAATAAGACGCATCCAGCTGTATGAAAAAGCCTTCCCCTCCTTTGCTTTGTTAGTTAATTTGATAGGATACAGGATATCCCACTAAGGATGCATAATCCTGGCGATGGAGATATAGTAAAGGGTCCCGTATCTTCATATGTTATTATTATTATCTTTATATAGCGCCTTTCATAGTGGATCACCATCACAAAACGCTTTACAGAAGTAGGCTGTGAACTGTGCATTATATGCAGAGTCACTTACAATAGGACATTGATTTAACATCTCATCCGCAGGATGGCACACAAGGAGGTTAAGTGACTTGTTCAGGGTCACACAGTGAGCCAGTCAGTGACAGAGGTGGGATTTGAACCGATGACCTTCTGGTTACAAGCCCTGGACTTTAACCACTGGACCACACTGCCTCCTTATGAAACTTGGTAAGGGCATTCTTTAGCACATGCTAGTGAGTGTATTGTTATTCTATAATTCTCTGTCCTAAATATTGGCATATTTTCTTTTTAATATTGAAAGAAACCTAATCAATGCAATGACTTTTTCTACTAGAATTTGTATTTTTTGACAAATCTATATTCACATTTACAAGAGGTTCAAGTCCCTTGACCTATGACCCAGGAATTGATTCTTTAGAAAAAAGCATGTGTTTAGATCTTGCCATTGAAAGTCTGAATTATTAATGTTTATTTCCATATGAAGACAACAATGAATGGCAAAGGACTGGATTATATTATTCCACAGGGTTTGTACATGTTTAATAATGAGCAGCAGCACATTTGCCATCCTGTGCCATTTACTGCAGCTGTTGGATGTAATGAAGCGATCATTTTACATTACTCCATTACACTATCGCTGCCAGTGCAACAAATGTCCAACCTTAAGTCTGCCACCACCCCCATTGCTCTATGTGCAAAGAAA
The DNA here is from genome assembly GCA_030684275.1 of Acipenser oxyrinchus oxyrinchus. Classification (NCBI taxonomy): domain Eukaryota; kingdom Metazoa; phylum Chordata; class Actinopteri; order Acipenseriformes; family Acipenseridae; genus Acipenser; species Acipenser oxyrinchus. Next base: position 9,823,203 of record CM060263.1, on the reverse strand, counting down.
GTGTATGAAAAGAATAACATAACTGTAATGATATAAAACTAGCAAGAAACAATTTAGTTGCAAGAAGGAGCAGTTCTGTAATTGGTTGATTTTGTGAAACACAGATCAGTGCTTTTTATATGTAAAATCTTTTCTCACACATGTCTCACAGAGAAATCGAAGGAGAACAACCTTTTCTGCAGGTTAGTGTGCATGGTTTCCATACTGACGTCTGCATGTCCATGGACCGAGCGACCATGGATGTAGAATCCATAGCAGTGGTGCAGCAGAATGAACACAGACACCTAGCGGGAGAGGGAGACCCATATTTCACAAGTTAGTATGTGAAAAGAATGTACTTATTATTTTTGTTACAAAAAGCTTTTTATTTACTGGTAATCTACCGGTTCTTTTAGACGTCCCTTTTGATTTTACAGTTGATAATATCTTAATTATTTGGACTTTGGTTTCACAAACACCTCTGTTAACCACACTGCTCTGTTGTCATAGAAACGGTACTTTATTTTGATCGGTAAATAAATAAATAAAGAACCACTTTGCAGCTCCTGTTGGAGGCAATTGGTGATATGGGAAGAAGGTGGCTGCAGAGGGGAGGGAGAAGCGCTGTTGGTCTGTCTGTTTTTTCTCTTTTTTCTAGAAGGGGAACTATTATAACAGCCAACCTGATCTCCAGTAGCCCGTTTGTATGACCAGTTAACCATGTTTTTATCCCACCTGACTAAGCAACAGGGCTCAAAGAATTCCCAGTAAAGGAAATCCACATGTCCACAAACTGACTTTTTATCCTCCACTAATCGCTCATAGATAACGACAAAAAGCAGGATCTGCAGAAAACTAATGGAATCAATCATTGTTATCAAAATAGAATCAATAGCTTAACCTAACTTTCAAGGTCAACCAACCAACATTATTGTGACAAACTGTATTGCATGCAACAAAAACTGATGGATATATATATGAATGGACAGGCACTGCCATGTATCCCCAAAATCTGATACTCTCCAAAATTATGCTAAATAATGTTAGTGTCAAGTTTCATGACAATTGGATACGCGGTTCTCTATAGAGATATAGAAAGTGTGAAGTGTGACATGCTGCACCTACATACGAATGTACAATTGTCTCCACTATATCCCACAGTGAGGGATAATATCAGTTCAAATAGTGCTATCGACAACTCCAGGAAACCTCCACAAAAGGCTTTTACAGGTCAATGATTTCCATCACAGAGCCATCTCTACAGAACACACACGCACACAATATTACTAGACTCTTATTTACAAAGGAATGGGAGAAATAGAATGCTGACTGCCAGCCAGACAGAAGCAGTTATTCCATATCGAAGGATAGGGCTCCAGGGAGCCTGGTAATTGTCATCTCCCGGCTGCACGGCCAGGTTCAGCTCTCTCACCGCAATGTTTATGACCCCAATGACCTGCGGAGAAATGAGGGAGCGAGATGGAGTTACTGCGCTATTATTTTTTACTTAATGTAAAAACTAGCATCCTCAGTACATAGGCATTATAGTGGAAAGGTTATCTGTAGGTGCATTTTGATGTCCCTCTTAATGGTTAGTAACATCAAAGATTTCACATCTATTATTTTCAAATGGCTAGGAAATTTAGCTTTTAATGATTTTCAATTCGTTTTTAATGCATTATAGGTGCATAGGTTAATCCCTATTTATGTATGAACAAATTAACCTTCAAATTATTATTATTATTATTATTATTATTATTATTATTATTATTATTATTATTATTATTATTATTATTATTATTATTATACTAGATAAATAACTAGACTCAGTTTTACAGCAAAACAAAACTACATATATAAAACTTTTATTAACATTGCCACCCAATGGTAAAACTTTGAATTGAACTGGCTGCAAAGCATAAGCCTTGCTGGTTCACATATAATATTTACAATGAAGGGCTTATTTGTGATACCTTATATTTCATATATTTTTATTTAGTAAAGAAACCCTTTTTTGGGGGAAAACTAAAGTTTTGGTCTGTGAAAAGAAGACCAAAAGGGGTTTTAAATAAAATATATATTCTTATTACAATCCATCAAGGTTCTTCTTTCCTATTCTGAAGCAATATTTGAATGGATTGACTGCTCACTAAGAATTCTAGGAGAAAAACCCTGGATGAAAAAGGCAAAAAACATGTGAGCAGCATCACCTAGTGGCTAAGAAGTAGGTTTACCATAGTTAACTATCCAGTCTGAACCAAGGAAATGTAGTCCTACTGGATTCCCTGCAAACTATTAAAGTTCATGTAGACAGGTTCAGTGGGAGAGATTCTGTTCAGGCATTTGGGTGTGATGTTTGACTTAATAACAATTATGAAGAATTTTTCTATTTATACTAGTAATATAATTGAAACATATATTTTTACGGGTTCTCTATTTTCAGCTGTGTGTTACAGAGGTGGCAAGAGACACTGAGAAAATATGACTCAGTCCTTACTGTGCAGTTGATAAACTGCTGCCCATGCCTGTGGCTCCAGCTGCTGGTCTCCAGCATAGCAAGGAACATGGAGAGACCGCTCAGTACTGCCAGAGCAATCTGAAACACACACACACACACACACATTACATACTCCTTTTTATAATTCATTGTATTACTATTTTTCAATAGGTACTGTATGAACAATAATATGATTCTAAACAGGATTTTACAACAGCAGTGTATATAAATATAAATTGTTAATTACATTTTCCTACATACCTAAAATCATTTCTCACCCATGTTGGGCTTTTATTCATACCGCTTAATACAATAAAACTGCAATGGAAAGAGGGGTCTGTGATAGAGATCTGATAAAGATCTGCCAAGGTTTATAATTAAATTGGCAGTGATAACCTTTCTCTTACCGCATATGTATTATGCTTTTTTAAATTTATTTTTTACTGTAGATCATGTATTATGCATTTCTCTGTATTTAAAGTATTATGGATTTTCTTGTTGTTACTGCATCTTGTAAAGCGCTTTGTGATGGTGGTCCACTATGAAAGGCGTATATAAAATAAAGATTGATTGATTGATTGATTGATATTCTACATTGCTAAAACAGGTATTGGAGAGACAATATAATAATACGTTTTGCAACTCATTTCCAACCTTATCCCAGTCACTATATATCAGCATGGATACTATACTGCTAACCTCTCCACACAAATCATTAAAAGTGGTCTTACTTATAAAAGTATTCATTCTCTTTGAGTCCTGGTCCATACTTTAGGTGACAGCACATGCTACCTGAGTTAACAAATGAAATCCACATCAAAACATCAGCTTCCGAGATATGTAGATTGTTATCATGTAATCATCATTTAGCAATTCCCTCTTGAACTCATCAAATCATTTGTTGTCTCATGAGAGCAAACTGTACTAACTATCAGATTGTCTGCATGCAACACATTCTTAGCTGAATAGCTTGTATTCTGTACCTTCCAGCCAGTACTGGGATAAATTTATAAATGCAGAATGACTGTGGTAAGGCATTTGTTGCATGTTTTGCCTGACTCAGAACGCAAAGCTAATTAAATGCCTTGGTACAGTAATATATCATGTACTCTTCTCCTAAAGGATTTTATCGAGAAATGGGCATGCTTGCTCAATACGTAGTAATAAATGCACAGCAGTTGGGAAAAGAGTTACATTTGTCAGTTATGTGTCTACTTATATTAGTTATGTGTCTACTTAATGCAAAGTGTGCGCTGCCTATGGCATGTGTTTAACATTACAAACCTGTTTGAATTCAAACTAATGAACACATTGCAGAAACATTTCAGACTATGAGGTGTTTGAAATGTACTCTTAATTAAAAATGCTTTTTCTTAATATTTAATTTCTCTATCATGCTCTGCTGTTGTTTCTTAGATCTTATTTATAAGGCTTATAAACAAACGTTCTAACAATGGGCCTGTTTCTGAAAAGACTCCTACAAAATTACAAAGTGAGGTGATTTAATTTCTTAATACTGTATATTTTTGTGAATAAAGGTACAATTAATTTGGTGCATGAGTACATTACAGAGTTAATTAAAAGTATCATATTTCGTTTAGCTTTACCTCAAAGTTTAGGATTGACTGTTTCATGTTATTCCGAGTCAGATTTACCTGGGCTTGGCTGTTGGGCTCTCAGTTGTTGTCCACTGTGGTGCACTGCACTGTCATTGGTGAATCATTACAGGGCTGCCAATGGGCTGATATACACTATTTATCAGCAAACACAAAGAAAAAGTCAAAGAACTTCTTAGAAACTACGTACAAAAGTGAAGCACAAAGTAATGGGGCCTAGACTTACCAACAACTATTTAGAACTGAGAACTGGAAGCTGCAAAGAGAATATGTGCCTTTAATTGTGTGTTTTTGGACTGTTTTTTAATTACATTAGTACGGGTACATGATAATGACGTATTGTGAAGAGCTCTGTGATGCCTACTGAACAGGAAGGGCGCTATTAAAATGTAAGTTTCCATCGTATCAGAATTAGTCAACTTCCATTCTAACATTTTTTATCACAGCTTTGTCATTACAGGAGGAGGTCAACATGGAAACCAAACCTCGCTCTTACTGTCTTAAAGGGCAGGGTTGACTCTAACCAAATTATCCTAAATGGTAATGTGTTAGACTACAATAGCATTTAAATGGTCCTGTATAAATGGGCTGTAGCTACAATTCTATGAGCCATCAGTAGAACGTTTTGAGAACAGGGCCTTGTATGTAGAATATTTATTCCAAATCCATTATGTTGCCATTGCCATTGGTAATACACCAGTATTATAAAAGTGTCCACATTGTATTTTTTCTGTCAGGGGAGACACATTTGCGGGCCAGTATGGCACAGTGTTTGCACTGCCACTGCTCAAACAGTGGCTGCAGTGGGGATGAATAGAAGCTATGAATCAATCCAATTACCTCAGGACACTTTTACTGTGTTTTTCATTTAACTTTACAAAGTTGAAAAATGTTATTTCACAAAAGAAAAGCTTCACAATAAATAAAGTGAAATAACTCACCTGGGCTGCCATGACTGGAACTGACCACAAACACTTGTTGCCCTGACTATCACTGCACTGAAGGAACAGCTCATAAAGCACAGGCTGGGGAAACTGGCTGAGGAGCTCCGAAATTTGTACTGAACACTTAAAAAAAAAAACCCACATGGTTGTGTTTACACTATTTAAATGTATGATTTCAGTATAACATGTCATTATTCAACACATTAAAACTATGAACTCAAATAGTATACATACAGTTACTTTAAATAAAACCGTTAACAACTGGACTAACCATTGGCCATTTCCTCCATACCTACATGGTAACACTACACATTTAGCAGTACAGTTACACAGTTGTATGTACTGTATATTGTCTTATACTATGTTTTGTGTAAGTTCTGTATTCTGCTTTTACAGTGTAGCTTAGTTGTTGGTAGAACACTTTTTCAGTTACTTTTTGCAATAAAAAAATGCCAACACCATTGACAGCTAACAGGGGATGTATACATACAGACTATAGCACGTCCCAAAGAGATACGCTGCATCATGTTTCTTCTGTGTGTCAGAGCACAGCTGAAAGACAACCATATGAAAGATGCTCTCAAAATGAATAAAATAATCTTGAACATTTGAACATAGAAAACAAAAAACTGTATAGAATCAATTTGACCAAAAAAACAACAACTCAATCATGACTTTAAGCTTTGTAAAAATGGTTGATGTTATTATTGTGTACTGTTATTATTGCAACACACATTTTAAAATCCCACAGGTTTGTAACAAGCATGGGTAATATTGTAAGATTTACATGCAATGTCCCTCCTGTTACATCTTCCCAGCCTAACCTCGGCGTTCCTTTGGAATGATAGACACTGCTGAGGAAGTTCGAGTCTAACAGATTTCCCTGAGAATAAGGCATAGAAACTGAGAACTTTATTTAACCTCAAGTACTACCAGATACCATCTTTTAAAATGAATGAGACCTATGCAGCTGATAGAAATGTGAAACAGGAAAGACCTAGGGGATTTTTTTGTTAGTTACACTTTGAGGGGAAAAGAAAGGAGTTCAAAACAGAACCCTACCTTGAGTCTGACCTGCTGTGCAAGTACAAACATTTCCACGCAGGCACTTTAAGCATCTTCTTTTGTCTTGGGAAGCTGTGCCAATCTGCATAAAAACATGACACAGTTTAATTTAATGGCATTGTGAAGTGTAGTGTAGTGGTCATGTGGTATGCAAGCCATGTTGAAAATATCAACATCTAAATAATACTATCAGTATAGCAAAACTAAACAAATGATCCATTCTTGATGGTTCTCCATACATATATTTGAATCTATTTAAAACTATTTCAACTACAATATAAAATATGGAAAATTGTTCTTCCTGGGACATAATCACTGCATGTGTTGTAATTCAAACTAATCATTTAATAAATAAAAAGTAATTAAAAGCACTGATATTGCAGTATCTATTGACTGTGTATGAACATGTACCTAAACTTCAATAAATAGGTGACTGCATATCTATTAAATACTTTAATAGATATTATGTGCAAAATAAAGCATTACCACATTTTCCTATTCTCTAAAGAATTATTATGTAACGTTTATTCTCTTATTCCCTTTGCTCTTTCTCTCTTGCCAATGAGCACTGACCTTAAAATGTTCACTAAACTTTTGTAACAGGACAAAATTGCACAACTTTTTTTACTGGAAGAAAGGAAAAAGTGTTGCAAAACTAATGAAAACATGACGTAGTACTGTGTATTTTTATATTGAGAAAGAATCTGATTACATTTGATATGTTATTGAAAGTTTATTTTTTAAAATTTAAAACATGAAGGTGCATCCGTACTTACACAAACAGCACACTCCACTATGGACGAGCCCACATCCTTCACAGTATATCCATCCTTGCACACACACTGAAGACCTGTAACAGAAAATAAATAGCAATAGGTGCTGTTCTGTTGTTGAGGATATGAGACCGGGAGGTAAACAGAGGTTGCCTTAGAAACATGATTCACAAGATGGCAAAACTTCAAATAATAATTTACTATGATCATCTAGAGCAACATGGCAGCTTCTTTTTTTAAATCACCTAATTAGTCATCCTTTATTTTGAATGTAATTCACTGTGGACCTAATTATGTGCCTCTCTTCATTGGGAATGAGAGTGGTGGGCAGCACTGTCATGTTTAACTTATGAGGGACTTTCAAATTAAGATCGCTTATGTTAGCTCAACTAATTAGCTGGCTTAGCTATACACAAAAAAGGCTTACTGTATATTCCTTTCCACACATCTGTAGCCTTTCAGTGATTAAGATTATGTAAATGAGTAGATCTTATGTTGGCTTAAAACATCAAACATGTAGAAAGTCTGCCTTTTGGAAGGCATTAATATTGTTGCCTGCTCCAGGAAAGGTAAGGCCACTTGTGCTTAAATGTGCATCTCCAAGAATCCACAACAAAAAGCTGCCCACTGTAAATTCAGGCCCCCACCTAAATGATTTCAAGCTATCTTCCCTATCAGATGCAGCCTAGTTTATCTACGTATTGAGTACTAAATTAAGAACCAACCCTATACAATCTCATTCAAAGCCCCAGGGGAAGGTTCAAAACCCCAAAGCTTGGTTTTGTTGTAGAATCACCTCTAACCAGCCCAATTTAGTTGGTGCTGATCCCTTTAAACCCAAGTAACTGCAGTATAGAAGACATGCAAAAATTATTGTCCAAGCTTTTATTAGCACTCACTCCCTTTCAAGGGTTGCCAGTGTGACTGGGCAAATGCTGTCAGAAGTGCACAATATTCTATTTTAATCTTTCTATAGCTGTGTTTATATAAGCCTTAATCCAACAGACACTGCACAGCACTGATTCAGTAGGGAACTGGAGTAAAAACAGCTTGATTAAAAAAAGTGACTTGTAAATTAAAGTTGCCATGCCCAACAATCACGTTAAATTTTACACTAAAATTTTAAAGATTTCTTACTAGTTTTAGCACATTTCCTAAATAAGTTTTAGTTGCAGGCAGAAAGGCTGTATCCCTCTTTGAATTGAACACCCATCCTCCAGCTACTAACTACTACAATACAAATCACAAGCTGGATTCTAGTTCAGAGAAGCAAAATATAAATGTAAACAAACAAACAAAAACATGTTGTTTCTTCTTTGTTTACATTATTGGTGATTTTGTATACTGTTAACACTTAGTGGCTGGTTTCACAGACCGGGATCAGCACTAATCTTGGGCTACCTAATGCTATTTTTGGTAAAGTAATCCAAGATTAGCACTAACCAGGGTCTACGAAACCAGCTGTTTGACAGGAAGTGTTTCTGAGTGTCTTCACTCTGACATGGCACTTTTTAAGTTTCTTTTAAAATGACTAAATATATCACTTGAGTGTTTTATAGTTTTGGATGTGCTTAGTCTATGTAGCCTCTAAAAGACCAGAAAGATTTTCCAAATGTAAGTAAGATATAAGACCATAGAGTCTATTTTAATGATCTAAACACTGGTCATGTGTTTGTTTGTTCAGTCAGCAGCCTATGGTGTGTATCAAACAGTGTTCATGGATTTTGATATGGGAGTGTCAGGTTCCGCTTCTCACAAAGGCTCTGCTAACAGCAGTTACAATAAGCAAATCAGGCTTTTCACTCTCTCACACTGTAAATGTTTTTTTTTAAGAAAAGCAAAAACAAACTATCCTTTTCAGACCAGACTCCAGATTTGGGTCAGATTTACTTTAATCTGTAGGTCTAATTCACATTTAACCCTTTTTTAAATTAGAGGCATTCTTCAAGGTCATTTTAACAATTACTGTCATTTCTGTATTAAACAAATGTTTACCAAGGTGAATTTGCACTGTAATTTTACAGTTTTACCATTCTTTCCCCAAAATAACACTATTCATTTGCCATAGTTTCCCATGGATTGTTATGGCCAGGCTCCTCATTCAAAATGTGTACCCTTAAGCACTGTCTTGTGTGTTGATCTGTTTGAATTTTCTCCAGATGTGTTGCATTTTTAATTAGTACAGTGGAGAGATACATCAAATTTGTACAATTGGAAGGACTGTCAAGAAATATTATTTTTATTAATTACAAGGGAATTCCTCTTTGACATAGTAGAAGAGAGAGCTGGTCCTAGTGAAAGCACAGCTGCTTGGGATGCAGGGAGAGTCATGTGATGCATGATTCGATTCATGGCCCATAGGAAATCGCAATCCGTTTTGTCCAGATTTCAGCAAATAGAAACTTTTCAATACAAAATGTTGAAGCAACTATGGCTGGTTAGCATTGTCTGCAACGATTGTCCTAAATTCTAGTACATCAAGGCAAGTAGCCTTTGCATTATGGAGGACATAGCCTTAGCATTAGCCTTTGCATTATGGAGGACAAACTAAAATAATATATATATATATATATATATATATATATATATATATATATATATATATATATATATATATATATTAAACTTCCTATTGCTGTAACATTACTGGTGTGTTGTTCTTTAATATACATGATGCAAATTGCTAAATGCCTTGATAAATCAAACCCTTGAGTAAAAGCTTTGATAATATAAGATTTCGAGCCTGAGAGCAATTTGGGAAAAAACAATAGCACATTTCTTTTAAATAAGGTCTTCATCTCAGAATATAAATGGCATCTTGGCATTTATCCTGTGGTCTCAAGGTCAAGCAATACAAAATCTCATATGGGAGAATCCTGACCGAACTGATCAAGTCTATTTTTATCTCCAATTATTTACACTCACTGACTGGTTCTACTTTAGGTGACTTCGAAGATCAAATTCAATAGCCTAGCTAAATCTTCATGCTCAAAGCAATACATTCTGGATTTATTGGAAGATTATTTCAGCAGACTGCACAGCAATTACAGGAGATCATAGTCAACAAGATAGGTATGTCATGGTTTACCCTTTAAGAATAAAAATAAGATCAATATAATCGTTTATCTTTTAAGAATGAAAATTCCTAGGGAAACATAAAAAGAAAAAGGTCACATTGTTAACTGCATCTACCTCTACAAGTGCACATATGCATAACTAAAATCTACCTAAATGATATAAACTTACATTATATAGACTTAATAATGTGTCCCCACCACCTTCACAGACCTTCTGTCCCACTTGCCTGTCAGCTACTGATCTATATAAGCTGGTCGAAAAAATATATATGTGGAGTTGAAGGGCCAGTTTAATAAAGGTTCTTTAGATTTGACAAATGTAAACAAACTGGCATGTAAATAATCAGTGAAGACTAAATAAATGAAGAATAATAGACAGCCTTTAGTAAATAAACAGTGACCAAATATCCATATTCCAGTATAAAATTGAAAAGAATTGTTGGACATTACAGGTTTATGCCTCTAGTTTATTATTTTTTTCTTTTGCACTGAAATAAACTTGTAAAAGTCACACATCTCTTGCCTGCTATTGTTTGTCATGCCAGGATCATTATTCTTTTCTCTTTTTAAATCGTGCCCTCCCTATGGATATAGTAAAATGGCTTTGGATCTTGTTGAATCACTCTTGGTTTCAAAGTTGTACTGAGTCCCCCATTGCTTGATTGTTCCCCGGGGTTAATCGCTACATCTATTCAGTATGCAACATCTCCAAAACTAAATTTGTCAATGAATACAAGAAAAATACTCTTTTAAAATAAGTAATGAATCTCAATACAATTCTTAATTGCTCTCATCACAAAGCCATTTAATATATAAATTCACCATAAAAATACAATGATTTTTCATGTATTACAGGCTACTGTGCATGCACACAGAACACATATTGCTTTACATTCAAACATTCACACAATTGACAGTGAGCTTGCTTACACAAAAACAAACATATGCATTCACAGAGACCCAACAATTATTTTTACATTACTGCAAGAAAGTTTCTTTCGTTCTGCAGTTAAAAAAATAGCTTTACAATCACGTGCAACAATAAACACACAAAAATATACTTTCTGTTAAGATGACATTTAAAACATTATACAGAAATATAACAATACCAATAAAAATATTAATCTTAGTTAACTGTATAAGTGTATGTGCAAACTAATTTTAAAAATTATATTTTGACTGTTTTTCCCCATATTCCACACACCCAAGTCATGTACTTGAACTATACCGTCTTCTTACCTCTGTGGGCTTATTTTTCTTTTTGAGGTAAACGGAACAGAAGCATACCAACACCATTACCAATGCCTAACTTCCTTTATGAAACAAACATGTTATCTTTTGTTGTCTGGTGTTAAACCCTGGAAAAGTTTCTTGTTCAGAAATCTCACATGACCTTGCATGTCACAATCTGGCATGGAAGACTTTATGCATTAAAATGTAATTTTGTTCTCCAAGTTCTTTAAATTCACAATGTAATACTTTTTGCAAGCAGGTTGTACATGTATGGATAAATCCTTCAATATACGGTGCACTAGAAGGCAAAACAGGAAATAGAAAAATGTAAAGGAAATTGCAAAAGAGTACTGATTTAAGTAAGATCTGCTGATATACAAATCTTGTGATTACGTGTGTTATGTGCGGCTACAATTCTGCTATAGATAAGGCCATAGAAGGGTCATCCTTTGTTGATTGACCAAGCTGTATTCATTTTTATTTTTATTTATTTATTTTTTTGATTAAATTTAGTCGTTGACAATTATTTTTATTATTTTCTCCCAATTTGGAATCGCCAATTATTTTATTATGCTCAGCTCACCGCTACCACCCCTGCGTTGACTCAGGGCGAAGACGAACACACGCTGTCCTCCGAAGCGTGTGCCGTCAGCCGACCACTTTTTTTCACACTGCGGACTCGCCATGTAGCCACCCAAGAGCTACAGCGTCGGAGGACAACGCAGCTCTCGGGCAGCTTACAGGCAATCCCGCAGGTGCCCGGCCACTCTATAGGGGTCACTGGTGTGCAGTGAGCCGAGGACACCCTGGTCGACCTAACCCTCCCTCCCTCCGGGCGGCGCTCGGCCAATTGAGCGCCGCCCCCTCGGTCGGCAAAGGAATAGCCGGGACTCGAACTCGCGACGTCCAGACTATAGAGCGCATCCTGCACTCCACGTGGAGCACCTTTTACTGGATGAGCCACTCGGGAGCCCCTCGACCAAGCTGCATTTAAAAGGAATCAATCAATACATTGCAATTTCTTTAGATTATACAGTGTTTTTAACAACATTATCCCCTTAGCACTGCTTAATTAAGATTTTTGGTCTTTAATTGTTTTGATTTTTCTCTTTGGTTAGCATAAATCAGAAGGAAGCTGACCTGCAGCAAAGGAGCAAATTGGTAATTAAATAATCTTCCTATACCCAATTACATCAAAGAGCTAAACAATCCCCTGCTCATGCCATTATCAACCAAATAGAAGGTTACAAACTATAAATGACAATAAGATATAACAATAAGGATGCTGGCTTTTAACAGTCACATCAGTCATGTCCTGTCTAACAGCTTCAAAGTTCTATGAATTCCATGAATGCCCTTACTTGTTCCTAATATTCTTACATTACAAACCATGTATTTAATAAATATTATTAGCTAAACAGGAACTCATGTAATGTACTCAAAAAAAACCCAACTAATACAGAGATTATTCCCTACAGGGTCATCAGTACTTTGAAAGTGATGAAAGGTAAATCAATCAAGTGTATTAATGTTACATTGGTTAAACTACCATTTTCATTTTAAATGTCACAACACCACCATTTCATTTAGGTCTAAGCATGTATCCACCACACTACAGCAGACAGATAGATCATTGCACTGAACATGATTCACAAAATGTCCCTAAACATATTATGCAGAATAACAGAACAGCAGGATTCACAAATAAACAATATAATAATCCCAAAAACTCTACAGATAAAATAATAAACTAAATATTTAACCACATTTAAAGCACACAGCTTTGGATAACTATTTTTTAATTTTTTTTTATTATAAAACAAAAATATGAAGAGGATTGTGTCTCCTCTCTTGATATCAGATCCCAATCAGCATTAATCTTTGACTAGTTGTAACCAGACATATGTGAAATAAAAATGTTATCTTAATTTAAATAACAGTCAATTATCAAAGGCAGTTGAGGTTCAGAATATTAACTTTGTAACCATCAGTAAATGTTTATATTTACAAATGATCAGATTTTGGTAACAATTACATTTTTCATAAAGTGTGTCTTAAAAAATAATGCATTTAGAACTTGTCAGCTTTTTTCATATTTAGGCAAAAAAAAAAAATCAATTTGGTAGCTCATGCCAAGTTGTATTTCTTAAACGGAGTCACTAGGTCAGGTCAGATTTTAATATTTGTCAGCACCAGTGCTGTACTATGCCTCATGCCTTCAGAAATGGTAAAAATACTGTAGAATGAAAGTCTTGTTAATGCAATACTCCATTATCAGATGTTAAATTATATACAAAAGTGTATACCTTATTGCACTAGTTTTGAACAGGTTTATCTTCTCTCCCCTTTTTACCACAAAATATCTACTTTTTGTTCAAAGATGTGAATAGACTTTGTGTTTCTGTTTCCAGGCACCTTAAATCAAAACAGATTTCAGAATATCCAGTCATGCCTAAAACTTATTAACAGAATTGCCCAGCATGTTGCTGCTAACATGAGTGAGAAGTTGTGCATCAACACCATTTACACTATTTTTCACTGTGGGATTATGAACACTTTGGATTCGGCCTAGTTTCATTTTAACTGTTGCTTCCCTAGTAAAAAGATATATTTACAATCAGATACCAGACCCTGGTAAAGGCATGGGGGAACAAGAAGGTAATAAAATAGTTGCAAGCGCCTTTCCTTTGATTCTTTTATACAGTAAACTAAATAATACCACAATCCTTTAAATATTGCACTGATGTCAATGAACCCTTTTTTCATATACTTGACACATTCATTCTGAAATATTATGCTATGCCCCCTCCAAACCGTTTATGCAATTGTTTTTAGGCAACACAAATAAACATAAATAATTGTGCTGGGCTTTAACCTATTTTTAAAGCACAAGTCAGAAAAAATGCCCAGAAATACAGCCTGCTATAAAACAAGGCCACTCTTGCGTACCTAGCATAGTATGAAAAAACACTGAGGTCACAATAACCTTGTTACTGGGGAAAATATAAATGAATATAATGTATGGAGAGGGAAAAAAAAAAAAAAAAAAAAAAAAAAAACTACACACATCTTTATATGTTCCCTTTTTTTCAAAGCATAATTTGTTTTAGTAACCAATACGTATATTATGCATAAATACATTCTACAAATACCGGTAACTCAAACATTCACTTACTTGGTAATGCATAAAAAGACAATACAAATGTTTAATAAACCATCAACGCATGGATTATATGAAGTGAATCCAAGCGTTTCCCCATTCTTTTGGTGGGGAGACTTTCATCCTGTGGCTTTTTATCTCGTAGTTATTTCCCTTATTATTGTCCCAATACTCTTCTACGCCTACACAGTACTTAATGGCAAACTGCAATGTACCTCCGGATTCCTGAAAGGTCGGTGTAATTAACTTGAAAGAGAATCGATCCGTTTTCCCGTTGCTGGAATTATATATATAAGAAGCTGGCACGTCCATAAAAGACAACCAATTGTCCAAAGTATACCTCACGAAGACCTTTTTCTCAAAAGAGATATTTAAGACTCTGATTACCCCGTTGATGCTGAAGTCATCTGTGCCCACGTTTTCCAAAGATACTTTCATTTGCTGTACTCTTTCTAAGAATCCGGGGGCTTGCAAAGGGTTAACAAACTGTGTCTCCAAAAAGTTGGATTGCGTAGGTGTTCTGAACACTTCCAAGTTGCAAAGGTGGTTGGGTGGTTTTTGCTGCTCCAACCTGGCCATGACATGAATTGGTACCTCTGGCACATCGGCATTGCAGAAATGCTTCACTGAAATAAGCTCCAAGCCTAAAGAATCAGCAAACCTGACCTTCTTCTGTCTAGCGGGGCTCGATGTACCTTTTATTTCAGGTTTGGTGTGTTCTAATGGCGCCGGCTGGGACTTGGCTCTCTTGCGCAAGGTAGGACTTACACTAGGCTTATAGACGGTCTCTCTTCCCCTTGGTCTCTCTTGAACTACGTGGTTTTCCTTGCATTCCCCAAAGCCTTCTTTCACCGAGTCCTCTTTGCTTTGATCAGCGGTTGATACACTCCCAAACAGTGCTGCTATGCAGCTGTAATTCCTCGGTATGCAGTTCCTCGCATGCGGCATGGTTACTGATGACTGCGCCGCAGCCTTCCATGGAAAGAACGACCCTGCAGACTTTCCCAGTCAGATCCTGACCATTAAAAAAAAAAAAGTACTTTTATTTTAGTGGATGGTAAGGCTGTAGCTGTGTGACACTGCGGAATTCTGAGCCAATTAGATGCCCGCCATTGTTCAGGCAACTGACGCATCTGCGGAGCTTGGTGGAATCCGGTTATTTTTCTTTTCTTGTTGGTCATGTATTCAATATGATTTAATTTAATTTACTGATTTGTAGTAATATATGAAAAGTGGTATCTATTATAATATTCGAAAAATCGCGCAATAATATAAAACGTCATAAAAGTTGTTATGCAATGTTTTGTATATCTAAGGTCAATGCGGGTATTTCACTGCTTGCAAAATCTTGTGACTGGCGCAGAGTCATTACACAATTGCGCTACCGCGTAACCAGAAAAGGTATTTACCACATTCATGTTCAAATTAATTTTGTCTCATTAGTCCCGTATTTTTTTTCCAGTAATAACTGTTAATTATGATTAAGTTATGGTTTAATTAAATAAAATAAATATTTGGATGAGTGTAAACATTCGTTGTGTAAACAGTATGCGATGTAATATAAATACCCTAATATACACCGCGGGTCGATTGCAGTGCACCAGTAACACTAGTCCGCATCAAGTGGACTAAAAAGCGGTCTCGCAAATCCTGCAGCTCTGTACAGAATGCAGCAGCGTACCAAACAGCAAGTGGTTTTGCTATTCTGAACAAGTTAGCCAGACAATGAGGACTAACCCATAATAAACCTCTACAATTGCGGATGGAAATTCACAATTTGGTGTAAAGACAAACTCAGACATCTTGTACATTGTCATTACGAACATTTGATTCAAAATATTGATTGAAAGCACCGGCAAAAAGTAAGAAATATGAAAAAAGCAAATACACTAATAAATATAGGCCTATTAATGATAAAAGCGTTTTTATTAGGGCTACATTAGGCGTGATTCGGGCAAACACATTTAAAATACATATTCATAATCTATATGTGTGTTGTTTATATACTAAATGTGTTGTTTATATACTAATTATGCATGTGACGTTTCAGTCGGTTAAATTGAATACATCAAACGTGCATTATTATTATTATTATTATTATTATTATTATTATTATTATTATTATTATTATTTAAATATAGGAGTATCTTATTATGTGGCACTTTATTACAGTTTTTGCAACATTTTTATGAATAAAACAAAACCATTCTCTTCAGAATATTTTGTTCCTCAACCATAATATATGAAAAAAAAGGAAAAAAGGTGCCGCATATTTAAATTATAGGCTACATTCTCAGTCTACCTAGAAAATGTATAATTACTTAATATCGTGTATCAACGATACACGGTAATAATATAACGTACACAGTGCAATTGTCAATTTTATATAATAATTTTTAAATATTGTATATAGTTCTGTATTCTGTTACATTTAAGTGGTACCTTTCACTTGAGACAGTGGGTTATGCGGAGCGAACCTTACTGAACAAAAGGCTTCCCTTTTCATTTTAATAATTTTCAGACGTAATTTTTCATTTAATAATGGAGCTGTCTTTGTTTTAAAATGTGCTGTATAGACGTAGGGCGAGCAAGCGTACTAAATTAGTCCACCTGAACAGGATCACCTCACGTCCGATTACGCTGCAATCTTGTTTAGTCCGATTTAACAGATGATTCACCTGTGGTGATTATCTTCTGGTACGATGCAGTCGGGATTAAAAAGTGTACTAACTTTAGTACAAGCAAGTGGACTTAACCTGCTTATCCACTAGCTAGACGCATCAAGGGGACTAATTTGGTACGCTGCAATCGACCACCCGCGTAGTTTCTTCTATAAACAGACACGTTCCTAATTGTAGATTTATACAGCTGATTCATAACTTGTCTCTTTTTATATGCAATGTTTTCCTCATATACCTTCATTTTTTAAGAAATTAACTTCCTGTATTTTTTAGTCACATTTGCTATTCTAATTCCTATATAGACTATATAAGACAATTGTACGCAATTAAGTCAGTAAAAATAACAATAAATAAACACGTACGTGTTGTATTTGTATGTTTTGTTATTGTTTGATAAATAATAATAAATAAAAGCATACTGTACCTTGTCGGTATCCAGGAAGTTTGGAAGCTCAACATTCTGCGGTAAATCGTGGAACTGCAGCAATAAGTCATTGCGTAGACGTCAGTCCACGTGTCGAAGATGCAACAAAGATTTTTATATTTTTTATTTTATTTATAAAGATATCAATTAAGTGTTATGTGAAAAATGGACAAACGAGCATCCCAAGAAAAGTTATAGGTGGCTGTGGGACCTGGTACGAGTGCTCAAAAATGTATCACTTACAAGGTCTTCTGTAAGTTTCTGTCACCATTTACAAACAGCAGATGTGTAAATAGACACGGATATTGTTATCACATACTAAATAATTTTAACTAACATGCATTGTATTCATACCACTTGAGTATCATTAGGGTAGGCGACTGTAAATTACTGCTTCTCACAAATGAATAAAATACAGAGAAAATCAGTCTGAGCTGAACTGCACCCGTATTCATTTCAAGTTTTAACGAGGCAAAATGATATACCTGGCACCGCAACAATAAACAAACAACACATTATAACGAGATCATCTATACAGTAACACATCTGATGACAACCACTTTTTCGTGGGAAGCAAATATTTTTCAGTGTTTTTGTGTGTTTCAACGTCACTTCCTACCCTAAATGCGCGCCTCCTGCTGTGTTGGTTGCTGTGGCAACAGAGCTACAACCTTCCACTAGACTAGACGCCGAACCTGTTTTCGTAAGCCTCTGTCACTCTAATATAACATTGCTCGGATATTGTTTCCTACACCGTTTTAATACTAGTCTGATTAATAATTTAGCAACACGTATATAGCGATTAATCACTCGCAACTGTGGTATAGAGCGGGCTGCCTTTGTTGATGAGTGTGGTGTGGGTACCTGAGAAGGATGAATGATCATCGCCTTGACTGGAGGTAAATTTGTTGTGTTAAATTCTAAAAACTGTAACGTTGAGTTTTGAGGGTTGAAGAGTATATCCAATAGTTGTCAGTGAAATTGGTTTATAATTGTTTATAATTCGGTTCTAAACATTCCAAAAAAAACCTGATGCTCACAATAACATAAAGGGCCTAGGATAGGGTGGCGGGCATATCTTTACACAACGGATACATTGACCGTTCTATAATTTAAAACGTGCCGTATTTTGTTTCCATAAAGTGTATCATTGACATACATTAGGTAAAAAACAAATCTGTTAAAATCTATAACTGTTCATGTGTATTTCTGCAGAATTGAACAAAGCAATGCACATATTATCTGTACCTGTAAACTGCATGCATGTTTATGTAAAAACCTGTAGTGATGTCTTTATGCTAGGAAAACTTGACATCCAAGTTAGTGAAAGAGTTAAAGGCGTGTTTACCTTTTGTAAAGCCATTAGTAATACTTTTGGGTGCCAAAACAATTTGCCAGTAGCAGCATACTTTCAGCAGCTGTGAATTTATCATACAGTAATTGCAGTGTAGAAGATGTCCTGATATGGATTTCTACAAATGCCTTTGCTATTTTTAAAATGCTAGATAAACTGTAGTTTTTTTATGTTTAGTTTATGAGAGCGTTCAAGATTTATTTAGTAAAAGTGGTCAAGCATGTAATTTTTATTCTGCTTTTTCACTAGTGAGTTTTATTAAATCCGTTTCAAAATATGATGGATTCCCAGAACAAAAGAGACGTGAACCTTGAAGTCGATGCAGAAACTGAGAAAGATGAAGAGCTGGAATTGAATGAGTCCGATAGAAAATGTGTTGATGCGCTTTTAGATTTCAGTGAAGAACTGAGTAGGAGGGATGAAGATCCTTTTGAGTGTTACGTTCACTCAGACTGGGGAGATGTAGTAAGTAATGCTTTTTTTTAAGGCAACATTAGATTTTGAACCACAATATATCTTAATATCAGTCCAAATTAGGCTCTGATTCACATCATTCCCCTTTTTAAAAATCCTGTACAACAGGTTCAGTATAAGAAAATTTGTATTAGATGAGAATAGTGAATTTACTTATAAATATTTGTAAATCACATTTGCTGTCCAAGCATGTTATATATGTATCATTTGCAGCATATATAGTGGGCTATTTGATTCCTTTATATATTTCAGTGTATTATATTATTTTACTTATTTCTTTCCCTACAGACTCATGGTTGGGAGATGTCGTCTCCATTTGCCTGTTTCCAAATTCAGAAAAAAAACAGAAAATCCAAGCAGGCAGACACAGGGTACCACTGCTTGCTTTGCTTGGATGCTGTACAACAACTGTCAGAACAAAATTCTCCTAAAGGAGCCAGTGCAGATTTAGAATCTTCCAAACCGGCCTGCCGTTCAGCTGACAGCGTTCCAACTGAAAGCCTCCTTGCGCCTGTAATTTACCGAAGCAGATCATATGCCACTTCTACTCCAGTTAGAGGTAATTCCAGTTTAAAAGCAAATTCTATGAACCAGTTATTGTCTAAACAAACAAAAGAACAATCTCAATTGTGCAAAGGAAAATCAGAAGACCCTGAAGCGAGTGCACCTGAAGAAACTGCAAACAATTTAAATGACAAGCTTGTACGATGCCAGTCAACTAAAGAGACTGGCCGTTCGGAAGCTCTAGTTATCAACAGTTTTGCTGTCTTGCCACCTGTAAAACCAGCTAGTCCCAGTTATCAAAGACGGACTTCTTCAGCAAATAAAAGTGAGATTATAGTCTCTCCTAGCCCTGCAAACAATAGGACAGCTAGTAGCAGATCAGATAGAACACCCAAGGCAGAGGAGGGAAAAGCTGACACACCTGGTATACAAAAGGACCTGAATCAGCCCCAGGGCGGGGAGATTTCAGTTGCCTCTCTTGTGCCGAGGGCCCCTGCTCAGTCTGAACCTGGGCTTGGGCACTGGCAATCTCCCTACATTCCAAGCAAACAAATTCTGACTGCTTACAGGATTCATACCTCCAAGAAAACTGCGGCCTCATTCAGTACGACTGGGATTCTGCATGGGCGGGGTACACAGAGCAGTGGAAGGAATCTTAAGCAAGAAGATTTAAGTACAGTGACTTTTAATAAGAATGGCCAGAGCCACAAACTTTTATTTGGGCTGAAGCCCAAAAATATAATCAGAGGAACCGATCCACCATCACAACAGGCGTTGCCAGTACTATCAGGAACTAGAGTTCCGATACCGGTATCATCTCATCGACTGCTGTGATCTTTGTTATTGTGGCACTGGACCTAGGCATTAATACCGTATTTTGTGATTAAGGGTTAACATTTTTTTAAGATAAATATGCACTTGAAATAACTGGTAATGCAGATAATTAGATTTGTATAAGAAACTATAGTATTGCTTTGTTAAACCTGCTTTCAAACTCCAACCAGACTTTATAAACATCAAAGTAACATTTAATATTAGGGATGTAAATATTGTTTAATAAAAAATCTGTTTAAACTATTTGATTTCTATCGGTTATCAAACATAAAAAGAGGCAGCTTAAGAGCACAAATCCTCTTTAACTGCATCACGATTGTATCAGATTGCCGATAGTATCTCCGCCATAGTTAATCTAGATCCACTACAGGGGACACTGGTTTCACATAAAATAAAACACCATTAGTGTAGCAATCAACCATTCATTTTTCAAGATTATTGTGAATTTATGCTATGAATCCATTTTAAAAGCAAGTACGTAAAAGACAAGATTTTTTTTTCGTTTCTTGAAATGACCACAGATAAACTGTGCCCACAACTATTCAACTAAAAAAAAAATGAAACCACCGTATTCACCAAAGATGAACGGAAATATCATGTTATCATAGAGTAGCGGTTGTCAAACTTCGCTGCACTGTGACGCCCTAGTTCTAGCAATAAAAATAACTACGCAATATTTTTTACAGCCAATAGTAAAAAAAAAAAAAATTTAAAATTACAAATGCTTCTAGGCTGCCACGGTTTACGTGATCGTACCACAAGGACAAATATATCTCATCCTTGGAGTGATGTGTTAAGAATATTTAAGCGATCAAAAATATTTGCCAGGAAACCATGCAAAGCAAGCCATTTAGCACAAGCTTTTCGGGTTCTTTTTTTTTGTGGCACTTCTTTTGCTGCAGTGCCACTCGATTCCCCTTCATTACTCCCATTTCCAACACTTTTCTTCAGAAAACTGTCAATTGTTTGATATTTACAAAGCAACTTTTTGAACTCCCTTCACAACAAAAAACAGAGACTACTAGTTCAGAACCAGTTCTATTTAGTGTATTTCTGTCTGTAAAACTAATCCAATTTGAATGATTTAAGAGACAGCGGTATTTAGATCCCCTACTGGTTAAAATCAATTGAATAGACCCAAATGTGTTGAAGTAAGTATAACATTATACTGGTAAACAAAGAAAACTGTTGCATTGGTGTATTTCAAGAGTTGTGGTTAATTTCCAGATATCCGAACATGGTGTTTATATATAACACAGTGTTATATATATATAATGCTGCTTTACACACTCATCTTGCAACACCACTATCACTGTTACTTAAGCTTTGAGTTGTTGGATTCAGCTTCTTTCTGGCCATAAATACTGTAGCAATGATACACTTCAGGAACATTTGATGAAGCTTAAGTACCCATTCATCTAATGTCAGAATACTATTGTACATGTCAGTTTAACACTTATGTATTTATTTAAAGATGCATTACTTTTCACCACAATTACTCATTATCCTGCACTGTAAAACATGCTTTATGTTGTCAAGGTAAGGAACTACTGCGCATGACTAAATTGTGTTAATTTCCACTTTTAAAGGGTTTGGCTCTAAATATATTGCATTTGTAATAAATTTTATTAAAATCATCTAGTTTTTTAAAAGTGTATTTATGGTATACATATCAGTAACATTTAGTGTGTCAAATATACTACTAGTAAAGGCATTTTCTAGTGATGAATTCTTGTTGAATACCATTGCTATAATGTTCTTTTTCCCCCCATAAAGTGTTTTATGAGTAAGCTTTCTCAAAGTGGTATGTCAAAATCAGGTGCAACTGTTTGTTAGGCAACAGTTACAACACACAAACACATTATAACAGATTGCTACTGCCATGCAAATCCATCCAAGTACTTCTATCTCACATCATCAAAAAACTACAACATTTCCACTATATAGGACAAAAGTTAAGCTACTGCTATAAATGCACTACCTCAAGCATTCAGACAGTCACATGTGCAAACGTTTTTAATTTGAAGTTTTACTATATACATCCGTAGATAGTACCGTACTAGCTAGAACTCAGCTTAGTATAGAACAAACAACTACATTTTCAAGTTCTTTGCAATTGACCACTGATAAACTGATATGTCTTTTTACATTAATGGGTAGTTTCACTAATTGTGATTAGCACTAATCCTGGACTACTTTATCCAAGACTAGTACTAATCAGGGTCTGTGAAACCACACACAAAACCTTAACTGCCTGCATAAAGAACTAGATGTTTTGTATTAGTTACTGAATTGTTAGATGAAGAGTATAAAAAGCTGGCAGAAAATATATCCTGGCTACTGTATAGCAAAACATCAGTCAACAAATGTCATTATTCTATGATCTTGGGATATATATTTTTTGTTATGGCCTGCTATGTAGGCATTGATTGTCTGTAGGGGAGGCTGTGCGGTCCAGTGGTTAAAGAAAAGGGCTTGTAACCAAGAGGTCCCCGGTTCAAATCCCACCTCAGCCATTGACACATTGTGTGACCTTGAGCAAGTCACTTAATCTCCTTGTGCTCTGTCTTTCAGGTGAACCGTAGTTGTAAGTGACTCTGCAGCTGATGCATAGTTCACACACCCTTGTCTCTGCAAGTCGCCTTGGATAAAGGTGTCTGTTAAATAAACAAATAAAATAATAATGTAGATGAATAACTTTGATAAAGTTGTGTGCAAGAAGTGGAATCAAATCTTACTTTATTGTTTTCTTCCATTTATCACACATTTTGTCATCTAAAATTACAAATGTAGTGCCCTATATGCTTTTAAAAAATCTTAGTGGCTGAAAGGAATGTTTTTTGTTACTGTATATTCAGGACTGTTTAATGTAGCTTCTCATCATTTTTCCAATGCTTGAGAATCGCTCATACTGCAATGACAACAAAGATCTAGATTATAAGCACCAATACATCTTTTTTTTTATTGAATGTATGGCTTCGTTCATCTGATGTGAAGCTACTGTGTACCTGCCACTGTCTCAAAGTCAAATGATACTTCAGTTTGAATAAACCATTCTATTTGTAAAGATTGTATTGGTTCAAAGAAAAACACACACAAAAAAATGACCCAAACGAAATGCACTTTTATTTTGTGCAAGTGAACTGCATAGCTTAGACAACTGGACATTGAATGTTTCAAAAGTAAAAACAAACAAATACATTACTTCAAAAATTCTGTCAAATCGAATTTTGGCAACTGAAATGCAACAAAAAAAAAAAAAGTTCAACACAAACATTTGCATGCATTTTTTTTTTTAACATAGAGGATAAAGCACTTACAATATACACAATAGTTTTACAGTTTCAAGCACTTTTTTTTTTTTTTAGTATTATATGTTTATGGTTATATACAAGAAACAATAATATGCACACACAAAAAATAACACCATTTGAACTTCACAAGTGTCAATGGTAGCTGTGTACAGCATGTCCTTTTCTTTAAAGTTTCCCTGCTTTTTTCCACATGCACAGCAATTAAACAATCATGTAGCCAAAGTCTACAAAAAAAATAAAAATAAATAATCATGCTGTTTTGTGTGGTACTGCATAGCATTAGTGACATCCAGACAAAGTCAACATCTGGAAAGTTCTTAAAGTTACTTAAAATGCTTTTTTAATGATTAAATGGAGGTTTGCGATGGATGGATGAATGAATCATTGTGAACATGTTATTTGAATGGCAACATTCTACAGAAATTAGTTGTGTTTGCATATGAAAAACCAGAAACTCATATTAGAGAAGTACAGCGCAGCATCTAATGGGGGATTGGGAACAGTCAAATTGACTTGGATAGTTGACCTGCAGCCTAAAAGTAACACGGATTTACTACATTGCAAGAGTGAAAACTACTGCAGCTTGCTTTAAAAACAAAGTTTGCATTTGATAATAGACTTTTGTATAATGGACTCTTGTAGTTACAAATTATAATCTGCTTGTAATATTATGGTATGGTATCATAAAAGGCTTTTCAAATAGTTGGCCTGATGCCAAGATGCTGAATCACTTTATACAAAAAAACATATTGTAAACATTAAAGTATACACAAATGATCTGTAGTTTACAAGTGTATTTAAAATAA
Organism: Acipenser oxyrinchus oxyrinchus; assembly: GCA_030684275.1. Taxonomy (NCBI): domain Eukaryota; kingdom Metazoa; phylum Chordata; class Actinopteri; order Acipenseriformes; family Acipenseridae; genus Acipenser; species Acipenser oxyrinchus. Next base: position 9,798,468 of record CM060263.1, on the reverse strand, counting down.
TAATAAAAAAAAGACTTAGCATATTTCTATTTTACAGAGAGAAAAGTGTGTATATGATACAAAATGCAAACACTTGCAACTCGGTAAGAGTGTAAAATACAGCAGTAGATTGCTAAGGTTTCGACTTCTCTCTGGTCTCAAACAGCTTTTGTTTACCACTTTTTGCATGCAAGGAGTTCTGCACTCATACCATGCTTGAAAATGTTTGTTTGTTACTGCCCTGCATTTGAACTTCTTAAATAAACAGCCAAGAGTATTATGTAAGAGAAGTATCTGCTTTCCTGCAAAGCCATTCATATAGTGAATACTGTAGGCAATTGTCACATATTGGAACGACCTTATATCTTCTTTGAAATGCATTGAACACATAAAAGGTATACTGGTAAAAATAAAGTGCACACACTGTATTCTTTTCTGATTAATACATAAAATAAATATATAGTTTCAACTGAGGCTTTAATAACATGCATGGTTGTGGTTGGAAATTAGTGATTATAGAAAGGTTCCATTAATGGTTTGCAAAACAATATGTGCAAAATGAATAAATATAAATCTATCAGCAGGTCAGTTTGTGTTCACAGTGGTAGGAGTACTGCTGAAAAACAAGTAATTTCTAGTGCTGAAATGACTTACCATGTCTTAAATCAGAAATACAATGCCTCAATATATTACTTATATTAAATACAGCACTGGCAAAAAGAAATGTGAACATTTTCAGGATTATACTTTGCAGTGGAAATACCTTCTCACCAAAGCACACACATTCTTGATATTAGTAGTAGTAAGTATTTAGTACACGGCAAGATAACTGAGAACCTACAGCACAAGAAGTGATTAGGCAACATGAAGCAACAATAATGTTTAATAATGTATGAGGTTGTAGTAACTTAACATACGGTGCTAAGAAATATAATTGTGTATGAGCTGGCCTTGTCTTGCATAGCAAGGCAGGGGAAACAAGGAGTGGCTGGAACACATGTGTTAGTTTGTGGGGGGCTGGTAATTTGCCCCTCAAGGAATAAAAGAAATGGGACCTCAAGATACCTTTCGGCACAAGATATGACCAAAGGTGCTGGTGATTCAATAGCAGGCACAGACAGGCTGGAGGTGTGGGGAATGTGAGGAGGCTGTGTGGTCCAGTGGAGGCTGTGTGGTCCAGTGGTTAATGAAAAGGGCTTGTAACCAGGAGGTCCCCGGTTCAAATCCCACCTCAGCCACTGACTCACTGTGTGACCCTGAGCAAGTCACTTAACCTCCTTGTGCTCCGTCTTTCGGGTGAGACGTAATTGTAAGTGACTCTGCAGCTGATGCATAGTTCACACACCCTAGTCTCTGTAAGTCGCCTTGGATAAAGGCGTCTGCTAAATAAACAAATAATAATAATAATAATAATAATAATAATAATAATAATAATAATAATAATGTGTAGCTGCTTCAGTCCTACTTAACTCCGGTAGGTTTAGTTCCCAGTTGTAGAATGAGATCTATAGGAAAACTTTAACCATAAACATTTTTGGGTTAGTGCAGTACTGAGCTTGACTACTAGTTCAATCATAAATACAGTACATTAATGAAAATGTGGCAAAATGTCCATGTTAGTTATGAAATTGTTTACTAACTCTTTGCCAGAACTGTATAGCCTTTCACACTATGAACAGATACTGATCTGGTTTTGTACCAGTAGTACTAGTGATCAGTTCTTCAGTTCACAGTAACTCAACCCTTACAAGTCACCAAGAACTTCTCAGTTGATCACAGCTGCTAGATTCAATTGTTGGTTTTGTCAGAGTGATGAAAGAGTGAAGAGAGTTCCTCACATGTCTGAGTTTCTACTGAACTGAAATGGGATTCCAGGGTGTTCCAAGCCACATCAGCCACCAGAAAGTCATCCATGACAGTCTGGGTCTCATTGCTGGTTAAGAACAAGTTTCCCAAGCTTCCAAAGCAGCTAGTGATAGTCTGGGTCTCAGTGCTGTTTGACTTCACTTGGCTTTCATGACTGGAGTTACACCGAAGAGCTGGGTGAACCTCAGTCTGCGTTTCTGTATCAGAAGATTCCATGCTCATAGAAAAACTTGATTGTTTCAGAAAATTGCCCAGTGGTATGTGACTGCTGGTGTCCAAAAGAAAATTTAGGTCAGTTTGTGTCTGGGTGTCAAGCCCCAAGTAGTTTGACTGAACTCTGTTACTGTAATTGGGAGCATGATCATCAAAGAACAAAAAGTCTGTCTGAGTTTCAATGTCAAGAGATTCCAAGACTGGCTCAGAGTTTAAAGTGCCTAATTCACTCTCCTCAGTTTGAGTCTGTGTGTGAGCTGCATTCAAGAACTCTTCAAAGTCAAAGTCAATTCCCGTATTTTGTTCCTGGACAGACGTCAGGCCCACTTCACAGCTTGTGCTGGCATCTGACAATGGGCCACGGTTGTCCAGGGAGTGACCAGTCATGCTATCTGATAGGATGTTTTCAAGATCGCTGAATAAATTCATTGTTTGAGTTTGATTGTCTGCCACAGGGTGCTGTGGGAGCAAAGATGTCTGTGCACTGAAGCACATAATACCAACCGATTTCTCATCAAAAAGACTGGGGTTGCTACTGGATGTCAAATGTTGGTCCACATTCTCTGTTGTTAAGCAGTTGCTTTTTAAACTGGTTTGTGTCGAGACGCTGTAAGAGGAGTCATTCTCAAAAATGTCTGCACACATTATAGCTTGGTCCATTTGCTGTTCTCTGCACTCCGTAGTGCTTAGATTAGTGTTTGTTTGGGTTTTTCTGGTAACAGCATAGGAGGGGTAATAGGTTTGGCCAAATGCATCAGTTTGAGCGCCTATGGAAGAAGTCATTTTGTAGGGAGAGGGAAATGTCTGGGTCTGTACATTGATGGGCAGCAGCACCTGAGCACTAACACTTATATCTGTTTGGGCACAAGATGACACAGATGAATCATTGACAGGGCAAAAACTTGCTGGTGTGGAGCCCTTTGAAAGGTATGATATATCTGTCTGAATGTTAGTGGAAATGCTCTTATTCCTATGGCCCATTTCTGCCAAAATGTTATGGTCGGAAGCCATGGCTTCCAGATTCACTTGCACTCCAGTACTAACAGGTTCCAAGGCCAATCTCGACATAGGCATGGTATCTCTGAAGGTCAAAGCTTTTGTGTCCAGAGTTCCCATTGATTGGGGAAGGATATGCACAGTGCTTATTACAGATCCTTGATTGTCAACTGCCACTACAATTGGCTTGATTGAGTGATCCGCTGAGGAAACAATTATTGGCACATGAGCAAACTGCATCACAGGGACTTTCACTAGGGCTACCCTGGGCTTTGGCAAGAGAAACTTCTGAATAGCTTTACTTGGTGTAGGGTTTTGGTTCCCAGCATTGGAGTGGCAGGGACCACTTGGTGCCACATAAACCTCTGACAGCTCTTGTTCTATGCTGACAATTTGAAACATCTGTTCGTTGGGTCTTTGTTTTGTTGCTCCACCTAATGACCCTTCCATCTTTCTCTTTTTAACTGGTGGATATCTACAAAAAAAACAAAACAACAAACAAACAAATAACAAACAAACAGAAATACAGGGTTTAGCCTACAACAGTACATAGATGTTTTTTTTTTTAACCATGTAAAGCCAGTTACAAATATATGGCAAGTGAAAGTCATGATTTACTATACTTGTTCCAGTAAAAAAAAAATCCAAGCTGGACTATAAATGACTACTTTTCCAAGCAGGGGTTTATCATTAGCTTGACATAGCAAGGACTTCTATAAGATTAAGTGGGGTTACTACAGTCAACCTCAGCTTGAAACAAGAGCTTTTGTGTACAAAAATAAAACAAAAGATGAAAAATGGATATGTAAAAAGATCCTGAAATGTTTAATATTGCAAGTACTGGACACCACCTGTAATGAAACTTGCAAGAATAACAGAATACAGCCGTGTACCAACAATGAAGGCACTATGTCATTTATATAATTCATATGGCCAAAGGCGGCATGAAAGGGTAAGGCACTTCAGTAAGAAAATCAAAGAATACAGTTTAATTTCAAACACTAACACAAGTGTCTTTATGCAAAAGAAGCTTACCAAAAAACACAAGACCTCAATATGGCAGCCATATCAGGTCATAGGTCAATGTCATGGACACCAGCAGATTGAGCATTCAGGGTTCATGTAACCCCGTAAAAATAAAGTCACTACCTCAAATGGTTTCTGAGAAGTCTTTGATACGGTGCAGAAAAAGTTTAATTTGTTTTTTATACGACATCTACAATCAAATTTGGCAAGAGAACACAGCTGTTTACTGAGTAGGAAAGCAGCATCTCAAAGCATTCTGTCCTTATAGTCAGGAAACCAAACAGGTCAGATGATCCCAATGTGGTGGTAATCTTAGGTCACAGGACAAAGTCAAGTGTGCTGTTAGATTTTTCCAGAGGAGTTTCCAACACTGAAAATATGAAGTTGCCATCTTAAATAGTGGCAGTGAAATTGCAGATGCAGACAAGCTTCCCTCACGGTTAATTATTTATTTTTGTTGCTTAATCTGAAGCCATACGTATATCTAACACATGAAAAAAACGAATTCTCCAAAATGATTTTAGTCAACTAATAACCTTATAATTAGGATAATCTGACCTATGACAGAAACCAGATGAGGGCAGAAGCTCTAAATTAGAGTTGTAATCCTAATCGGTTTCCGTTCTGCAGCGTGCACATAATCCCTTTCACTTCAGCTTTTCATTTTTTTGGTCTTGCTATTTAAACTACAGTGAATATTTTATTTTGTCCAATAACATCTGACTGCAGGTTTTGATAATCAAACATCAGTAAAATATCTAAAATACGTTCTCTCTTTGTAGCACAAATTCACATTATGTATATGAAAAAAATGTCAATGTACATAATACAGACTGGTGTCTTCACATCCTTTCCCCCAAATTAATCTCAGTATTGTGCCAAAGAATATCCTTACCAAGTTAAATCATAAAATGAGCTAGATATACTGGACAAATAATAATTACAGAATTTAACAATTTTTTTGTTTTGTTTGTAAGGATTGACTGACACCTGGCTCTTATGCACAGGGTTGTGTACATCTCAAGATCTCAACACGATAAGACACTTCCAGCCAAATAAACTACTGGAATTGAAATTCCCTTCGTAATCCAAATGACCCTACCAAATTGAAATTCAATTCATTTAGCACTAGCAGAAAAGATTACTTGTGTGGCACACTGATTAGCGAGTGCAAGCATCATCAAGGAAAGCGAAATATAGCCCACATTATCAAATCATCAAAACTCTTACTCTTTTTTTAAAGCCATTTAAAAACCTTGGCAGACTGATATCTAGTTCACAAATTGCCTTGAAATTAGGGCTAAACACAAGTTAGAAATGGTGATGTTCCCCTAAATGGAGGGCAACAGAAGTATTTTTCATACAACCAAAAAGAGGGTTATAAAAAAGATTTAACTTGGGTGGATGAAATTTTAGTTACTGAGAATGGTAATAATCCTCAGCCCTGCTGGAAATTGAACATTTGAAATATCAAAAAAGTCGTTCTGTCGATATATGTAAAAATGTGTGAAGTACTAAAAACCATGGGACACGGCAACGGTAACACTGTATTTCTTGTAAACACTACAGGGTGTTCTGTAGCACTTTAAATGCTCTACAACCTCTTGGTCCTCAAAAAGAAACAAGGGGTTAATGGGTATTCATTAGACTGACCTAGATACCACATGACTTTCAGACCAAAGACAACAGGAGGAAAAGACTTTTGTTACACTGACCTGTGTTCTGCAGGGATCTCATGTCCTGTCCTGTAGATATGTGACAACAATGCTGCCCTGCAGGCATAGGGGCATCCACATGTGCACCGGTACGTCTTCCCACAGTCCTCCGAATGCCGTTTCAAGTCCCACTCAGTGCTATAAGAGTTACTGCATTTGGCACATTTGTATTTCTTTTCAGCATGCATCTTCATAAAATGCTGCCAAAAGGAGAGAATTTATTACTTACATGTGAATGCAAGGATACAGAAATCATAACATAACTTATGGTTGGTGTTATACAAGAAGTAAAATGTTTTTTCAGCTTCAGTGCAATTAAAGGAAAAAAAAAATACATTTACAAGAATAAGTATATTAATAAATAAACTGAAACTGATAAATCTTGCAATACAGTGCTTGAAAAATCCAATATGCAATTCACTAAGCAAATCTAGATAATTGGCTAAGATTAATTTAGATTTGCGTAGCAAAATTTTTCTTAAAAAAATTGCTGGTGCTGAGAACTTGAAAAAATGATCACAAAAAAAAAGTTATTCTCTTGGTGAACAGTCTTATTCCAATTAGATTTTAAAGACTTTACACAGACTACAAGCTCTGGGCATAGGATTCGTTTGATGTCATAACCATAATCTAACCCAAGTAATTATCAAGAAAACAATACCAGTTGCACAGCAGTGTTACAGCTTCTTTTGTAGAATTATACAGTACAGTTTTTAAATACCTGTTTAACCAGAGAAAACTGTGAGAAAGGTCTGTTTGGTCCTCTTGGACATCCTTCCATTGGACAGCAGTAAAGTTTCTGCGATGCCTTTATATCTTTCTTTCGCACAGTTGGATTGACCATGCCGTCCTGGAGCACAATTACAGGGGAAGCAAGTTACATCCCTCGCAATAGCCATACATTACCGTTGTCAGCACTGGGGTCAATGAATTTCAGTTTAAAAAAGTGTTTTGGGTTTTACAAAATGGTTAATTATTGTTTTGTATTTAATTAAAGCCCTTTATACTGATACAGTAGTTATTATATAGGCCTATGTATTGTTTGCTGCATTTATAAAATCAAAGTTGAACATCACAGATTAAATTTAAAAATCAAACAAGCTTCTGCCTAAAAACATATCACTGTCAGCAGTTGTTTGTTTTCTTTAAATTCCTAATCAATAGTAGTGGGAAAAGTAGACATTTAAGATCAATATTCACAGCACACAATAACTCTGTGTAAGGTCATGCAAAATATAGGCCTATTGAATTTTGCTGGGTGGCTCCAGTATTATAGCATTTAACAGTTCAATCAGGTATGACTTCTGGGAATCTACTGTACATATCGCCAGGAAAGATCAAGGGAGACAGAGTAAAATATCTGAACAATTTCTATATGGTTAGGATAAATACTTCAAATTGTTCAAACCTGTTGAAGTGCAGTGATCACTCATTATTTCACATTTCAATCATCCATGAAGCACTGTATTTTACATTAGAGATTTACAGTGTATTAGTCAGAAGATACACCAGGAACCTCTTACAAATAACAAATTAGATTTAATTGAATCTAGTCTCATCTGACATGAAAGACTTAAAATGATATAGGCCTTGTGTACACAATAATAATAATAATAATAATAATAATAATAATAATAATAATAATAATAATATGTCCTCTGAGATATACAGCACAGTATATTTTTATGAACAAATATTTGCTGCAACATCATACATCTTACTTACTCTCCTAATTGAGGAAAACAGTTGCTAATGAGTATTAGTTGCTTAGGAGTTAGCTTTACATAATTAAAAAAAAAATTTGGTTGTAGCCATACATACACTTTATTATTGTTTGCTTGACCCGATTTGCAGGCCACATTGATTCTGTAGCCTTAAAAGCAACAATGGAGAATAATAAATTATATAAAAACGAATGCTCAGTTTTGTTAAAGTGAATATCCGGTTAGCTATACTCAAGGAACAATAAGCAGATCACATTGCATTGATAACTGATTAAAACAGCCTCCGCCACGACTGTAAGGCACAATACAATTGCTTGGATGTAGCAAAGTAAGATTAATAACATATTCAATTCCAAATGTGGCTCATCAGCTAACCTAAACACCATTGACAATGTGGTTACGGCAGCAAGCACTGTCAGATAGATACAGCCTATTTATAGGGTGCTACTAAAAACTATTACTTTTGGTATAGGTTTCAAAAAATGACCAATAACACTGGTGGGCTTTTGTAGTATTACTGCAACATTCACTTACCCAAGGTCAGTGAGAATGCAGTTAATATGATTCAATGTCCATGTCACTTTTGCCAATCATTTCAATTCCATGCCTCATTCCCACTTTAATTATCCAAGTACAGTCTTTCTTTCACACGCATTTATCAAAATGATCAGAAATGTGCATGGAGAGATAAAATGATTATATATATATATATATATATATATATATATATATATATATATATATATATATATTTTTATCTCAGCTGTGTGGCTGGCAAGCCAAATCTAATTTATCTAAAGTCCAAGCACCCAAATAAACACATCTCCCTATGAGAATATGACAATTACTTTTCATATTCCAGAAGACACTACAAGGCAAACTAAGATGTATAGGAATGCAGGGGAAGCATTTTGATTGACTTAGAGGGACATTATGATTTATAGTAATTATTTTTGAATATAGCCCAAAGAGCTGAAACCTTGACTTGTGTAAGAATTATAGATCAAAACTGCTATTCAAGGTAAAAATCAAACCTTTATTATCGCTGCATAGAACAACATCACAAAATGATTTAATATTCTGGTCTGAATTAATAAAAAAATGCATCATTCGAGCTCTGGGGGAAGGGAATGCTTTTGCGCCAATCTCTGTAAACTTGGAAAGGATTGTGGGATCTTGTTAACTTTGACTGCTTTCATTTACCAGCACAGAGGTTGGAATTGTACCCTTCATAGTCTATTGAACAAATTCATCTTTATAATCTCCAACTGTACCGTGGTTTTGTGCGTTTTTACATTCTCAATGGTCTCTACTGTTCAACAGTACCATAAAGAATCATTATTGGCAGTAAAACAACACATGATTACAATGTTTGGAGGCATTCTTGGGGTCCCATATATAGACATAATGTAGGAGCAATACAAAATGCAGGCTCACATTGGAAAATATACATATATTCAAACACTCATTCCAGTGAAAACATTGTGTGTGATGTAGAGGATCATAAATGTTGAGGATGACTTGTCATTCTAACAAATGGATATGAATGCCCTCTCGACAAAATACTTTCGAGTTGACCACAATAAAACATTTAAAAGGGTTATTTTAATTTGTTTTTGTTTTACATTTCCCTTGTATGGTGCTTGCAATCATTTGGATGTACACTGCTACACAACTCAGACACTGTATTATCATTTTCACCAAATCTGCCTTTACAAGGCTTTGAGTTTGTATGGAGACTAAACCACTTTCCTAATTCCATTGGAATCCTGCGACAATGTTTATTGATGGGTCAGTCAAGGTCACACTGTAAAAAGATTTGAATGGAATGAGCAAAGTTGTTTAATCTCCAGACAAGCTCAACACCAGGTGAAGGCAGATTTAGTGAAAAAATGGCAATGAGTGTCCTGGAGCAACTGAACCCAGAACCATTCCAAAAGGACTGCAAACTGCATACAGGAAGGGATACATAAAAAAAAAAGCAATTAAAAATGTAGAACTCTTAAATTTTAAACAAGTAAGGTTAAGAAGAATTGGAACTGGACTGCTCTAAAAGGGAAGTTACAATCTGGGTTACAATCAGGGTGCGATTTGATGGGGGTTCCCTGGCTCTGCCTTTTTTTTTTTATCCCTGGGACCGCGCTATCAGTTGTCATACAATGACTTAGGGAAATTTTAAACATCTGATATTTAAAAGGATAACTATATGATGCATTGTGGTGCAAACTGACTTCCAAAAGCTCTGTAGATTTTTTTTTTTTTTTTTTTAATCTGGAATGGTGTTTGTTTGGTTTCACTGGAGCCAGGTCATGAATTTTGGCTGTATAAAGTGGATCAGGCTCAGACTTGTCATCCAACAGTAGTACTGTACACACCATAGCAAGGCAAATTAACCAATGAAAATAAACTATGGCAACATAATTCCGTTGCTGTATTTCAAACCGTTATTTTTTTATCATCTGAAGTGCAACTATACTAAAAGGAAAAAAAAATTGAGAGAACACCAAAAAATCTCTAGTAAATTTTTTTTTTTTTTTTAACAGCCAAAGACTAACTTTTACTCGCCGAGTTACCCCAGTCACCCGCTGACCAGAGTGAGAAAAAAAAGGTGTGACCGTAGCAGCTGCAGCAAGGTAAATTAAAGTAACGATGTAGATCTCTCCCCCGCGTGCACCGACACTATACCGGAGAGCTCAGGGGGCTTGGAAGAGCAGGCAGTACTATTAATCAGAGGCTGTGTAGGCAGGCTCGCTTTGAGAAATGGAAGGCAAAATCTCGCTTGGCTACAGGCTAATTCCAGCGGTTCTGTGGTGTGTTCGTATTGTCCTGTTCTGAAATTTGAGATGTGGGACCCCATGTTATTGCCTTTTGATACGGTATCCAGAAATATAACAGCTGCATTTATCCAGCACGATGGCAGATTTGGTAAATCTGCGATTCCCAAAGATTGTTTGCAGCTGATTCGGTATAACAAAAAAGTAACTTGGTGAGTCTCTTAACTGTTTAAATTGTGCACTACAGATGTGCAAGGCTTGCCATGATGTTTTGTTGTTTGTCTACTTTATCCTCCCCACTGAATTTGACAAATCGCACCCTGGTTACAATTAAAATCAAAATGCAATGGGAGTCTTAAATTATTTAAGGACTATTAGAACTATGACTTTTTAATGCACATACCCCATCTAGTGTTTTGTTCTGCAGATTTAGTAATATTATACTGTATTTGAATCCAATGTTTAATTTCATTAGTGAAGTACCTACTGTTGTCACAATGAGTTTTAAACATGTTGTCAACAAAACAAAAATACAACTTGATATACAATTAAAGAACAACAGAATAGACTTTTCAAGTACATAACTACAGGTTGGTGGACATATTTCCATAAAAATTAAAGATTACTAAGTGAATAGTTTGCATAACAGAAATGTAGGGAAAAACAAATGACTGCGTTAGCAACCAAATCTACAAGAGTGACTTGCGTATTTAGGATAACGCGCGTTTTTTTTTTCTCTCTCTCTCTAGAGACGAATTACAAGATAGCCCTCGGGTGGGGACATTGAAGTTAAATAACATACAGTTTTTGCTTAGTTTAAAATATCAATTTACCTGAATCCGGTGTGATTTGACGAGATGCATGTTGAGGGCAGGGGTATTTGGCAGGATTTTTCCACATCCTTCCACGGTGCAGAGGATATTTGTCCGCACCTCTTTGGTTAGCTCCATGATTGAGGGTTTTATCATTTCCCATGGCTGTGAAGGCTCCTGGCTGTTACTTTCTGAGTTGTTGGGATTAATATTAGTCGTGTTATTTCGTTGTGGATGTGCTCCTCTGCGGCTTGTTGCAGAGGCAGCCATGTTTCAGTTAATGCGAGCCAGCCAAAACAGTAACAGCAAAACACTGACTCACTTCCGGGGGAGCATTCTTAACAACCGGCTCATAACACGTGCTATCAGGGCTTGCCATGTTATGACTCCAGCCATATACAATAACCACCAAACACAGTATGCACCAGCACTGTATTAAAAAAGACAATGGGTCAAAATTTCAATTAAAGTGTTTATAACTTTTTTTTTTTTAAATCAATATTATCGTGTAATTAATGCATGTTTCATGTTCCACATGATGGAAACTTACAAAATGCTTCCCTACTTGGAGCAGGTGCTCATCAGGGTTGAAACGTCACAGTATGGCATGAAGAAATCAAGAGACAGATTTTGGACACCTCAATTCAACAACAGTATATTTAGCTTTTTAGAGCTTTTAAAAGGTGCACTTCCCCAAACAGAATATTAATTTTAACAATAACAACCTGTTTTCTACCAACTCATAAATGTAATCTTCTGAGCACATTAAAAGTTCAATTTTCTTTATACTTCTCCAATGTTTAAGCTCCAGACACATGCATCCTTCCCTGTGAAATCATATTGCCACATTTAAAAAAAAAAAAAAAGTATTATACTTAAAACAATCAACTGGAACACATATTTTAACTACTAGCCTATAAATATCTGTCGTAAAATAAAGTTTTCATTTATGTACAGCAAACACAAAGGAGATCATCTTTCTTTTAATTTTTGTAACAAAAACAATGTGTTTAATATTAAACACTGTGTACCACATTATGGCAAATACAACAGTTTATTCAACACGATTTAAAAGGTTCTGTTAAAAAGCTCCAAACCCCTCTCTCCAGTATGGGAGCTTGCAAACTACCTGCAGCCCAGTCAGCTTACGCAAGTGATTAAGTGAATTGGGCAATGCGAATAACATAACAAAATGAAATGTCCCAAAGTTTAAGTTTAAAGTGTAGAACAAAAAAATAAATACAGAAAATCATACTTCACCCCATATCCCGAGTAACAAGAAATGTCAGCAGGAAATTTTAAAAAAATTATTAATCATATAGGAGTTTAATTTAAGTGATTCAAATGATGTGTGTAATAACAATAACAATTAAAAAACTAAAAGCGAAAAGGAAGTTCTTATCAGAAACAGTAATCCCCTCCAAGATAAGTATATCAAGTCCTTATTACACAGGTGAAGCTGCTACTGATTTAACAACAGAATAGAAACTACTATCCTTTAAATCAACCAGGTTCAGTTTCTCAACCCCATTGTTCTTGAGAATATCTTGTGTAATTTAAAAAAAAAAAACACAACTTCACAATTAACCACTTAAAGTAGTTATAGTGTAGCTAATGAAATACTTCTTTAAATGTTACCTGTCAAGCACTTCCATTCACTATGCAAGTCTTTTCACATATGAAATCGGCAGTGAAAGTGCTTGACAGGTGAGATAAATTTATGTATTTCATTAGTTATAACCTCTGAATATTCCATCTGGGAGGGGAGGGGGGGTGCAGCTCATCCATAATTAGGCTGATAAATGTCCAACATTTGTCTTCAAAAGGTTATGGGGCAGGTGTGGAGGGTACTCCAGGTCCTCTCTCTGAGATTACAAAATGATTTCTTGCTTTTTGTGGTATGGATGAAAGCAGCGGGGACACAGGAGCACTCGCAATACCTGAAAGGTCAGAAGAAAAACAAACACACACCTGTTACTATAATAAAATGTACAGAGTACCAATACAGAGTTACTGACTGTGTATTAGATTATAATAATACTAGATTATAATAATTGACTGCATATTTCCTTCAATTAATATTCTTTAATATTTACAAGAACATTGTATGAGAAACATTTTTATAGAAATGAACATGCAAGAATTATATTGAAAACTATGTATACAAGGTCAAAATCAAAATGAGATGTATGCATCTCAATATTATAGTACTAAATCTTAAACATTTGTGGAATCATTTTTTTGTGAAAAGAGAAAATCCTCCTTTAATAAATATACTGTAGTATCAGAATGCAAAAACAAATAAATCCATTTAAAAGAGCTCATACCCAGTGTCACTAAAGATTTTAAGGATTCCAGGAAGCTTGGGCTTGAAAACTTGACAGCGCATCTAAAAGGCTCTGGTCTATTTGTTAATATTCTGTTTTCAGGATCCTTAAACTTGGTTTCAAGCTGTGTAGGGGTGGGGAAGAAGAGAGATACAAAGTCAGGCTTTGATCAGTTCAACACTTTTTCAAATAACTTTCCTGACAAGCAGAAAGTTCCATGTATCTTAAAATAAGTTTGTTTGTTTTTTAAATTTAGTCGCTTGCCAATTTTTTTCCTTTTTTCTGCCAATTTAGAATATCCAATTATTTTTAAGCTCAGCTCCCACTGAGCTTAAAAATGATCTAAAGCTCACCGCTACCACCCCTGCGCTGACTCAGGAGGGGCGAAGACGAACACACGCTGTCCTCCTAAACGTGTGCTGTTAGCCGCCCACTTCTTTACACACTACCGGCTTACCATGCAGCCACCTCAGAGCTACAGTGTCGGAGGACAACGCAGTTCTGGGCAACTTACAGGCAAGCCTGCAGGCGCCCGGCCAGACCACAGGGGTTACTGGTACGCAGTCAGCCGAGGACAACCTGGCCGACCTAAGCCCTCCCCCCCAGGGCAGCGCTCGGGCAATTGTGCACCGCCCCCTGGGAGCTCCCGTCCACGGTCGGCAATGGAATAGCCTGGACTTGAACTGGCGACGTTCAGGATATAGGGTGCATCCTGCACTCCAAGCGGAGCGCCTTTACCGGATGCGCCACCCAGGAGCCCCTTAAAATATCTTTCTTATAAACATTCACAGATCTAATAAAAACAGGTTGTTTTTAGAATCTGTATTAAAAAAAGGTAATATATATTCATGCCTGTACAATACTCTTCCAATCCAGTTTCTAGGTAATGAAAGAGTACAACGCTGCATCTAACAGTGATTGTGGCTACTGTATATTCTTAGACACAATATATTAAATAGACAAATTCAGGCAAAACATTGAAAAAGCAAACTTGACTAATTTTACTGAAAATAAAACAAACCTTAAAAACCGCAGTCTCTAATTTCGGCAAAGGCCCATCTCCAAATGTTTGTGTGGCTACTTCCTTCAAGTCAGCCAGACGTTTTGCATGTTCATGTACAATACCTTGATCTCAAACAGAGAAAACACATTTATCAAGATAAAGTATATTACCACATATAACTTTCATTAAAATAATAGTAATTAAAATAAATCATTTTGATTTCAATGGGATATGCAAATGAGCTGTAAAATCCACATCACAAATATACTAGGAAAATGTTAAGTGTTACAGAACAGCCTGCAAATTTGACAAGAATGCACATTAGGTTATCTTTGCTGTGTCCCGTGTTGTCTGCATCTGCAGCATTATATTCTTAAATATATATTGCCGACTGGCAAAGGTACAAAGGCAAAAAAACAACAAAACAAAGAAAACCTCTAGTTGCTTTACCTAGGATGTGTGAATAAAAATATCACATAAAATCAGGAATATGTTGAAAAAAAAATTTCTGCCATATGGACAACGGGATAAAAGTGATGCGTTTCTTAAACACTGCAAGGGGTTCTGTAACACTAACTAGAGCTGTGCAGTTTACATACCCCTTTCTGGACAATGTCTTTCCTGTAGGGGTTTTGGCTGATAAGTCTGAAAAGACTTAAAAAAGAAAAAAGAAAAAAAAGCACTCTAAGTCACAAACATGGAGAAGCATTTTATTATTTAAATATATAATCTTACAGAGCAATCATTTTCTAGCCCCCCAGCTTTTTAAGCTTCTTTGACCATTAAAATCCAGGACGTAAGCTATTTCCCTGACACACTTTGTCGAACCATGTAACATTTAAAAACTGCCTGAACATCTTTTCTATGACCTAAGACAGGTTTTCAAGAACCTATATGAACCATGCCCATAATGAGGTCTTGCTAGTGTTCTTGAATTTATAAAATATACCTGTTTATATCGGCGCAACACTAAATCCTGCAGTGACTTCAAACTGCGTCCTCTCAGCTGAATCTCTTTAATCTCATCATGTTTAGTTGCAATAACCAGTGCCTGTTAAATAGAAAAAAAGCATATCAAACTCTATTAAACTGCTAGTTCATGGAATATTTAATGACTTATGAAATCAGCCAAGAAGATCATCATTTTACATATTGGTCATCATGATTTCAAAAGCAGTAGACACTTCTGCGGTCATCACCACATCAATCACATGCAAATATTATAAATTAATGCAAACTTTACAGACAGTTACCTGAGAAAGCAGTGGTCTGTGTTTAACATTCAAATTGGATATGAACACATAAGGAGTCTGTAACTCGTACACTACATATGTGGGTTTAAATTGGTTGGGCTTTGTAAAATTGTCACCCCAGGCAACACGGATCCATACTGCATCATCTTCAAATTGCTTCATGCCAATGGACACCTGCAAGGAAACAAAAATACATCACATAGCAAAACTGAAACTGTTTTTCTATCAGTACCTGTATATGGGTCCTATTCACAAATATTAGACATTTTATAGTGTTTGCATCCAGTGGTTAGGGGTTCTGTTTCTCCAGTATTGAGAAACAGTCAAATCAAGTAAATTTGCCTTTAGCAGGCAGTCATATTGAAAGCATAATTGGATTTCAGCATAATTGAATAAGGCTTCAAGATACTGTATATGCAAGTCACACAGACATGCCTACATCTGCCACCACTATATCCATGTGGCCAGGGTGCATTAAATAAATAATTAAAATACTTACATGTCTTAAAAGGTCTTTCAGATTTACTTTGAACTTCTGACTAAATTCTGTCACGTTTAATACAAGGGCATCATCTGTGGAAAGAGTATGAAAACAAACAAATAAAAAAGAGACCAAAAAAGGTAGAACAGTTGCGAACACAATGATTTTATTAAAATTACATTAGTTTATATTACAGAACAACTGGACACTGATCTCCCATTGTTTTCTACGACGGTCAGCTGTTTTGTTAGAGGTTTAGGGAACTGCAAATAAAGCAAAACTGAGATTAAACTAATTAATAACACCTGTTGCCATGGATGCTCAAGCCCTGCTCTCAAAGTTAACTCTTTCAGTGGACAAAATTATTATTTAATTTAAACAAAGATAAAAAAAATAACTTGAAGTTGAATAGTGATAATAGCATTGCTGTGGAGTGTTCCTTGGTAAGAATGGTCTCAGGCTTTATTGACTTGGGAGTTCCATTATTACACCCATAACACCACAGTAATGCCATTATTCCTTAAAATAAATAGAAGTAACCTATATGCTAATTTTTGTTAAACTTCCATAATGTATATTACCCATTCCTACCCTTGTGCTCCCTGTGATATATTCCTTTTGTTGTCATTTCACTTCAGGAAATGACATGGTGCAGTTTAAGTCATGCTAGTTTACATTAGCGTTGCAGAACTGAGCTCATGGACAGAACTGTCTATTACGATATATTTACCTTGCTGTCCTGAGAACTGATAAACACTCCAGTTTCTCTTATTAGGGTATTCACAGTTGTCTGTAAAAGAATATATATATATATATGTAACTATTTCCCACAATGTTATTGCTGAAAAAGATATGTCCCTGTTGAAATATATCTGTAGGGGTTTGCTATAAAATGTTATCAGCAAGTTAAAAAAAATGCCATTTGGAAAAAAAGAAAATCCACTTTTTACATTTGTTTTGCCTCCTGAGCTTGAACTGAATCAGCTTTCTGCAGGTAAAACACAATAATGGAGTGTATAAAGCTTTAAAAACAATTCATTCAAAAGGATCTGATTCTTTGGTAGCCTGTGGACTTTGAGGTTGTCCGTTCAAACCCACTGTTACTTCAGCCACTTTTTGGGGGCATGGAGTGATGTGATTAATAAATGCCATACAAAAAAACACAGATGTCAAGCCATACTCACATATCATGTCCAGTTGTATTACATGTCGAATTCTCACACCATTTTCCTGTTATTTTTAAGGGGAAAATAAGTTTATTATCTATACCTTTTACAGACAATTCTTCATAAAATAATGACACCCCAAAGCATTATACATATTTATGTAAATATACAGTATTGCAAATTGTAGCCATTACCTATCATCAAAAGAAGATGAAATAAATGTTCCTGTATCCCTCAGTTAATAAGTAAAGCACACAATACAGTTACTTGGAGAAACAACAGTTACCTCACAGAAAGCAAGCACTTTATTGTGTAGGATGTGCTTGGACTGCTGAAAATGTAGATCTTGGAGCTGCTGTGCTGACAAGAATCCCCATTCATTCAGTATACTCTTAAGACTTGAAGATGGGATTCTCTGCAGAGTCTTTTCTAAAAACGATATGACTGAATCTTCCATTTTTAGGCTGTAAACATGGAGCGAGAGACAGAGATATTATATATTATGTTTGGACGCCTTAGCACCTAACCACTACCAATTTTATGGATCTGTAACAAATGCGCCTGCCAGCTCTATTTATTTGTATCTTAACTGACTAACTTGTCCTCCCCGTGACTAAACACTGCTGGATAATCGTACACAATTTCAAATACGGTAATTATTAGGATTATAACTTAAACAGTAATAGTAAATGGCCATTATAGCATATAGGCTTTCTTTTTTTGTATAAAGAAATACAGTAAATAAATAAACGCAGAAAAACACCAGTTACCTTCTCTCCCCGTCACCCCGCCAATCTGCAGTTGCTTGAATAAGCCAATCAAAAAAGTATGGTCGGTTGGTTTCTGGGAAATGTAGGACAGAGAGCCTTCCAGGAGGGTGTTTCTTCTGGTTAAAGGAAGTTGGCGCGCCACCTCGTTTCCATAGTCCAGCCAACTCGAGTGCACTCAGGTGCTCCCGGGTTAGCCTGAATTTTCCAAAACTCCAGTGAGGCGCAACGCGAGTTGGCTAAAAAAAAAAAAAAAAAGCGTTTCCAGGGTTTCCCGAGTTTCTCAAGTTATTACGTGAGCTGGACAAGTCTCACTCATGTTATCGCGAGAGGTGGCCAGCTGGTAACCAGGGGGGCATATTACAGAAACATCTAACTGCTAAGCGATTATCTTAGAGACAGGACGTCCTAAGTGTCAATTTAGGGGAATTCGTATTACAGAACATGGATTCCTAACTCATATCCTAGCAATGAAAGATAAGATAGTAAAGCAAGTTAGGAAAGCATTCTGTAATACGGCCCCAGGTAACCAGATTACTGTATCATCGTTATTGAAACACTTTTTGATTTCGAAAAGATCCTTGAAGCTGACTGAATGACCCGATCTCCCCAAACAGTAATCAGTGATAACGTTTCATCATGATTCCACGTTGCATAATGTGCTGTCATGTTAAATCTGTTTTTTTTTGTTTGTTTCTTTTTACGGAGTTAAATTACAGGTAAGCTATTATTTTGTTTTTTCTAACCGTAATTTGCAACTGACACTGGCTTTCATAGACATTGTTGCTAGACCCGTGATTCCATGATTAGTGACGTATTTTCTGCTTGGCCCGAATTAATTATGTGCTCGAGTTGGCTTGGCCATGGAAACGAGGTAAACTATAGATGATGAGCGCCCTTCATCACCCTTCTATAATATCATCGAGCTACATCCCCATTTTCAAGTAGTCTGAATATATTGTGTTGTATGTTTTTCTTTCCCTTTTTGTTTTCCTTTCCCTCCTTCAATACACTTATGTATTTATTTAGTATCCACCTCTAATGCATTCAACTGATTTATTAACACCTCTCTTTGTTGTTTGAATTTACTGCATTCCAAATTATAATGTACAGTTTTCAACCCTTGACAATCTCCACATAATCCATCTACATGTTTCCCTATTCTAAAAAGATGCTGACTCATCGTCGCATGTCCAACTCTCAATCTCTATTATAGTTATTATAGTTCTCATCATAGTTTGCCCTGTTGAATTCCCCGCTAAATGTTTCACTCCCTAATCTAACCTTTGGCTGTATATCATAACAAAACCTTCCCTTAGGATTGTGTTCCCACTGGTTTTGCCACAGTTCCAGGATGGTTCTGAAAGTTGGAATAGAAGCATTTATCACCACCTTGTGGTGATTCACGAGCGCTGCGTTTACACAGTGGTAACAGCAGGGTGACACATTTTTCTGAACTCATTACAGAGCTCATTGGATCGTGTCTATTGGAGCGGGTGTGTATGTTCAGTACTGTAGTAGGATTATGTCCAGCCACAAATATGTATATAAAAAATACAAATAGTATATTTATTTATAAGAAATGTTTTTTTTCTTAACTTAACGTCTGTTTTACAAAGTCATCACTACATAAACGCCATGCCTTTAATTATTTATTTATATGTGGTGTATTTCCCCTTCAATTCTGAAGCAAGCATGATAAAATTAAAGTACCAGCTCCGCCCTTTCTCAATAAAGGCCTGCCTACGAATTATTTTATTGGTTTTTCAGAAGTCTTTTAAGTGGTTCAGCCGAATGTCACTCAATTGCTGTATTACAACTTCCGTAAGGCTGGTGTTGCACAAGGTGGAAAGTAAGTATCGTTGTGTGTTTCTATGCTATGTAACGCTTCATATCAGTCATAAGTCCCCGCTCTAGTTTCTATTTTTTAACCAAAGCACAGCAAGTATTTAGTACAGTCGGTACTGTTTAATAGACGGTTTTCATTTTAAACTGTGGTCACTTGACGGGACTTTATAAAATGTTATTTTACCGCTATGTCACCGACAGCATGCCACAGTACATAGCTGCCAAGGTCAGAATGCTATAGGAGAAATGTTTTTATTGGGAGGTAAGGAAAGTGGAACTATTTCAATCAAGCCCTGGAGATTAACTGTGCCATCAAGTAATCCCTACGACTTTCCACATGGCTAGCTGCAAAGAAGGTTGCGTACTTTGTGGTTGCATCGGGTTGTGTAGGTGCTATAGGGGCATTAGTGAGGTAGCAGTATGCTAAAAAAAATTAATTGAAAAGTTATTATTATTATTATTATTATTATTATTATTATTATTATTATTATCCCAACAGTTAAAAAAAAACTAGCAACTGTACTTGTTGGAGGACACAGAACATTAAATTACATACATGGTGCCTTTCTATAAAACAGCTGGGAGTTCTTTCATATAAGCACAGGAGAAGTATGGAATATATTAGTGAGAGCTACAGTATTGATGCATGATTTCCCAACAATAATTTAAAAAGGACTTTTGCAAAAAAAAAATATAGAGCATCACCAAAGCAAAACAAAAGGTTCAACACTAATTTAATTTGGCAAGAGACAGCTTTAGTGTTAAAGTATTCCTTTTAAAAAATGCAGGCTGTGACTAAGTATATTCTGAGTACTGATTGTATATTCCCAGTTGTTCTTGAAGGCTCTGGGTGTTTCCAGTAATAATAGAACATGTTTGGCACTAGGCTGACCGGGTGCATTTCACATTGACAGCACTGTGTTGAATGATAATGGGGCTCTGTAGAAATTGTAGAGTGGTTTAAAAGCGGCAGTTGTTTGTATTGTACACAAACTGATATGCATAGCACTATTTTTCTGAAGACATGCAGATTAACCTGAACGAGTGCGTGCCCCCTAGTGGTTATTTGTATACTGAACTTCCACCTCCACCTTTCTCAAAGACTGTTTTAGATCTGATGTCTTTGATAAACATGCCAAATAGTGTAACAGGCAGGGGTGTGTGATTCAGTGTCGTTACAGATTCAGTCCCCTGTCGGTGAGATGATATGTGGTTCTTTTGCATAGTGGTTGAGACGCTTGCTTGCAGTGTGTATCTAGCCTCGGCCCTGTTGGAAGTCTAGAAACAGTAATACACTATATCCACTGCCATGGCTTTTCATTCTAAATTAGAGTTATCATTATGACAAAGATGAAGAGCATGATGTATATCGACAGTATGTACAGAATTGCATTGAGTAAGAAACATCAATGAGCAGTTTAATGGAAATGTATTTAAGACCTGGATGTCAGTAGGTTATCAGAAGTGGTGTCAGTACCATGGTAAGAATGGTCATGTTAAATATATACAAATTACTGAATAACAGTATTTGGAATAACTTCATGTGTTCAAGATGCATGTAAATAGACAGATGTACAGACAGTGAGACACCCTCAATCTCATACTCTAAATAAGGTTAATACCACATGTTCCAGGTATATTGAATAATAAACAGATTACAAAACAATACTACAGATGACAAAGTATTCTGATACTTTAAATCATTTACAAATTAAACTCTTTTGCTTTTGAAATAATTTACTGATTATGCCGGAAGGTCATAAAGTAACAGGAAAGAACAGCTTTTTAAATTTTACTTAATGGCTTTAACATGAACATCATTGCCTTTTCTGAACTACATTTCATCATGCTGCAATGCCAGGCATTGTTCTTTTTGATTAATCAGTGGCCTTGCTTCTCCTTCCACTTTGGCTGGCTAAATTATTATTTTGTAAGGTCAGAATCCAGTCAAAACAGTCCCAGGAAACCAAAAACATGTGGCTGAAGGATTTTCACATCCGTAGTACAATAGACAGCAATGTGGTTTCATACACGCTAAAAAGATTGCTTTTGAAAAATAATAATAACCGCGATTTAAAAAAACAAAACAAAAACAAAAAAAAATGCTTTTCAGGGGTCCAATGCTAGGTATTATGTCTGCATTTTTTTGGTTTTTAATCAGTTATCATGTTGTACTGCACATGCAATTGTAGACAAACTGATGTTTTCCTATAACCCTAATGGAACTATAGCAGAGATGAAATCTGATGATTCAATGGCTTGGTGTGGAGCTAGTATCCTTTTATGAATAAACTAGTTAAATGTATTTTAATTATAACTTCACATTTACCGTACTGATTATTACAGGGAATAAACCACATTATATGTATTGCACCTTACAGTTCTTGGTAATCACCTTGGGTTGACAATAAGGGTGACAGTCCTATTTTGAGGAAAAATGTACCGGGTTTCAACAGTCTAACAAATGTATCTTCCAAGATTAAGGGTTTCTACAATTTTATACCACAGAGAGATTTTTAAGCCAAGGGACATTTCGTGTTTTACTCGTAGAGTGCTAATGGTTACACTATGAAGTACCAGATGTAATCTTTGTGCCAAAGTGAATCTAAACGATCACAAAGCCTTGGTTATTGCTCTTTTAGACTTCAACCCATACTTGTATTATTGTGTAATGCTTTATAATAGTGGGTCGTTTTATTTGCTTTGTCTTTGCTGGATAGAAAAACCCTTAACTCAAGATGCATCCAGACCTGTCTGCACACTTGCACACAGAGGAGTGTAATGTCTTCATCGGACAGCTCAAACAGTGCCACGCAGAGGTAAGAAAACTACAGGATGTTGTCTGGCATTCTATTGCACCTGCATGTATAATATTATATTCATTTATTGTTGTGTGGAACAGAAAAGAAAACAATGAGCAAATTGCTTGTTTTATGTTGGTCAAACTTTCTCGGACAGGGCATTACATCAGACATTAATAAGACCCTTATTGACTGAAATATTTACCTAAGAAACCTAAAAAAAATACTCCATTAATAATCACGGGAAATGTACTTTTAAAACATTAACTTTGATAAAATGTGATTCTAAAGTATGTTGATAACAACATTTCAGGATTTGCACAACAATGGTTTTATGTTATGCTAATGTCACGGTTTACCGACGCCCAAGTAGTTAATTTGAACTGGTTTGTATTGTTAACTTTCCAAATTCATTTTTCAGTGTTATGGACACTCTTTGGGCAAAATCTAAGTGTATCCTGTGACCTGTAACCTAAGATGGCTGCCATATTGTGATCATATAACCATTTTAAAAACAGTGTTAAAATGGAATTATAACTTTTCAATTATACAATTGCAATTATTCATTGTAAATAAAACAATGTTCTAAATCTGTATGTCTAAATTTGCATACTGTTAGCTGATGCATCCATCACATGTTGGATGAATCTAGATATTTTAAAAAACTTTATCAATATGTAAATCACTGGCATTCTGGATTTGGAGGCTGGTGATTTTCAGCTTTGTAAATATGATTCAAACTGATTATTGTCTGTATTTAATTTCTTAAAATTTAAAAGCTATAATTAAATGATTGCTAACCGTAACTATGAAAACCGGCAGTAATTTCATACGTCAGGATTAAAACCAAGGCAAGTTTTAAGCACGGGCTACATTTAATGGTATAATTAGGGCTTCTGTTTTTCGGGTTTTATGTAAATCGTTTTTTTTTCAGGGCTTTCGTTTTTGATATACTGTATGAAAAGAGTGTTTTCAGTTACTTTCCAAACTGCTTGAGCGTTTTTTTCTGTCAAAATATGTATAGTAGTAACTCGACAGTACTTAAGTTGTACCGTCTTTCCTTTGCTGTCTTCCACAACGAAATCCCTATGGTCACGGGCACATTCTTCTGGGGTTTTTGTGTGTAGGAATTTTTGTACATTTCACCACAATTCTGTTTTAAATCCTCTGTATCTTAACTAAATACTAAATCCCGCTAACAAGCCTCCATTCCTGATTGTAATCTCGTTTTAAATCTCGCAAGTGGAGTCTCCAGTAGAAATGTACGAATGTCCTGTCACGCAATAGTTGGGGCGGGTTTAAAGTATTGAGAACAAATCAATGATAGTCAGGAAGGCGGGACATTGCCCAGCAGCGCTGGGAAATGTATTTATTATTATTTTTGTAGTAGGTTTTATTTTTTAATGTGAAAAGGGTAACGTCAATGTGAATTGATTAACCACTTCCACAGTTTTCCCGGTGTTTTCCGGTGTTTATTGGCTAGCCACCGATTCCATTTTTTTTTTTGTATCGGGGGTGTTTTATCTGTTAAAACCTAAAATCAGAAGCCCTAGGTATAATTTAAGAATCAGAAGCTGAGCCAAGACCAAACACTAGCAAATTGTCTTGGTACTTGATGAACACGGCTATGTTAATTGGCAGTGTTACAGTACCTCATTATTGTGTTTGAACTGTCCCAATTGAAAAGGTAGCCGGAGAGAGTTTGTTATTGTAGCTGAATACATCATTCCTTCCTTTATGTAATTACATTACGTATTTTAACTTCCAGCACAACGTTCTGAGATTTTTTGGAAAGTGTAATGACATTGATCGAGCAATGCGGCAGTGTTTGAAGAAGGAGGTAAGGCAAAAATTGGCTTACATATTATTTTACAATAGTGTTCTAATACTAGGGCCTTCCCAACAAAACTTGAATTCTTTACTCAGGAATGATTGAATAAAAATGGTTTATCAAGTAAAATATAGTATACAGTGACAGATACCACCCAATGCCTTTATCAGTAGTGTCTTTCACTTGAAGCACAATACAGTACTGTATATAGCTTTGCACTTCTATGGTCGTTGCACCTGGAGAGCGAAATTATCCCCCACTCCTTCAGGCCACCTTTCCTGTCAGTAACCAACCAGCAGCTTCCCCTACTGACAGACATGCCTTTCACCAAGTAATATGCTTTGACCTCAGAGACACTGCTGAGGTGAAATGATGTAGGAAGTGCAAGCAAACTGAGAACTTTCTTTTACCTGATTTTGTACCAGATGTCATTTAAAAAAAACTAAAAAAAAAACAAACAAACAGTGAGGTATGTTTCTTTTGAAACTGAGACCTATGTAGAGAGTGATGGTGCACACCAGGTAATATATATGAAAGTATTTTATTAGAACCACTTTAAGGTGGGAGGGGGAGATAAAATGAAAAAAAAAAACACACACAAATTTTTAGTCAATCCAGTTTAAAAAGATCAACAAACAGAGACATATAAGGAGAAACCATGCAAAATTTGGATTTAAATGAAAAATGATAAGTATTGCCCCTTTTGATTTTGTTAAGAAATATAGAAGGAACAAACCTTTGTATAAAAACAATACTGGTTCATTAACATTGATCACTGGAAATCCAAACCCAAATGCAACAGAACTTAAATCAGTTTAAAGTTGTGGAATGTAGTATAAGTGTAATGATGTGGAATTTGATTCCTGTTGAAAATCCAGAAAGAACATTTTGTATTTAGAACAAGGAATGTTATACTTCTGCCCTTTTGTCAGTCAGTACACACAGTACCTACTTTGTTTTTCTGCTAGTACCAAGTGAAGAGAGCCAAGAGCCAAGCACACGCTGAAGAGATGCAACATAAGCTGACCCATACTCTAAAACAAGATGACAACTGAGTTGTGGTTTTGTACGATTGCCAGGCTCGCTGCTGGCAGGACTATTATCGTACTTCATCAGGACACTTGGCTCAAGATCCAAGATACAAGGATGTAAATGTAGTTGTTTTTTAAACTTCAAGCCATCTGGATACAGAAAGCTTTTCTTGACAGATGGATGTGTTTGGTTTTTAAAATACGGAACAATAAAAAGTCAAATATAAAAAATAAAAAAAATGCTGGCTTTACTGACAGCGCAAGCTGTTTTAAAAGATATTTGAGCCAGAAACCTGTTAATAAAAGGCTGCTAAAGAGAATTACACTGGAGCTTCATCATGTCAATACTTTCATTTCACCATGTATCTCACAAATCAATAGATTGGCTGTCATAAGGTTGTGTACTTTTAATTCAAAGCTTGTTATAATTTTGTTCTCTAACTCTTTGGTATCTGTAACTTAAGTATTGTAATCTATGTCTACTTGCACTGGGATTCAATAATAGTATTTTTCAAGGCTACTTGTATTTAAGGTTAAATACAGAAAAACAATATTAAAAGGCAAATGTAATTTAAATAAATAAATACTTGGTGATATATTTTATGAAGTCCAGCATTTACCTTTTCTATACTATGGAATTTTATACAGGCAATGAAAACACTGCAGGCTTGGTGGATTATGTCATAGTGCATAGATTGGTAACCAGTTGTGTTTTTAATTTGTTTTTTCTATTGACCACAGTTGGGGTGTGTGGTGGGGTGCCCGTGCTGGTGTAATAGTTATGGGAGTCTTGCAGTTGAGGTTCAAAGCAATGGGTGCTTTATTTTTTATAACAGGGTAAGGTTGTTTTCACAGGTAAAGAAAATAAACAAAAATCCTAACTCCGTTTCGGAGTACTACCTTCACTGTTTCCTTTTCCCTGTCTAATGTCAGAACAGATAAGCAGTTTCTCTGACACAAAATGAAACAAACAAAACAATAGGTTTCTTATCAAAATGTATTGCATTACACAGAACCGCCTTTGTCCAAGCCATCCTCCACACACTTGACCTGGACTTGATGTTATACTTTTAGTTTTAAATCTTTATTTGTTCTCTTCTCTTACTTGTTTGCTTCCAAAGCTCTCCTACACAACCCACAGAGACTACCATTCAGGACCCTTGTATCCAGGTGTACCAAATTGGTTAACATGTTACAATCACACAATTAACCTATAAACCATTAATTAATTAAATTATTATTATTAAATCCAATCTCAGTGCTAGTCTGACTAAATGAAAAAGAGAGACTGTCTCTACTGGACAGAATGTATCATTGCAGAAAATAATTCCCTTGTAGTTCTGACATTTATTTTGTAGCACTTTACCACAGGTGCCATCTAATGGATTAAAGTTAGACAATTGTAAAGGTATAGTATGGAAGTGTGATGACCCCCAACACTAAAATGAGACCGATTCTTGTCTGTGTCCCACAAGATAAAAGGTGCCTCATTAGCAGCAACAGTTAAGGCCAGTTCCTTGGTGCCCACCATTTGTTACCAAGAGAAATCTTCACTTTTACACACCTGTTCTATTCGGCTCTCCTCCTACTATTGCTTCTCTAAGCACCAATTTATACGTCTTCAGGTTTCATCACGAGTGGTAAAGCTGTGTGGCTGTTCTCTGGCTGCTGATCTTGTTTCAGAGACATTGGTAATAAAAACAAAAAAAAACACTGCTTGGAACCATTCACAGTGATGTTCCAGTTATCTAACAAACACTGATGGAATAAGACATTCACAAAAGAATACTATTCCCACAGGTTAGTAAATGTTCTAGCAGAAAATAAGCAAAATCTTTCTTTTGGCCACGAACTGGAATAATAATTGGGGAAAAAAAAAACCAACACACAATGATTCATAAATAATGTGTGCACCAGAAAGTACATTGTTTGCAGACGCACTGTTTTCAAAGAGAATATAGACACAGGGATAAGAGTTGTCTGTAAAGCAGGGGTCTCCAACCCCTGTCCTGGAAAGCTACTGGGTCTGCTGGTTTTCGTTTCAACCGAGTTATTATTATTCTTTTTTATTTTTTAGCAGATTGTTACAAGATATCATATTATTTTTACATACAATTACATTACAATACAATTACAGTGTCCCCCACCTGGGATTGGACCCACGACCCTCCGGTCAAGAGTCCAGAGCCCTAAGCCAATAATTGGTGCAATTGAGTTCTTAGTTACTTAATTGCACCAATTATTGGCTTAATTTGTCAAGATTAACAGGTGTTCCAGATCTTTAGCCACTGATGATGTAAAGACACCTATAAAACCTGCTGGATAGGGGCTCTCCAGGACCAGGGTTGGAGACCACTGCTCTAAAGTATCTCAACGTATAATTTAATATAACAGACTTATTCAGACTTAAAGCTTTCTAGATATATTTTTAAAAGTGAAAATACTTGTTTGCTAGTTTTTTATATGCTTATGTGGACTGACTACCCCATTAGGGCACTCTGTATTTATTAAAAACAAAAAGAAATGTGCATTTATCAGTGTGCATGTGTGAAAAAAACACAAAAGATATTGGCAGCGAGATGTAATATTGGTAATAGAAAATAATGTATTTTATGCAAGTCAGAAATGTGTTGTGCCAAGGGAAATAGGTAACAATAACATGAGACTAATGTGGGGGAGTATGGAAATAGGCAGTTGGTAATATAATACAATAACTAAATTGTAAGACTGATGCTGTATATGATACAATTGGGACAAGAGTATAACAAAGCACACTACTCATTACATTCAGTGTTAAAACTTGAAGTCACATTGGATTAAAAGTAAAAAAATAAATAAATAACAGCACACAATCTAAGAAAACTGCAGTGAAAAAACAAGCAAAATAGAAAGCAAAAGTTAAACATATATTATCAAGGCTACGTCAATGAGGAACTGAAAAGTGAAACTTACCTTACCTGAAAAACAAAACCTCATGATGGAATGTGGTTTTGCAATATTTACATCTTTAACTATATTTTAAATCATTTAAACACTGTGATGACAAAACAAATGTGACTGCTTTGTGTCAGGTGTGATACAGTTAACCCTCTTGTTGACATTACTGTTCAAACAATTTTATCCATGAATATTAAACACTCAATTTAGAAATACCCAAGGCTGGTTTCACATACCCTGATTAGTGCTAAGCTGGGTCTGTAAAACCAGCTGTCTAAGGCCCTGTCCACACTAAGCCTTTAAACCAGCTTCAACATGCTAAATACGGTTAGCATCTACACTACGCAGCATTTAACACCGTACTCGAGCACGGTTCTAAATTAGATCGCATCAGGTAGTGCGGTTTCTCAGAAGTGTGGACGCTGTAATACCAAACTACATTTTTTTGTGTATCCTCCAATATCCCAAAATGCTTTCTGATATGTTTGGGCACATGGACATTACACATACAGTACTCAGAACAGGCGCCTGAAGGAGTTGAGAATGACTATCAATACTGCTGTACCGTATACAATTTCTGAGGCTTGTTGTAAAATGGTGGCGTGATCAGATGTCGAAATCAAGGCACATTGTGTTTTTAAGAAACAAAACCATAATGTTCATGCTAAGAAGTGCTATGTCTTCCGTGGGCACAGGCTCCATATTTGCCAGGTTGTAAACATAAAATACAGTGCATGGTGGGATAATGTCTAGGAATTGTAACCAAACTATTTTGATAGTGTTTGTATGCATTAAGCACGACTAAACATGAAACGGTATTTTAGTGTGGACACTTTGGATTAATTAAAACGTTTGAGTACAGTTCTCAAGCTCGGTTATGTAGTATTCAATTTGTATTCAATTTATAACCTCCTTAATAGGTTTGTAGTTAAAATTTCAGAACAGCCATATCAAAAATCTGTTTATGAGCACCTTCATAAATGCACAAAGCTGAAACGTACCAATTGTTTAAAATCCTGCTTAATCTCAAGTCATTAAATTAACAACCCCTACCTGTGCTGGCAGATGTGATAATTGCTTCAGTTTAGCTTTCCAATAACAAAAGCATAGGCTCTCTGGGCACTTTCTATTTAGTTCTAATTACAGAGGCTTGACCCTTTACTGAGAGAGTGTCCCAGAAGCCCTCAATAGTAGAGTTCAGTTACAGTATTCTGCTAAAAGAAGATTAATCGATGTCTACCTAAACAATTTCATGTGAGGAAATATCAATGGTTTGTTACTTGAAGACCAAAATAAATTGATTTGAATTAAAACTAAAATAGCGTAGAAAATATATATTGATCCAGTCTCTACACTGCCTGTCAAAAGTAAAAGCAAACATTAGCAGAATCATATTACTTTATTCGAAGCGAACCGCATATGTTATCAGTTAAAACAAGTTCTGCTGTTATTTTCAGGTTGGTATAGAGAAAAAAACCCAAAACAAACAAAAAAAAATAGTTTTGCAGTTTATCAATTTCCATGGATTAGAATTAAGTGATAATGAAATGGCTCACCAACTGTACAAAGAGATAACAGTGATATAACACAATCAAGTACACTCAACACATTCTCTAGGCATCCTCTAGTTATTGCTATTATAGGATGATGCGTTTTGTGTTTGCTTCTGTAAGGTCCTGCATTTTAATAAAGAGTAGCATGCTGCTTTAACTGACTCAGTCATTTGGCTCGACCTCTGTCTGAGATTCCACTTATTGTAAAGCATAGCATAACAAACTCACTCATTCATTGACTTTTCATCAACCTACGTCTAATACTATCAATACTAATATGATATGCATTGAGATTATAACACTAAACATCCCTTTATTTATAGTGGAAACATGGGGCACATTGGAATGTAAAGCAAGGCAAAGCTTCAGGCAGTCAACTCTTTAAAATACACCTGCAGATCTCTTGATAGGCAGGAAACTCCTAGCAACCATGAACAAAAGTAAAGATTGTACAAGGGAGGTAACTCCCACATTCATATCAAATGGCTATTAGGTAAGTAGTAACATGTTTCCCAGAGTTGTCCTGACTAAATGATCACTGTAAAGACAGGACTAATTTTTTTTATTTTTTTTTATTTTTTTAGCAGTTTGATTTTCATTTAAAAATGGTGCAGATTGCATTGTGGCATTAAGACCTTGCTAAATCTTGCCCATAGTGCCTTTGAGGAAATGGAATTAACTGACTCCAGTGTCTATTGGGATAGCTGTTTAAGAGAAACAAGAAGATGTGCTTTTTTTTTTGAAGGGCCCACTGTACTTAATTAATATATACACCTGTTTGTAAAGAAAAAAGGGAAAATATTGGCATGTTTTCACATGCCAACCATATTGCAATTTTCATAAAGATTCTGTCTAATACGTTTTCAACTTCTCTCGTTCCGTGGTCAATACCAGTGTTCTTCCATTTCCATTTTCATAAAATGCAGTGCCGTTGCAACTGCGACATATACAATGTTTTTTTTTATTTTTTTTAAGTTCAGGTTACAACCACATAAACACATTTTTGGGCAGAACTATCACAAATGTGTACGATAAGAATTATGGCATTCCAAAACCAGTCATTATATAAAACATTGTCATAAGCTTTTAAAGTGCAGCTAATGTAGTAGTCACCTCTTTCAGTTTCAGCTAAAAAGCTTGTCACACTTGATATATGGTAACTCATACAGAATCGTGTATAATTAAACGCATGGTTGTGATTCAATCTATCTTGGTATTACAGAACTAAAAACAAGAGGTCAGGACAACATATGGTTTTTAAACGCCATTGAACATCAAAGCAGTTCTAATTAATTCCATATAGTTTTATTCAAAGCAGCTTTCTTCACAATGTATAAATACTGCATATTCTTAACACACATGAAAAATACAGCTTCTAAGGCACCCAGAAATGTGTTCAAGACTAGTTACAGGAGCATCAACTAACACACTGTACACACTTGAATTGACAGTGTTCATCACAGAGGAGTTATAGGGTTGGTTTAAATATCACAAAAATATTTACAAACACTGTGATACAGGGGTGCCTCTACCCTTAGAATATTAAAGAAAACCCTCTACACAGGTACCGTATGTTAGAAGTCACTTTTCTTTTTGCGTGAAATTGCAATCCTAGATTTCACACATATTGATCCTGTACCTTTGTTGACAAGAGCAATTTAAACACAAAAATGTACACCTACTCTAAGGTAGGATTAAAATTCAGTGTTTTGATTGAATGTTTATGTTATTGGTATTGAAACTTTTTTTTTTTGGTACTCTGCTTCATTACTTTTACCCTTTTTTGTAATAAGCCTTCATAATATTTCTGAATAAAAACAAAAAACAAAACAAAACAAAAAATTGTGCGATACCGAAAACTACTGAGCATTTATTATAAATATTTCAGTTACCAATTACCTCAAAAGTTAGACTGACAATTTACACAAGATTTGGCCAGTATACAGTAGTTCAATAAATCCTTTAATGAACCGACTAGCTGGTATACAAATGCAATCAGAAGGTTGTGGTGATTTCCACTATTATGTTTATTAGAATATGAAAAGGTTATACTGTAAAGTTATACTTTTGTGCGTTGTATAAGTCTGGCACTGATAGAGCATTTTTAACCTGAGCAATGGGCGGAAAGTGGCAACGTCAAAATGGCTGTACTTATTCTTTAGTTACAGGCATAATGGAGTAATTGGAGGCTTTTGTTTAAAAAACAAACAAACTACTGTGCACGTAACAAAATTAGCAAGAAAGGATTTTGTAACCTCATTATTACAAAACAAATTGAATTGCAAAAATGGGTCATCAAAATGGAAATTAGGTTTGTCTTTCAGCTACTACAGTGCTATGGTGATTGAACATTTGTGCAAATAATTTTTTGGGGGAAAATATCAGGGAATAGAGGCCAATACATTTGAAAATGTATAGAAGCTGGTGTATTTCAATACATTTTTTTAAGTTAATAATGGCACCCAAGCATACAGATACTGAACAGCATTTATTATATAGGCTTGCAACTACATTGTGTCCTGATTTTATTCTTCAAAAGTTCTGTTACTATTAAGCAAATAGGTATATGCTTATGTTTAACTGAGACAAACTGTGATAAGATTATAACTTGATTAGAACTGGCATCAGGTATTAAATGAAACTAAACAAGCCTTTTAAATGTATGTGTTTATTTTACAACAAGAAAAGCTGCCTTTCTCTCACCTTTACAATTGAATACCAATCAATGGCAATTCACTTCTGCCCTGTGTGATTTAAAAGACAATTGGAATCAAATTTCTCTTTAACCCAGGGCACAGAAATTTTTACTGCTGTACCGAGGCCATAAACTGACAATAAAAATACATCATGAAACTAGCAAACGCAACAGATTCGTCATGTACATGTGACCTTTCCTAGCCCAATCTTAAGAGCTACCGCTATGCACACTGGGATATGTATTCCTCTGTCAAATCTAATTAGAGGTTAAATTATGCCCAGGACTACAATCCACATATTTAAAGAAACTTAACAAAGAGAAATCAAAATGATTTAATGTCAGAATGATAAAAGACAGGTAAGTCAAATAAGTACAGATCAAATATGAGTGGTTTTAGTTTGAACACGACAGGTTCTATATTAAATCCCACTGTCAGATTGTTATTGACTGGTACTCAATTGTGTGAGCAAAAGCAACCGAGGAAGCGATTTGTTTTGTGTTGAGTAATTAACATGTTTTAATCCATCTAATTAAAAACTAAAAACATACTGAAGGGAATTACTCTGAGTGAGTATTTGCACAGCCCTAATTATAATTTATTAAAACACAGGAATTATTCAGAAAAACAACAATACCTACACCATTTACTATGTACATATTTTTATTGGTTGAATACTCAAAAAATCTAAAGGCGGCAGTGATTTTGAATCTGTTTGGCTTGTCTCGGCTCTTGAATGTTTCTGCATGGGTCATAGTTTTTGCAAAAGTAAAAATGAAAACCATTAGTCAGGCTTATTACAAAAAGTATGAGCTTATCAATGCCACAGCTCAACAGTAAAAATATCCTTCATTTTAAAGAACAATAAAATATAAATGTTGTCTATGGATGTGAAAATGTATTGGCACAACAATACCTGCCTACCATGTAATAATCCATTTTAATAAAATAAAAAAATTTAAAAAATTGTGCAAGGGTCCTAACATTACCTACTACGGCAATACAAAAGGTCACATACTGAAAATATACTGTAATAACAGGCAACAGAAATATTTACATGCATACTTGCACAAAGAAACAGCCTAACTTCTGATATCTACAAATGCAGAATACCATTTTTTTCTGTAGATATACAAAAAAATTTACACAAAATAATAATAAAAAAGCTTAACAAGCAATCTACAATATTATTACTAAATACCATGTAAATTAATTGGATATACGGACTAATATATACATATATATTCTGCATCCATCAACACATGCAATTCGACATTACCTCCTCAAAAGCCTGCAATATAAATTAAGCAAGACAAATAGCCTTATGGTTGATAAATAAGGAGTGAAAAAAATAAACCACTTTGGGGCAAAACGCGTACAAAAATACACCTCAACTTATATTATAAAAGTGCTACTAAAATAAACTTTTAACTTTTCATATATTTAGAAACTTTATTTAATAATAATTTATTCACCTATGTATTTAACGTAATCAACATTGAAGAATAGCACATGCAGGCATCAAAATGCCATGTTTATTATCAGCCTCTTGTTATATCTACATGGGTATTGTGTGTGACTGTTTAAGTCTTGTGTACAAACACAAGCTTTACAACAAATAATACATCTAAGTGCCATGCTAAAGATGGACAAGTACCATCAAATGTCCACATGGCATTATCTGTGCCTGTAGAATCCTAGTTACCAGCTCATTTTGAGGACTTTCCGATTCCAAATAAAATTGAACCATTGAAATTTGCGGACCCCACATCATTATTTTGGGGCCTGCAGAGTTGAAAAGTTGCCCCACCAAATTATTCTTTGGAACCAGAAAGTCCTTAAATCAAAATAATAATTACTTAAAATTGGGTTCATGTCATACAACTTCATTTCACAAAACTCTAAAGCAAAAAAACATTGTAATACACTAAGTTCAGGTGACTTGACCGACATCTGTTCAACTTTCTTTTAAAATTAAACCTAGGGGTCCACGAGTGGGTCACCTGGTAAAAGCACTGCTGTGCGGCGTGCAGGGTGAGTCATACAACCAGAGATTGCAAGGGGGGTGTGGGCTATGTGGGGAATTGCCACAGTGAAGGAGAAAAAAAAATTCCAAATTGGGAGATTCTAAATTTAATAATAAATGTAATAATTTAATAAATAAAATAAAAAAAAAGTAAACCTAGGTAAGTCATAACTATCTGTCTTTTCTAACAGCATGATCACCTTGTAGTGGCTTTTTCTGCTTATCTAAAGATATTCCTGATCAAACAAACAGAAAAAATAAATAGAAGTCATTGTTTTTCTAATGCAAAGCAGGTACTCTACCTTGATCCCCAGTTCCTGAAATTCAAAAATGTAAGATAATATGTTTTTTCGCCCCTGTCCTTTGCAATTTACATTTACTGCTAAGCAAAAACTACTATATATATATATATACATCAAGCCAATTGGCAGTCCTCTAAAGCAGGGTTTCCCAATCTTGGTCTTGGGGACCCACTGTGTCTGCTGGTTTTCATTCCAACTGAGCTCTCAGTTACTTAACTAGACCCTTAATTTAACTGATAATTTGCTTAATTAGACTGTTTTAATTGTTTACAGCTCATAAAGAGTTGCAGGGTTCAAGTTACTTATAACATGTTATTGCTAACTTGAAATATGCAACTGTTCGAGAGCTGAAAACAAGTAAAAAGGTCTAATTAAGCAAATTATGAGTTCAGTTAAGGGTTTCATTAAGTAATTGAGAACTCAATGAAAACCAGAAGACACAGTGGGTCCCCAGGACCAGGATTGAGAAACCCTGCTGTAAAGGGTATCCTTCAACCAAAAATTAATAGCAACAGTTTTCAATTAGTGCAGCGTGACTGTACTTCCCAAATGTCCTGTTCCCCTCAGTTACAGTTTCAACCAGGATGAGGAAAACAAAATATTAATATTTTATGGTACAAATATTGTACTTGTACAGAAGTTTGCTGTGGTATACCACGGCAAAAGCATAACACATAGAATAAAGCTCTGTTAAGCATAGTGATAGCAAAAGCAGGATATGTACGTACGGTAAATCAAGTTAAATGCATAGTGAAAGCGTGGTAGATCAGAATAATGACAATGCTAACTTACCATTTTCATCTTATAAGCAGAGGAGAATGAATGGATTGCATCCATGCTTTCCTGAAGCTAAAATAAATTCTGTAGGGTGATTGTTGCCTTAGTATTTAAAAACTATGGTTCTCAATAGTAAAACCAAGAAATCTAGTTTTCACAATTTGCACATTATTGCCAATGATATCATAGTCTACGATGGTGTTTAAAAAAGAAAATAAAATTACACAAAAACAAAACAAAACAGGAGGTTCATATGAATTGACTGCAATAAGAAGATTTTGTCTGTGTGTGTTTAACTTTGCTTTGGAGGAAGATTGAACTACTGTGCTAACTCAATATTATTGAGCAATTGGCATAATTTACGGAACCTAATGATTCTGCAGTCAAAACTCTTACCAGCTTTGCAACAAGGTGCAAATCACCACTGACAATATTGAATCAAACTGAAGCCTGTTTTATCTGGCAAGCAAACCACATTTTGGGCCATCAGACTTTAACTGTGTGTACAATCTTGTGAGATCCTCAAATGCAAATCCATCAGTGTCCACATGAAGAAGCTTCAAAATTGATATTTCAAATCCCACTGTCCTTGTAGGGTCAATAAATTTCTAGAGATGGACAACACTTTCCACATTTGTCTCACAAAGGTAGTCAGTTGCCAGTTTGAACCCCTCTGCTTTTGGTACCTGTTGAGAATGTACTCTCCTGTTTGCCCACCACAGCCTGTTTTCCTTTGGGGTAGGGACAGGAGGGGTTGGTTATTCACTAATTGAATAGTAAACCTGGTTGTTTCAAGCATGTGATATTTTTCTCTCACAATAATGTCTGTGCTTTATCCTGGATGTGGTTTCACTTTTCAGAAAGGTCTTTATAGCCCAGGAGTTTGTTCACTGTATGCATTGTGGAAAGACCCTACTTCTTTGTCAGAACTGGACTGTTGCGACCCTGTTCAACAATAAAACAAAAAGTAAAGCTTTATAGTGTCCTTGGGAGTTTGTTGGTTGTTACTGTAAGCACAAAGGGCAGGGGTGGCCAATGTTGACCTTTCCACTACTGTTCTTTGTTCCAACCCTTTTCTAAATTGTTTAATTGAACCAATCAAACCTCCATTCAGACCCTGAAGTAGTTATATAATGTATCTGTAAAACCGGGTGTGGAATGGCCCTCCAGGACTGTGATTGGACACCCCTGACATGGGTGTTCAAACCCCCAGAATCAGGCAGTGAGAGTCGTGCAACTGACTTCTAGCAGTTATCAGGAAAAAAAAGTAAAGCAAAAGTTGTATAAGCCCTTCTACCTTTTAATGAAGGTATCAGCAGCATGGATGACTGTTAACTGACAAAAAAAAAAAGGGTCAGGTAGAAAAATGGATGAACCTTGAAAAAGAATACAGTTCGAAACCCAAAGCAAACCTTTTTAGGAGGTTACACCTTCTTCTTCTTCTTCTTCTTCTTCTTCTTCTTCTTCTTCTTCTTCTTCTTCTTCAGCATGTCTGGGTCATTTCTTTAAAGTTGCTAAGTTAGAGTTTGATTGGGAGCAAAAAACAGATGACCTTCCAATTTACACACAAAAAAGACATTATGAAAATATTGTTTTTCCTTTTGCTGTCTGGGACCACTTCACAGCACAGCTTGTACAAATAAATACAAAATATGTTATCTTCAAAAGGATTGCATTGTTGTCTTTTTTTCAAGTCAAGTTTGCAGAGCTGGAATGTAATGGGAAAACTTTGCAGTCTACTTCTGCGTTCGTTTACTAGCAGGGGACAAATACCAATTTTTCCAGCAGGATCGTCAGTTATCCATTCCACAACCTCCCTTGAAGTCTTATCCTGTATAGAGTACCTGCAGCCACTCATAGTGGAAGATCTCATGAGGTCTGTCCATTAGATAATGTTGCTGGAATACCAGCAAGGGCGACAGGGTTTTCTTTATGAACTGGAAGTGCTAGCTGTCAATAAATAATCCTTCCCTTTCTTCGTCTGTTTGCTTTCATATTGGCGGGGAAGTTAGACTTCATAGATTTTATCCTGCAAGTAACTGAACAGGGAATCAAGTCCTTTTGAGGAGCTCCACAGCTGCTTTAGCATCTGGCACTCTTTCTCATTGACCCCCTCCAATGCAGATTTCAGCAAACTTCGCACCAGGTATTTGGATTCTTCCAGCACCTAAAAATAAATTAAACAACACACAAACAAATAAAGCTGCTGACAATTTCTATTGAAATCTAACTGTAATTGGTTAAATGGAGATGTTGCTCCAATTATTGCTTTGACAACACCGTCACAATCCCACCGACACTACATTTTAGTTCCCTTTCAGGAACCCGATTCAACACAGCCAGTAATAGCAGGCTACTAACATTTTCCCCTTTTTTGTGAAGCAGCAGTCTGACAATAGTGATGGTTTCTACAGGGTTTCAAACAAATCAGTAAGTACTTTGCATTAAGCATACTTTAAACACTAGGTCGTATCATATAAAAAAGTATACACGTACCGGTACATTAAACAGGATTCTGTGTTTTGCTACAGCATGTTCTTATAACAACGAGGATGTACAACAAAGTTTTTTGTGTGTGTGTGTGTGTTTGTGTTGCCATCACCAATACCTTTAGGATTCTTTGAAACACCTGTATATACTATAATGCACTAGTTAAGGAAAAAATACTTTGGATCAGAAGTGGAAAGCAAATTGGAAGTTTCTCCATGTACAGCTCTTCAGTCCAGTACAGCTATTCAGTTTATCATTATTAAACAATGTTTAATGTCCACTGGGAGATGAGAGCATTTCACTTATGACCCAAGCAGGATTTGAACCTAGCCTCCAGAGGTGAAAGGCCACAGAGAATAGTGACATTGCCTGCTGCACTATTATTATTATTATTATTATTATTATTATTATTATTATTATTTATTTCTTAGCAGACGCCCTTATCCAGGGCGACTTACAATTGCAAGCAAATAGATTTCAAGTGTTACAGTACAGGTAATACAATAAGAGCAAGATAAATACAATGACAAGTTCAAGCAAGTACAAGTGTGACAAAATACAATTCAATACAGCAGATAAGTGACAGTTACATCAAGATATGATTAAATACCAAATACAAAGTTTAAACATATGGCAGATTACAGTACTCTGAAGTACAGGATTAAACCACTAACTAAACCAGCCCCCCTCCCCCAGCACAGTTTTATGCCATTATCAATGCCTAAATATACAGTACTGTGCAAAAGTTTTAGGCAGGTGTGAAAAAATGCTGTAAAGTAAGAATGCTTTCAAAAATAGACATGTTAATAGATTATATTTATGAATTAACTAAATGCAAAGTGAGTGAACAGAAGAAAAATCTAAATCAAATCCATATTTGGTGTGACCACCCTTTGCCTTCAAAACAGCATCAAGCATCAATTCTTCTAGGTACACTTGCACACAGTTTTTGAAGGAACTCGGCAGGTAGGTTGGCCCAAACATCTTGGAGAACTAACCACAGTTCTTCTGTGGATTTAGGCAGCCTCAGTTGCTTCTCTCTCTTCATGTAATCCCAGACAGACTCGATGATGTTGAGATCAGGGCTCTGTGGGGCCATACCATCACTTCCAGGACTCCTTGTTCTTCTTTACGCTGAAGATAGTTCTTAATGACTTTCGCTGTATGTTTGGGGTCGTTGTCATGCTGCAGAATAAATTTGGGGCCAATCAGATGCCTCCCTGATGGTATTGCATGATGGATAAGTATCTGCCTGTACTTCTCAGCATTGAGGAGACCATTAATTCTGAACAAATCCCCAACTCCATTTGCAGAAATGCAGCCCCAAACTTGCAAGGAACCTCCACCATGCTTCACTGTTGCCTGCAGACACTCATTCGTATCACGCTCTCCAGCCCTTCGGCTAACAAACTGCCTTCTGCTACAGCCAAATATTTCAAATTTTGACTCATCAGTCCAGAGCACCTGCTGCCATTTTTGTGCACCCCAGTTCCTGTGTTTTCGCGGCATAGTTGAGTCGCTTGGCCTTGTTTCCACGCCGGAGGTATGGCTTTTTAGCCGCAAGTCTTTCATGAAGGCCACTTCTGACCAGACTTCTCCGGACAGTAGATGGGTGTACCAGGGTCCCACTGTTTTCTGCCAGTTCTGAGCTGATGGCACTGCTGGACATCTTCCGATTGCGAAGGGAAGTAAGCGTGATGTGTCTTTCATCTGCTGCAGTAAGTTTCCTTGGCCGACCACTGCGCTCACGGTCCTCAACGTTGCCCGTTTCTTTGTGCTTCTTCAAAAGAGCTTGGACAGCACATCTGGAAACCCCTGTCTGCCTTGAAATTTCTGCCTGGGAGAGACCTTGCTGATGCAGTATAACTACCTTGTGTCTTGTTGCTGTGCTCAGTCTTGCCATGGTGTATGACTTTTGACAGTAAACTGTCTTCAGCAACCTCACCTTGTTAGCTGAATTTGGCTGTTCCTCACCCAGTTTTATTCCTCCTACACAGCTGTTTCTGTTTCAGTTAATGATTGTGTTTCAACCTACATATTGAATTGATGATCATTAGCACCTGTTTGGTATAATTGTTTAATCATACACCTGACTATATGCCTACAAAATCCCTGACTTTGTGCAAGTGTACCTAGAAGAATTGATGCTGTTTTGAAGGCAAAGGGTTGTCACACCAAATGTGGATTTGATTTAGATTTTTCTTCTGTTCACTCACTTTGCATTTAGTTAATTGATAAATATAATCTATTAACATGTCTATTTTTGAAAGTATTCTTACTTTACAGCATTTTTTCACACCTGCCTAAAACTTTTGCACAGTACTGTATGCTCAAGCACCCCTTCATAGTGTACTGTACACCGCCTACTCCATTACACAGGCACCTGGGGTCACATTGGGATATCTTTAGAATGCACATTTATTTAGTACTGAAGATCATACCACAGCACTGCAGGTAGCCATTTCCTTCACTCTGAGCATCACTTCTTGACTGAAGGTTGTTGGCCAGAAGACTTGTGATACTAGTCCTCTACTGCATGCCTCCTGAGCAGTTAGCTTCCTCCCACAGAATAACATCTCGTTTGCCTAAAAACAGAAAAGAGGATGGGGGGGGGGGGGACAGTTTCAGCAACCAGCCCTTTTGCACTTCCTAATCCATGCCTTCAATATTGCATGAGCCCTTTCATCTTTAAGCACCAGATTGCGCTTGCTTCACACCAGACAGCGTCAGGTTCCACTAAAGATGCATAAGATAATCATGCAAAGCCAACTATGCATGGAAATGGAGGTCACCTTGGAGCTTGTTCCATCAAAATCTTAAAATGTGAGACTTGAGTAACTTGTTGCATATAAAGACACAGCCACATGTAACAAAACCTTTTTTTTTCAGGGACCCTTAAAGACTTTGGGCCAGCACTTACCGGGTATTGTCTATAAAAACAACAATAACACATGTACCATGTTTTACTGAAAGGAAATATAAACATTTAAAACATGCTTTGCTTGTTATTACCGTGTACTGGTGATGCATATCCCTATGCCTGGGTTACAGAGGGGACCCCTGTATGTACACATTTCACACTTTAGAGTGTAGGCCCTATGTTTCAACATCTTTTCTTTCACATTACGCTTCTTGTTTTAATGTTCATGGATTACTTTTGTTTTTAACCTAGGCGCTGACCAACGGCTAAATGAGAGTTAATGGGAGGTGGATAAACGGGTGCTGACTATACAAGGGAAATTCAGGTTTTAAAATAGTCTTTTTAAAATAAATACAACAATAATAATAATAAAAAAAATCTTATAGCGCCCTCTTGCGGAAGGCTCAAAATGTTTCACCTTTGGCTCAGGAGTCATAAAAAAGCATTAACACTTACCAGTGCAACTCCCAGAATCTGAGGGAAGGTATAAGATGAGCAGCCTGCTGGGGTCAGCCTGATAGTGGCACAAGGTGTCTGAAACCAGGCCTTCTCGCTGGCCCACACAATGTCACAAAGAGGCAGGATGGAAGCTCCTAACCCAAGAGCTGGTCCATTGATAGCTACCACAATGGGCTTCTTAAACTGAATAAAAGCTTTCACAAAGTCCCTGAAATAAAATTCAAGAATCTCTTTCAGTACTCCCCAAAAATAGAGAAAAAAGATGTTCTTGTTTTGGTAGGCTTAACCAAATAGTTTTCACGTCCACAGTTTAATAGGATGTCCCTTGTCTTCTAATTTTGGTCCACTATAATGATGTTTGCGCACTATATTTTATACTGTTTGGAATTAAAAAACCTTTTTTGACTGCTTACTTCTCTAAATATATCAACAGGAAACAACATTTTGCTTTGCATGTGGTGTTTTTTTTTCTGTTCCAGTAGAATGGAATTTGAATTACCTTATGGATTCTGCGATCCTTGTGCTCTCCTTTCTCCTGTCGCTTGATAACCTGCCAATGAGGTATGAGTAATCCAAGCCACTGCAGAACACACTACCCACTGCGCTCAGAAGCAGCAGCTTGCTATCATCTACTGAGGCGTTACCCAAAGCTCTCCTCACTTCTTTCATTATCTGCAACAAAAATAATAAACAAGCACAAACACTAGGTCAGAAAGCAAAGGGCTTGTGTAATTGCATGTTACTTTTACAGCCAAAGAAGTCCACTGTCTGCAATTGTGAACCATTACCTAATACATTGTACCATGGCAAAGTGACATGTTGTTTAAAATATCACACCTACTACTTGCCAATGTTAATTAACTCCACATCAACCTTTGGTCTGTGTAACCTTAATTTATAATTCACTGCTCTAAAGGAATAGAATCATTTCAAGTGACATTTTTTAAAGATTATGTAGTTTTTAGTGGAAGATAAAATATAGAGTCTGAACTGCACTATATAATACAAAATAGTTTGAACTTTTTATGAACCTAATAATACATATTAATACAGTTTTTTTCCATTGAGTTATGTATTCCTTATGTTAGAAAGCTTTAGCAGTAGGCCTAATACTTAATTCCCTTTTTTCATTACAATTGTAATGTACAATAGTACAACTGCACTAAAAAAAGCCCAGTTACATTTTAGTTTCCTCCAAGTTTTAGACTGTTAAAATTAGTTTGTTCCTCTCTTTGGTTTAAAAACACTGGGGCAATTTTTGTTCTGTATGGATCCGGTTGGGTGGCATAATGTATGTTCCACGCTGTTTAGTTCATACCAAACTTTAAACTTAAAACCAAAGGTATTTTGATTAAAAAAATAGGCTTCACTCATCTTTAATAATTGCAGACTAAAAGTGCTGGTTTGCACTCAGGGAATCATTAACAAATGCATCAATAATGTATAGTCTAAACTCCATGAGAATCCCTTAGCACCCTATATACACTCATGGATGCAAAAAAAAAAAAAAAACAGAGGCAGGGCAAAAGCACTTTGCATCACCTTAATGCTAAGGATTAAAATCAGGCCCATTTTGTTTTCACGATGCGTCATCTAGACAAAACACATCAGCTTCCCAGTTGATTTCTATTTTTCTAAAAGTATTTTCAGCTGTAGGCATACCTGTGGTGGTTTTAATGCTATGAGGATGACACTCCACAGTGAGTAATGCGAAGTCTGCATGCATTTCAAATACACCGAGAGAGACATTTGCATGCAATCATCTGTAGATAGCTCAGCAATGAGAAAAGACCACCTATTGTAAGTGTGACTCACTGCTTGTGAAAAACACTGTCAAATGAATTGATTTTTTTGAAGATTTTCAGGAATACATAGCACTACAACGGTAAGAAAATAATTTGTTGTTATATAAGGATGTTCAGTACAGCTTTAATATCCTCATTAACATATATACCATATATACAGACATAAAACAGACCTTAAAGCTTGTTTCTGCAGAGACCCAAGACAGACATTAATCAGAATCTGAAGAGACACTGAACAGAAGCATAGACGCTGAACAGGCAGGACTTACTCTTACAATAAATCTTTCAAAATGTTAAAATAAAAGTGTGACAGAGAGAGAATTAATCCTGGTTATAAATCTCCATCCCAACCTGTGAGGGCGCTGTGTCAAGGGAACAATGTGCCTTTGACTGAATGTGCTGTCAATTAATCCCAGGGAAAGTTGGAAGTCGGCCATCCAGAAAAGGGACGGAGCCACAATACTGCAAGTCATTGTCCCCATGGTTGGCGAGGTGGCAATCGCGGATTGGATAAAGGGTGATTGCACTCGCTACCAAGGGGGTGTGACTTACAGCATAAAAAGGGGTGTGGGCAAGGTAAACTCTTCCTTGGTTTTGGCTACTAAAGGACCAGCGAATGGAATGGACCAGCGAAAAACCGTGAGGTTCCATGTGTTGTCAGTGTTCAGTGATAACGTTTTGTGATTGTTAGACGGCTAAACACCCACTCCGGGAGCTGTAGCTAAGAGGCTAGCACCAACCCGGAAATCACTGCAGCAAAGCAACCACGTTGCAAACAGCGTTTTCACTTACTGGACTTGCACTGTGTTATTTTTGTTTGTATTGTGTTGTACTGTTTGCAACTCTGTTTTGATACTATATTATTATGGGATTGAAACCCTTGTTTTAGGCTGCGTGTTACACATAGTTGTGTATTACCAGCCACCTATTATTTCTGAGAAGGATTACTAAAGGAAAGCAAAATAAAAATATCCTTTGTCCTTGGAACTTTGTGTTGTCACATAATTTCCTGCACTGCATCACTTCCACACCCGCGCACTACTAACCACATTGCCACAAGAAACATGTATTTCAAGAAATATGCAAACTGATTTGCCCAAGGCTTATATGCATAGCTTAAATGCAGTTCCTGCCATTATCTATTTTTTTTTTTTTTTTTTGCTTTTTAAAAAATTGAAAGCATGCCCTTTAAGTTCCTATCACAAATAATATCAAACCCCTGACAGCATTGCACAGTATTGCATTGTTTTATGGCAGGTGGGCAGATATTGCAATTATTATCTCCCTGTAATAGACTAACCCCACATCATGTGAAAACTTGGAAATACCCTTTGGAAATGCCAAGATAATGAAATGAATATCAAAAAGTCCCAATTAAATAATGTCTTTGAGATCTATCCATTGA
Organism: Acipenser oxyrinchus oxyrinchus; assembly: GCA_030684275.1. Lineage (NCBI taxonomy): Eukaryota > Metazoa > Chordata > Actinopteri > Acipenseriformes > Acipenseridae > Acipenser > Acipenser oxyrinchus. The sequence continues at coordinate 9,753,485 of CM060263.1, read as the reverse complement.
CGTAATCCAACACTTAAATGTATCATATTTGTAACATTTATTTATTTTTAACTACAGTACCATGCCATTACGAGGCTGTTCTAAAGTACAGTGAAACCTCAATATTAAAGTGTCAGGAGACGATTAAAATTAGGCCTTCATAGAGCGGCACAAATTCATTCTCCTGATGAATTTCTACTGTAGTATATTTTGTAATTAAAAAAATAAAAAATAAAATAGAAACCACAGCATATGATTAAAAATGAGTCAAGTCAGTTTTTGTCACACTATTTATCAGAATAGACATTTCTCTTGTGGATTAATCTCATATATATATATTTTATTACTCATATTTGTGAACAATTACAATTTACTGTAACAACCAAAAGTGTACGGCTGATTAACTACATTGTAATAAATACAAAATAAACACTGATACCGTACTACGTCTGGAATATGGCTGTTTTTCTTGAATATGTTTATGATTTCATAACTTTATTATTCAAGTTGCTTTGCACAGATTCCGTTTGGTCAGGAAATGAATGAGATCTAACAATGAAAGGCCCAGACCTAACACACAATACACTGGGCCTGGGGTTCCAAAGTTGTTTTTTTTTTTCTGTAAACCAAACATGACCATTAGCAAATTACTGTTATTCACTACTGTACTATTTAAAACGAACTGAAAACTACATAAAATGGAAGTATAGTACTGTACAAAAAACAAACAAAGAAAATAAAACCCCTCTCCTGCAGGCTTCTCACCTTGCTGTCTTGGTTTATTTCCTTATCAGATAATATTTGCACTTCAGTATAGAGAGATGTCTCCTGGACAATCTGCTAGGTACAAGTTACTAAGTAACCTCAATAATGTAAACTTTGCTTCTGGAAACAACCCTAAAGACCAAATTATTTGATATGGTAGATAAAGTATGTCTACTGTGCGCTCAGAGTAGGCTATTGATGGTCCAGTCCTCATGTAGAAAATAGGAGAAGCAAAATTATGGTTCCATATCCCCTTCAATCACTGCCTGTATAATTTTACCACATTAAGTTTCTTATCTCTGTAACTATTTTATAATGCATGTATGTTTTTTCAAAGTTTTGCGTTCACAACAACTGTTTTTATATTTCTAAAAAATAAAATAAAAAATTGTGACCGAAGGGGACATTATATATGTCTAACTGTGCTTTTCTTTTCTTTATCCACTATCATATTTGCACTTAAACACACCTTCTTTGGTACATCCACAGTGAATGTGTCAAAACGTTATTAAACAAGTTACCGGTATTACATACCAGATAACTGACTTGATTGTTTTTGAAGTAAATGTTTCTATTCTGCTTCTTACTGTATGTTTAGATGTTCTATCATTAACCACAGTCTAAACTGCAATACATGTGTTGAGTATATGGTTAATTAGACCCTGTTAATTGTTATCAGCTTTTAAACAGTTGGAGATTTCAAGTTAACTATACCATTTTTTAAGTAATTTGAAATCGGCAACTTTTCAGGAGCTGAGAACAATTAAAGGTCTAATTAAGCACATTATTAGTTCAATTAAGGGTTTGATTAAGTAATTGAGAGCTCAGTTGGAATGAAAACCAGCAGACACAGAGGTGTCATTGCCAGACCCCAAAAAGATTTCTACTTGTGAATTCAGAATGTGTTTAGATTAACCAGTCTGACTGTGTTTGTATTTATTTATTACATACTGTCATCAAGGCTATACGTCCTCTTCTTCCTCTTCAGTGCTTCAGGTAGTCACTTCCCATACAGATAAGCCATCTTTTCACATGGGAATTAGGCAATTATCTCAGCAATACTACAGCATCGTACGGGACAAATACTAATTAAGCTTTAACTGTATGCAAATATAGTTGTCTATGTAACTAGCAATTAGACAAAAAATGAAACATTGCAATAGATAATCACAACCTTTCTTAGACATGTTTGGAGAAAATGTTCCGATACAGGAAAAAGTTAACGTACAAAACAATCATTAAATATTTAGTCATTCTACAAACTTTATTTGTTGTTACTTTGAATAATATTGTGATTTTTCTAACGTTCTACATTGTTTACTTCACTTTTACTAGTCTAAACCAAATTTATCACCACACTATAATTTCACTACCTGTGCAGAAAGTAGAATACAACCTAGTATTATCAGTTCAATTAGAAGACATTATCAGTTCAATTAGAAGACATTATCAGTGTCTTCTAATTATTGAGTATGCTGTGAAAGGGATTAGCTTGTATTTGCAGTTAATGCCATTGAACATATTACTCTTTTTTTAGGCCAATTTTGCCCAAAACTGAGATGGAGAATTGGCTTCAGACTAGGCAAGTTCCTTTTTGTAAGCATAGAACACAACTGAGGGGGAGGAGGCTGTGTGGTCCAGTAGGAAGCTGTGTGGTCCAGTGGTTAAAGAAAACGGCTTGTAACCAGGAGGTCCCCGGTTCAAATCCCACCTCAGCCACTGACTCATTGTGTGACCCTGAGCAAGTCACTTAACCTCCTTGTGCTCCATCTTTCGGGTGAGACGTAATTGTAAGTGACTCTGCAGCTGATGCATAGTTCACACACCCTAGTCTCTGTAAGTCGCCTTGGGTAAAGGCGTCTGCTAAATAAACAAATAACTGACAGCAACAAGAACGACATTTATAAAAGAGGGTCTGAATTGAAATTGTTTAGATATTTAATTTATATTTAGTTGGCAGCAGCACTTATTTATACAAGACTCACACTGCTTAATAAGAACTTAGCAAATGTATAATTTATCCTAGTACACTATATATGTCTTGTGTGCTTCCTCCGAGAGATATGTTTTTCTTTTAAGGCAATAGATGTAAGCGTTATGCAAAGCTACTATATTTTTAATACATTCTGTGTAAATCACAGGAGCCTATAATGAATGAGATGTGGCATCTTGCTTCAGTTATGCCAGCAAAAACATATTCATAACAGCTGGATATTACACAGGAATTGATGTGGTGTTTATTCCATGTCTAAATATAACAGTACTAGAAAAGTGCAGCTAGGTTCTGAACTGCATACACTACTGCTTATCTTATTATTTTTACGCCGCAAATATGCTCATGTTTACACATTGAAAGAAAATATGGCATGTGTGCAAGCATTTACAGTACATATAGGAATGGAGAATTTGAGTGCGTTAGGCCATGTCAATTTAATGTAAAGCTTATATTATGCTATAAAGTCCACGCTTATTTCCTTAACTTTGACCACCTTAATTTAAGGAATTATAGATTTTAAAATATTAAAAGGAGTCAGTTAAATCAAACCAATACTTAAGTGCATTACAGAAACCCTGACAAGATGACACAGTTGGAAATTTAGAAGATAAACTTAGGACAGAGGGAAGGAGACACTTTTTCATACAGACAGTGGTTATGGTATGGAAAGGGCTGCATAGTCATGGTGTTTAGGCAGAAACACTTGGATACTTTAAAGACCAAACTTGACAAATTCTGAGATCAATCAGCTACTCGGAACTGAGCTTAGATGGGCCGAATGGCCTCCTCTCGTTTGTAAAATTTCTTTTGTTAAAAAATGACATAATTCAAACATAGGTAACAACATCTTTCTACCAAGCTTCATCCCAATTGGATGACTGAGTCTCAAGATATGGCTGAAAGTCTATGCCCACTGGGTAATCATTGTTAACTCAAAGCAGTGAAGTCAGTAACTATGCTAGAAGCCAACCCTACTGTAAAATTTATGTTGTATGTATGCAAAAAAAAAAGACAAAACTGGGGCTGATTAACTGGTCTGCTGTACTGAGGGAAGTACACTAGCAGTCTGACTATTTGAGTTATTTTTTTTTCTAGAATAGACCAGCAGTCTGACAATTTGAGTTATTTTTTCTACAGTTGTAGTCTGACAATTGAAATAGCCTATTTTTCATAGACCTCTTCAGTGGTCGGCAGTGTTGAAAGTGTTAATACAGTAGTTGATCAAGAAAATATTGTCGATTGAATGCTTTGCTTATTTACCTAAATACTGTACCAGCATTTCTGTAATGTTTTGTTATGGCCAATTTTCTTCATAAAGAATGTGTACTTGTGTAAAAGATATTTAAGGCAGACAGATCAAAAAAAAAAAGTAATAAAGCAGACCAACTGCCTGGACCCACCACAGAGAAGCTTACCTCTGGGGTTAATGCATTGTTGTCAGATGTTTGGCTTGATAGCAGTATATGTGTAAAACCTTCTTCTTTTCTAACCACTATGTCCCTGAACCGGCAGTTACTTTCATTTTGTCGAACGTTGTATCTGAGTCGTTTGTCAAACACATAGTCTTTGTCTTCTACCAGTTTCCGTTTTACTGCACTGTGCAAACTAATTCCTCCATTGGAAAGTGTGGACCCTGTTTGAAAGAGAAAAAAGACGACAAGTTGAGTACAATGTAGCTTTCATTGTGGAAACAAAACATTACATAACAGTAACTGTCACTTTAAGTAAACAATAACTGAGTCCCTTTCGAAGCAGCTTGTTATATATTAACAAAGCCATAAAGATTTACATTAAAAACATATTCCAAGAGCAAGGAAAATGCATGGTCACTTTACCAAAAGGAAATTGTCCATGGAAACACAATGTAGTTAGAGTCATTACAGTATTACTCTTTAGTGGGGAAGAATAATGTGATAATTAATAAATAATTGATTTATAATTAGACCAAGTCAATCTATTTGAATGGCATTGTGGTATCCCATACTGTAGGTCAATGCCAACCTAGTAGGTCAATAGTTAAAATATTGTAGTCTTGAAATAACTTATTTTCTGATTTTTATTTTTTCACCTTTGCTTTTATTTAAGTGGTTGTGAGTTCTGTTGATCCAATATCCAGTATTCCTTCTGTGTATCTGTCTGTGAGATGCCTGCCTAGGACTGACTAGACTTCCTCGTTCCATTCAAATCAAGTGACGACATGGTCTTTCAACTTAACAAAATAAAATATTTCTAAAACAAACCTACATTTTCATTTTAAACTTGTACAGTATTTACAGTTGGCAGCAGGATTTTTAAATTCAACTGTAATTCACATTCTTCCTGCCTTCATTTCTTGAAATTTATTTTATGTCATTTCACACAACATTTCAGAACAGATTTGTGAAATTTATAAAGGGGAAAAACCGAACGCAAAAAGCCACTAATTAGGTGAAGCAGGCGATTCCGCAATCAAACAATTTAAATACCCCTCACTGCAATTCTTATTTCATATAAGAAGGCTGTGTGGTCCACTGGTTAAAGAAAGGAGCTTGTAACCAGGAGGTCCCCGGTTCAAAATCCCACCTCAGCCCCTGACTCATTGTGTGACCCTGAGCAAGTCACTTAACCTCCTTGTGCTCTGACTTGGCAGCTGATGCATAGTTCACACACCCTAGTCTCTGTAAGCCTTGGATAAAGGCGTCTGCTAAATAAACAAATAATAATATAGTATAATTCCAGGCGTATAGACTTCTGAAACAATACGTTTTATTTACATACATCCATGGCAGTCAAACGGGTGGAAAATCCTTCCATTGTACAGCAATATGTTCAACAACAATACAGCTGCATATGAACAGTCTTCAGTTTAACTGCAACTTATATCTTCCTAAACCAGTATTGTTAAATACCAGAATGCCATATAATAAAATATAAATTCTGTAGGCATTTCTAAAATAATAGTGAAGGATAAGCCCTCATTGTATGAGATGTATATGAGACTTTTTCTTTCGTGCACCTCGGAATATCGTTGCATCTTTTCTTAATCTCCTCCACCGTTCTTATAACAATGCCTACACTCTAGAAGTAAAGGCTCTCGTTAGAACCTTGCTTTACCACTGTGGGGAGACCTTTTTCGGTGCTTCTAAGAACCTTTTTTTTACATGGATTCTATATTCTCTATTTGCAGACTTTCTTTTTGTCATGTATGCTATGAAACATGTATTGAAAATTGGAGTTTCCAAAACAATACATTATTATAAACCTCATTTACAAACTGACTTGATCAGGAGGGTTAAAACAATGAGCTCTTTGCAAAATGTTATTAAATGTTTTTTTGTCCCTGTGGAAGGGTGTGGGTATTCACGGACACGGGAGACAGAAGAGTGTATTTGACAACACCGCACAGGTTTATTTATGACTTTGTTTTTCTTTTGCCAGTGCGTTAGTTTAGCCCGCACAGGGCGCTGTTGTCCGTGGCCTGAATACCAGCGACGGTAGACAGGACCACAGAAATACCCACAGATAAACAGACCCGCTGACGCACTCACAGGTGCTCTCAAATAATAACAACAAAAGGCGAAATCAAAAGAGAAAATAAAACACAGTAATCAAAAACTACAAAGAAAAGGTGCTGCACTTGGCTGCATTAATTTTCTTCTCTTTGGGTTTCTTTTAGTTTTCTTTTCTGGCCGTTCTCGGTCCTGGAGCAGAGCTTCCACTAGCTCGTTGTTTCGTCATACCTGGGCAGAGCTGAGGGAACAACAGAACGTTATTTTATAGGGCCAGATATCCTCCCAAGGCCCGCCCCTCAGCCACTAAGAGAGAGGGAAAGCCCACACACCCTCTCTCCCACCTCTCTGTGTCATTGCCATGACTGACCGGCGGATATTGCAAGGCTGCTGCCCTCTTCCTGCATCACTATGAACGCACCAGAAGAGTCAGCACAGATCTCCCCCCCCCCGTTACAGTCCTTGAAAACGATGTCTCCTTCTTGCTGCAGACAAGTCTCCCACATCACCTTGCATTTTATACAGCCTACTGTCTGACTGCGGCAAATTAACGCCTGCTTTTCAGAGTTCTTAAAATAATCAAGCAAATACAAGGCCTGCAATTACAGGCAGCTTTAATAAATTAGACAGAATATTCAATAGACCTCATTTGCAAAATCCCCTCCCAATTTTAGCGTTTACGTTCAGAAATGCCCCAGAATTACATATGCATATACAGAATTACATATGCACACACAGAGACACTGCCCCCGCAAATCACGTCTTAATTGCGTGTTTATGCCATTGCTTGTGTTTTATAAATCCCATCCAAGAATTCAGAACCCTCAGTGCCTGTTTTATGGTCGTAAAAAATGTGCAATCCTTTTATAAATCTGGGCCTCAGTCTGTTATGGGTGGGAGTTTTGCCTGAATGCTTAAATTATACATATTGTGACAAAGCAAAGGGTGTGGTTATAGATGGTAAATATGTCAGGGCTGAGGTTTTGACAGCACTTTCTACCATCACAAAATGGCAGAAGAGAAAGGACTACAAAAAATGGCCACCCACAGCACACTACAATTCCCACAATGCAAGGTGCCCAGGGTGCAGTAGCCACACCTGCTCAAAATCAGACATACTCATCCACCTATAAAAGGGCTGGGTCACGGCACGAAAAAAAAGGAGTACAAGGTTATTATTATTATTATTATTATTTGTTTATTTAGCAGACGCCTTTATCCAAGGCGACTTACAGAGACTAGGGTGTGTGAATTATGCATTAGCTGCAGAGTCACTTACAATTACGTCTCACCCGATAGACGTAGCACAAGGAGGTTAAGTGACTTGCTCAGGGTCACACAATGAGTCAGTGGCTGAGGTGGGATTTGAACCGGGGACCTCCTGGTTACAAGCCCGTTTCTTTAACCACTGGACCATACAGGTGTGTGAGAGAGAGAAAAAGTGCTAGTAAGAGATACTGACTGAAAAACTAAAAGGAGAAAAGGAAGATTTAAATACTGTGTATGACTTGGACTGTTTTGACCACCTTTCTGGCAGATTAACCTGGATTGGATGAGAATCTGAACTGTGCTTTGAACCCTATATTGATTATTGTCTAAGGCTCTGGATTGTCATAAATTAATTATTACACATTAAGAACTGTTAATAATGAGTAGGGTAAGGTTATGTTTGAGGTTACACAGAGGGTGTTCTATAAAGAACCATGGTTGTACACAACTGCAGAAGGTTCTTTTTAATGGAAACCCAATTTTCTTAGAGTGCAAAGTTAGGCTGATAAAATAAAATACAACATTATCTGGTAAGTTTCTTAAGCCCAGCATACACAAGGATGCTTCCTTTAGTACGTTGGAGGTTTCCTTGCCCCAGAAACAAGCAAACCTGTTTCCCAGGTTAGAACTGGCTTCTACTTTGAGAAACAAGTTTCCAGTAAGATTATACATTTGGTCAATCAAGATTCTTTGCATGTAACTTACTGATCACATGACTATGGAAGTACGTGGTTTTAATAGCTTCCGAAATACAGTCTATGCCTAGATAACATACAACATTTTCAGTGGGACCACACAATGCAATATTAAATCCTTTTTTCCATAAGAATGATCATATTAACTCCCTTCAGGCAGACGTGCCCCACTTTATAATTAAGGCTTCTGACTTTTGGTTTTAACCGATAAAACACCCCCGATACAAAAAAAATGAAATCGGTGGACAGCCGATAAACACCGGAAAAACTGGAAATGGTTAATCAATTCACGTTGACTTTACCCTTTAACCATTAAAAAATAAAACCTACTACAAAAATAATAATAAATACATTTCCCAGTGCTGCTGGGCAACGTCCCGCCTTCCTGACTTGTATCTATCATTGATTCGTTCTCAATACTTTAAACCCACCCCAACTATTGAGTGACAGCACATTCGTACATTTCTACTGGAGACTCCGCTTGCAAGATTTAAAATGAGATTACAATCAGGAATTGAGACTTTTTAGCTGGATTTAAAACTGTATTACAGTTAAGATGCAGAGGATTTAAAACATAATTGTGGTGAAATGTACAAAAGTGCCTACACACAAAAACCCTAGAAGAATGTGCCTGTGACCATAGGGATTTCGTTGTGGAAGACAGCAAAGGAAAGACGGTACAACTTAAGTGTGCAAGTACTGTCGAGTTACTACTATACATATTCTGACAGAAAAAAATGCTCAAGCAGTTTGGAAAGTAACCGAAAACTCTAATTTCATACAGTACATCAAAAATGAAAGCCCCGAAAAAAAACGATTTACATAAAACATAAAAATAGCTAAAAACAAGCACCGAAAAATACAATTAATGAAAACCAAAAAACAGAAGCCCTATTTGTAATGCACTCCCATTTTAAAAGGAATTAAAGTGCTAAACATAAATGAAGAATGAATTTAAAAAAGACTGGTGAGGTTTGGATTTTGAAATCCATTATTGGCAGATGTAGGTAACACACCTTAACACCACATTAACTACAGATAGGTGGTTCAACAAATATTTATGTAGGTTGAAAAAAGGTTGCCAAAATGAGCTAGGTGTTTCCTCTACTAGCAAGTAATTTAAAAAGCAAGATTAAGCACCTGATTGGTCAGGGGTGTAATGATACACTGAGAGTGGTTCTTAAATTGGGGGCCAGGACTCCCTCAGGAAAGGTTTCAAGGAGGTCACGAAATGCCACATCATTAGTGGACATACTATACATTTACTGTATGTAGGATGGAAATTTCATATCAAAGAAAATGTGAATGTGGTAATGTGAAACCAGTTTGCTTTAGGTGACTTTGACATGAGTAGAGTAGCTTAGGTACTTAGGGTTAAAATGACTGGAGATAAGGCATGTGCAAAAATGTATGGCATTAAATATGGTAAACAATTAACCACAGTAACTTCGTAAAAGAGGGTGGTTAGGGGTTGGTTGCACTTGAATGGAGTAACAGCTGAAATTTCTATTGATAATTATGAAGATAACTAAAACAGACTATAGTCACGTATGTCCTGGGCCTACTATAATATAAATAGTGGGCATGGAGACACACACAGATAGAGAAGCTCAATACCACCAGGCATCGTAGACCATTGATGTATCAGTCTGAGGCTCTCTCCTAGGGTTCAGGTAATCCAATCAATTGCCTATCTCTGTTAATACTAGAGGCACGTATTGTATCTAAACAATAATCTTCAATGTGGAATGTAATGTGTGATTTGGAACTAATAAATGGTAAACCATTGAGGTAAAACTTGAAACATGGTTTGGCCTCATCCTTATATCTTGACAAAGTAGTTAATTCCATGTGTACCCTAACAGTTACAGAGCATTGCAGCAGTCTTTCACAGAATGAAGACATTACATCTTGAAACTGTCAGACTGAGAACACCATCATGTATTTTTCATTACATTTTCTCTTCATACAAACAAATGAAGAAATCAATACATAAAATATATAAGAGATAATAACTACTGTACTGCACAGAGTAAGTGCAAGATTCCATTATAATGTTCTAGAGAATTAAACACAAATGTTTAAAATAATGCTCGTTAGTGGTGCAACAATTAATCAATGCATCGATTATTGATCATCTGTCCTTCGATTACATATTGGTGAATCGATGCATCAAATTAGAACCCAGTTTGAAGTCTCCTGTTGCTGGTTTGCATTAAAACCTTGAGTGTGTGAGAATGTGCTTCTTTTAGTGTAGATGAACAATGTCAGCTCATTGCTGAGTTGAGTTGCTTCACTTGTGAGTTTATGCATTTTGTTTCACTAAAAGTGACAAGAACACAGCATATACCTTTTATGTAATGCGTAATTATTTCAATAGAATGCCAATATTAAATCTACTGATTACCTTCTTTTGTTTCAAAGTATGTTGGTGTTTGGGTTATATGGCAATATTACAAGTTGTGACTTTTTGTTTAACAACAGGGTTGATACTGGATCTTCTGTTAAAAACAAAAACAAATGTCTGTTCTTTATTTTGAAAAATGAAACGTCAATGCATCGATTATCGTTGATAAATGCCTATACGATAATCGAATAAGAAATTAGGATGCTGATTGCACCACTAATGCTACTATTTAAGGTCTTGTGGCTCTCAGCCATATGAAAATGTCGGTACAGTATGAGGCTTGTAGGGTCAGAAAGTCTGGCCAGCCCTGAACTACAGTCAAGCAGCAGTAGCCTAATAACATAATAGGAACCCAAGATTTGCCCATGGGTAAGAAGAAAGATTTCGACCATCACACATTTTCAAATTGCAATGCAAATTGCAGACAAATTGCCTGTTCCGTAGCAAACATGATGTGGGCAATTTGCCCAACAAAGTATAACGTGTGTGATTTTTATCCTAGAACAAGTGTAAGATACACAGAGCGGTGAGGTTATCAAAAGGGAAATGTAGCCATGTTGTTGATGTTAAATCATTGGGATACTTTACAACCCAACTTGACAAAGTTTTGAGATCAATGGGCCAAATGTCTAATGCATGGCCTCAGCCCCATGTAGGGCCCTATGAAATCCGTTTTATTATTTTGAATTTTCTGATTTATTTTTTCCTGGATTTTGGATTTTTCGGTTTTTAAAATCTGTAATTTGTTAGTTAGTTTATTTTTTATAACCACAAGTGTTTGATACATTGACAGCAATGATGAAGCTAGAAATGCATGAAAAAATATGACAAAAAACACCTTTCTAAACGGTTTAATCAAAGTGCTTTCAGACAAAAGGGTACAAATTGGCACAATGTAATAGAAACAAACTAGGAACACTGTAAATTAAAACATCAAAATGTAGGCCTTTTTTAGTAGTATTTCTTTTCAACACAAGCTGAACTATAACATTTCAAAATAGATTTGATGTTTTCATTAATAATTCATGTAAATAAAAGCCTAAATATTTTGATTTATTCTATAAAGGCACTTAGTAATATCTCCCTGACATTCTGCAGTAGTCATTACAGTACTATCTGCTCAGAATAACTTATAGGTAGTCATTTCCCCCCCAAGCGATAATGGTAGCTAGCAAGTGAAGTGGCACAAGAGGCAGTGCTTTTTTACAGTTAAAATCACAGTTGTGTATGGTGGTTGAGAGGTTATTTGTTTATTTAGCAGACGCCTTTATCCAAGGCGACTTACAGAGACTAGGGTGTGTGAACTTTGCATCAGCTGCAGAGTCACTTATAACTACGTCTCACCCGAAAGATGGAGCACAAGGAGGTTAAATGACTTGCTCAGGGTCACACAGTGAGTCAGTGGCTGAGGTGGGATTTGAACCAGGGACCTCCTGGTTACAAGCCTGTGTCTTTAACCACTGGACCACACAGGTGCAAAGTTTTTTGTTTTTTTCATGGGTTCCCATGACGTGTTTTTTGAAGCCTCTTGTCATACAAACACTGTGCTATTTCAAAGTTATTTTTAAAATATATACAAATATATTTGGTTTGTTTAAACTGATTTTGTGGTAATGTCATCGGGTGCCTAATTCCGTTTGTTTCTCTGAATTCCGCGATTCAGTCCGTGTTCTCCGTGATGCGGATTTCATAGGGCCCTACCCATGGTGATCCTTTTCTGTTCCACAATAACAAAAAAGTATTCCCGGGGTCTTGATAAAATTGAACTCACGATAGACAGCTCGAATCATCCTGCCTTGTATAGTCATCGCTTTTGATTGGTTGATCGTGCACTGTTTATGCTCTTTTAACATACGGTTCCTGATTAATATAAATCTACTTGACAGAGCTGGGTTGTAAAGCTCATTATTTATTTAATTAAAACCATTTAGGAAGACAGGCCTACAGAGCTTAAATCATCTCATTTCAGATACACCTCCCACATGCAAACACACATTTTGTACAATTATCCTATATCAAGTACATCACTTCAACTGAATAATCCTTTAGCTGACAGTGTACAACACATGTGACAGTCAGCCACTTCATTGGTGGAGAGCTACTGTATATCAGACTGGGTGTTTGTTTGGTTGAGTCTTCAAGGCTGTTCATTTCAAATTCCTATGATTGCATTACATAACAAGTAACCAGCATGCATTTAAAGCAAGTGTTGAAGTATATGCTATTCACTTTGCTTTGGTTGTGAATATAACACATGGGAACTGTGTGTGTACACAGCAGAAAAGATCAAGAGTTAATCCGATTATATTAAATTATTATCCTATCCATTGCCCTTTCTCAAACCCATCATGAAAAATAGCTGAGCTGGAACTAATGAAACTAAATCTGCAGACTGTCTACAAATGGAAATGACAGAGCATCTTAATTGTGAGCGGGTCTTTATGAAGCTGGCAGAGACTTTACTGTAAAATGTATTGATTTGTAGTTTACTAGGTATATCCTTTGGGAGTGTTTATTATATTTACATTACAGATTCTTGACAGCAGTTTGCGATTAATACAATGATTAATCTGTTCATTATAAAATCATGGCAGAGTGGCTTTTTATATCCTGTGAACACTGGAATTAACAGAATATAAGCAAAAATCATTATGAAAAGCTGATGTATGGAATGCTCTTTTGCAATTAATAGCCTTTTTTTCACTGTTGAGAGATATATAAAAAAAAAAACAACATTATTGTGTTCTGGCTACTTAATGTTATTAAATTAAACACCCATTTTACCAAACTACCATGCGTTTAATCAAATAAAATTAAAGAGCGTGTCACACCTAGCATATCACATTTCATTAATCCACAGCTCACATGGGAAGAAACGATCAAAGAGGTTACTTTCCTGAACGTGCCTTTCAGTTGAAAGATACCCCGCCCCCCCTTACCTGATCAAGACAATATCAAGAGTAGATTTCTACCGATTTCGAACTGCATTCTCTTATCAGTAAAGCAAGCCGAATGTAGATCCATAGGGCTGTATTCTGATCACAGTGCAAATGCGAGTGCAAACGGCGCTTGTCCCTGATTCTGGGGCTCAAAAAAGGAGCTGAGACGTAAAAAAAACCCACTGCGCTGAAATTGTATTCTGAAGACATCTCCTGCACCGTTATATAGCGCCTGCCCCATCGCCACATGTCGGCATAAATTTCAGGGTGTGGTATCATTAACATATTCGCCGAAGCGATTCTGATGACAGCGCAATGGGGTCCCAAATAGACAATTGAGCACTGCGTTAAGACCCGCTGAAACCAGGTTTATTTAGTGCAGCAATCGGGAACGTTAAGAATTGAACACACGTGCACTTGGACTGACAGACAGAAGAAATCAAAGAAAGAAAAGTAAAAGAAAAGAAAATAAACCTAAGATGAAAAAATGACAAAACGTAAGAAACTAACAATATTATTCATAAATTAATAAAAAACAAATATATGAATATAAAGAAAATTCTATTTTGCATATACATGTAGAGTATTACATTTATTTCCACAAGGACTGTAGCAATTTATTTATAAGGCAATTATTACAAGTGAAAATATTTATGTACAGTATATGGAGAGCAGCATAACAGGAGTGCCACTTCTGTATCTGTATGTGTGTCTGTCCTTTCTTTCCCTGGTTGTTGCTAGTGCTGTGTGTGCGTGAGTGTATCATGTGCAACTTTAAACGAGTTAACTGTTGTGTAAACTTAACACAATGTATTTGCTTTGTTTCCGTGATTGAAATAAGTCACTACTATCGGCAGACCTGAAACAGTTTGAAACATTATAACGAATTAGAAAATGGATCAGAGATTTCCTTTAACCTGATTGGTCAATACAAGGGCTTAAATCTCTGATGAAGAACCTTGAATGTTATCCTAATCAATCCGCCGAAAAATAAGTATTCGTGTATTTTACCTTTTGCCTGCTTGTTGAAAGAAAGTCTCTGTTCTTGTAGTGCACACACCCTCTGAATGTTGTCTGTCAATGTAAAATATTCTGCTTCCTCTCTGTCCTATCTATTTATTTAAATTTAGTATAGCAAATAAAGATTAAATAAATCGAGAAAGTGTTTGCTGTCAGTGGCAATACAGTAACCACAATACTATGGCAACTAGTCTCCGTTTTGAATGACAAGTTGAAATCAAACAACTGCACGCAGTCTGATTACTTTCAGCAACTTTATTTAAGCATATCACAGTAACAACACAGGCACGTCGCATCTCTTCTAAAGCCAGGAGAAAGAGGCTTTGAATTTATGAACACACACTGTGAACAAGTAACTGAACAAACAGCACGATTAGGATCAGGGCCGGCCTAAGTCTGTGTGGGGCCCTAGGCGGGGGCCGTAGGTGGTGACACCTCCCACCCCCCCTCAAAAAAAATCCCACTTAACCCCCACACACATTATGTCAATAAAACAGTTGGCTATTGCTCATCTTCAGTAATCAAGTTGGCAAGCCATACTGCATGTGTGCTGTCATTTAAGTGAAATAAAAACTGTTTGAAACATTATCCTTTTTATATAAATCTAAAATTATATTTGACCGATCTACTTATCAAATCCATGTGTAACATTTCACATTTGGAAACTGCACATTCAGCTGCAGTTTTGAGTGCTCTTTAATTTTTGCTGTGTAAATTACACTAAAACAATATGCATAATAAAACACTGTGACATTTTTTTTTTCTGAAGCAGCTTTATTTTATACCACGCTTCATTTACGAGGGTACTTTCAAACATGTAATTTGTTGCAGATACCTATTCAGACTGTTGGTGTGGTGGTCCGTCTTACTTTAATACACACAATCTCGATTTCATTATCGATTAATAGTAGCCTACTCACTTTAAGAAAAGCCTCCAGTAAAACAGACGATGCTGCGCTGTCCTGCGCCGTGTCTTGGTTTTCATTGGTGGAATGTAAAGAGGGACAGGCTATTGATCAGACAGCTAACCCTTAGATGTTGCATTTTTAAAAATAAATTTCTTATGATCGAGTACACTCACATGAGGAAATATGTCCACTTTGTCAGTCAGAAAGTGCAAATGTGGTAACGTTACATTGGTAAGAATTAATCAATATTTTGGAGGTGATTATTGTGAGTCTGAATTGGATTCATTTGCTTCCGGAAGCAGATTTTTATTTGGCGGCTTGTCTAGATATGGCAGCAGAGCTCCTTGTTGCCGCTTGACTTTATATTTTTTATTTTCCTTTTACAATGACCCGACTCGTACTCGCGAGACTGTTTTCGACTCTGAAGACGTTATACAGTTTGTGACGTGCGCGGGGCCTCCTTACGGCCCTAGGCCGCCTCCTTGCTTGCCTTGCCCCAAGGCCGGCCCTGATCAGGATTAACACATACTGCAGATAACTAGATTATTTTTAAGTACTAAAACTTTTTATTTTATTTATTTTGCTAATAAACGTTAGGACCTAGCGATAAATAATAAATGATTGCCCTACGTGCCTCTACCTCTTCTATTAATATAGCAATCTCCTGTGTCGTGAAGCATGGTTTACGTATTCTCTCGGCGAGTGACCTACTACTTGCTGTTCTGACTTGCTCTGTTTTTTCTTGCTCTGTGCTACTGCCGCTCAACATCGCCACGTCTACATTCAAAACGGAGCCTTGCGTTGACTGTCTCATACAAGTATTGCTGCCTGACCCTGATTGGATAGCAGATTCCCCAACCTACTCAGCATTGATTGGCTGGGCGCTGTCACTGCGCCACTAAACGCACTTTTGGAGAAGCCACGCCCTACGGGGCAGGCGCATTTGACTTTAACCACTGCTTCTGTGATTGCACTCGTTTCATCAGAATCAAGCCCACAGTGTTTCAAACAGCAATTCAACTTTCACTGCTTCTTAGAAAAGCATCCTTAATGAACATCACATACTTTGACTGGTTTTAAAATGCTACAGGTACCGTTCCAAATCGAAGTCCAGAATAAAATATTTTGTGTTCTTGATTTCTGCATTTTTATTACTCTAAACTAAGATACTGACAAGGAATACAACTGACTGTAGGCCTGAAATTGCCCAATCAAGTAGTGAATTGTATTTTTGAGCTCTTCCAAGTTACTTCTGAGTTAATTGTTCATAATTTTGTAACTCGTACTGTAAATCTAATCCCTTTTTTTTCTTTGGATAAGGTATTTTTTGGAAATATGGTAGAAATTGGGGCTACAATCATTTGCCTGTCAATTACCAGTAAACTTTGAAAAGAAGGCCTAAGCAACCACTAAAAGAAGAACTATGAATTGGCCAGGGAAATAAGTGCTCAGATAACAGCTCTTCAAAAAGTAGATGTAGTCAAAGCAATATATATATATATATATATATATATATATATATATATATATATATATTCATTTGCAAGCTGTCTCACAAGTGCATGGAAGGATTCTGGCAGTGCAAGTCAAAGTGAATTAAATGAGCTGTCCTTTCCAAGCTACAGATACCAACAACAGAGTGAAAAAAAAGAGACAACATCTTGAACACTGGTATCTACAGCTTGGAAAAATGAATGGAGAAGTCTGTATACTGTACAGTACTCTAAACTCAAGTAAATATAGCAACTGCACAGCTTTTGCCATCAGTATAGATCTAAAAGACATAAGTGATCTACAGAATACACATCAAAGCTGGACTAAGAAGCAGCAGGTGCAGTATTTTATTCATCTTCCATCAGCTTTTTGAATGAAACCGACAGCTTTACACTGTTTTCAGCAAGACTTTACATTAACAAGAGTATATTAAACTGTTCTGTTAAAATTAGAGTTACTGAGCGTGCCAAACTGACAAAAAAGCACGATCTATGGTCAAAGCGGTTTTTGGAAACTACTGCAGAAAAAGAAGATTGTTATGCCATAGTTAAAAATAAAAAGTTCAGTACTGTTTCCACAAAATGGAATAGATTGCACTGACCTAAACCTTGGTACTGTACTTCAATCCTAACAGGCAGTCGTAATTATATAATTTATCAACACCTACATTTCTTATTATGCAGAACACAATATGGCTGGTTAAATTAAGGAAAGTGAAAACCAATGCCAAGGAAATCAATAGTCCTTAACGTTCACTAGAAAAATTATTTTACATCTGTTTTAAGTGGCTGATCCACAGCGTCACGACTTCACTGCCCCGTGGAAAGAATGCAGCTCACACAGCAAAAGACAAAAACATAAAACAATAATATAATGACGTACCAATTCCATTCATAAGGGGGGAGTCATTAACTTCCAAGTCGTCCAACATTTCATGTTCTCCATCGTTTGCTAATTTTTGTTCCCGGGCTGTATCTCTATAGTGTAAGGAGTCTTTGTCCAGACTAGTGTCTCCATTTTGTATTCCATTGTGTGGCTTCCTCATGGGCATGATCTGCAGTCCACTGGGGGTGGTCCTATATGTCACAGTCTTCGTAGCTCTGTCAAGTGCGTGTTTACCACCATAACACCGTTTTTGCTTTTGGGAGCCAGTCGTGTTAGTCCTTTTCTTTTTGTGGGTTACCACTTTGCCTCTGACAGCCTCAGAAGAGGCCGCTCGCCCTTCCCTGAGAAACCGGGGGCCCCCACCCTGCTTGCCTGGCTTGGCGCGCTTGTCCTTTGTAATGGGAAGTCCATTAAAATCATCAATGAACTCTTCACAGTGTTGGAGGTGATGCTCAGGTTCCCACGTGTCCTCATTGCTCCCGTAGCCTTTCCACCGGATAAGATATTCCCATTTTCCCTTTTTGTTCTTTCTCTTATCTACAATTTTTTCAACCTAACAGCAGAAGGAATACAAAAAGGCATAGAAATATTAGTTTATTGACCATAAAAATATCTCAACAGGGTTCCAAGATTAACCCGAACTGTCTATCTGGATGAATTAAAAAGGTTCAGATCAGCTCAACCCAGCTTTTTTCTAGCAAACATACTTATTCTAAAACCTTGTACCTTTTTATCCCAATAATAATGTAGGACATGAAGACTACCAATTTCTAAATACAGTACAACGTCGCATATCCGACCATCACATAACCGCCCTGACCAATTAACCGCCTAGGGTTAGTACTGTGTTAATGCTATCAGTAACTAAAAAAAAAGGGGTTGCTTTAACAATCCAAAAAAATGTGAAATCCTCTCGACTTGAAAAGGGAGAAATTTGTGAAAGAAAGCAGCTGATTTTGGGTACCGACACATATTGAGAAGGCACACCCACATCTAAAATCGTTTGTGGGGTCAACAAAATCATTCAGTGCAAAATAAAAATAATGTGAGGTGCCTGTGGACAGGACGGCTTGAGTGGTGACGTCAGGCTAGGGGGTGAATCCAAAAACACAGTGCGGGATGAAACTGGTTTGTACAAAGGAGAAACGAAGAGATGCCAATATCTGGTCCAATTCTGAGTGATAAAGCAAAACAGTTAAACACTGTGCTGGACGACGATCCTCAGTTCAAGGCTTAAACTGGCTGGCGAAGCGCTTTCAGCAGCATCATGGAATACCCAAGCTTGTTGTATATTGTAAACCGCATTGCAATGTATTCTTAATCTTGTTTACATTCTCTTACTTTTAAAGTAAAGCATTTCCCCATGTTTAAAGCAGTTTGCACTTTATTTTTGCCAGGTAACCTATTTGTGCATGTGTAAATGTCATTTTCTATAGACGTTCGCAAATCCATCAATTTCACATATCCGCCTATACCCCGGTCCACAGCGAGTCGGATATGCGACGTTGTACTGTACAGAAATTATTAAAAGTGGAAAACAAGTGCATTCCAAAAAACGCTTGCGCTGCGTAGACTCCAATCATTGCCACAACAGCAGTGTCACAATCTTCCTGACACTACATTTGAAATCTCTTTCAGGTACCTGGTTCAAAACATCCAGTAACAACCTTTTTCTCTTCTTTTTTTAAAACAGTGTGATGCTAGTGATGGTTACTACAAGGTTTGAACAAATCAGTAACTGCGTTGCAAAAAGCATACTATAAACATCTGATTGTATCAAACAACAATAAATGAAATAAATATGTAACAGTATACTTAAATAAGGTTCTGTGTTTTGTTGTAGCATTTTATCATATAGCAAATAAGAATTTGTTTTTGTGAGCTTTTAGGATTATTTGAAGCATATACTGTATATGTATCATACATTAGTTTTGGAAAACTATATCTTTTGGGATGAGAAACAGAATTGAATGTTTCTTCATGTGATACTCCAATATACATATTCAGCTGATCATAATATCCTTGCACTATTACTATGTCATTGCAGATACAAATTGTTGTAATCTTAATTTGTTGCATTTTATTTCATATTGTAGTTTACTAGTATAATTTGCACTTACTGTAAAATATACTGAACATAAATATTGACCTTGCATTGTATCCCTGTAATGTCCTGTAACACCTGATGTAGTGTATGCACATCATGGATGTGATGCCACGTGTCAAGTCTGCAAGGTGATTCAACTGTTCTAGAAGGACACATGGCCATTATTTGATGATTACCACCTATATGTCTTGTTGGGAAGTTGGCCAAGAGTAATCTGTGCTTTGGTGTACATAGGCATGCCTTTCTTCTGATGAACTTCATCAGCTCTTGCAGTAATGCGCTAGTTTTTAAAAGAACATGGTGTGTGCACTGAAGTAGATCAATGGATGAAAACCTAACATCTAACTGGAAAGACAAGGGATCTGTTTGAGGGTACATTCAGTAGCATAGCATAGACAGCAGCACTTTACCAGGCAAACTAAAACTTTGGTGCTTTCAGTTTGGTCTACTGCCGAGGCTGCTGTGGCCACTGACTGGTTTCTTTGACAACAGTAGAGAAGCTAGAAGCTTTAATCAGTTCATACATCAAGAAATGGTTGGGAGTTCCATGCTGCCTCAGCAGAGTGGGACTTTATGGTAAAGGAATACTGCAGCTACCAGTCTCCGCTCTAACCGAGGAGTTTAAGTGCACCACGGTCCGACTGGAAATGACATTCGTAGAGTCAGGTGACAAATGCGTAAGAGAGGCAGCAACTGTGTTGAAAACTGGAAGAAAGTGGGCGGCAAAGAAAGCTGTGAAAGATGCAAAGGCTGCCCTTCGAATTGGTGATATCATGGGGCAAGTTCAGCATGGAGGAGGGGGTCTTGGTCTCAGTTCAGCTCCTCCTACATGGCACAAGGCAGCCCCAGCTCAACGGAGGAAGCTGGTAGTCAACGAGGTGCAAAAGCAGGAGGAGAGGATGAGGTGCTAAAGGCTGTTTCCCAGTCCAAGCAGGGAGAATGGATGAGATGAGTGTGGAACAACGCAAGATTGGCTGGCAAGACCTATGGTCAATGGAACAGAGCAGGATCTGTTTCCTCATCAGGTCAACATATGATGTTCTCCCACCACCACAGAACCTAAACCTCTGGGTAGGAGAGGATCCCTCATGTCCTTTGTGTTCATCACCTGCAACATTAAGGCACATTTTGACAGGATGGACGGTTTATTTGGCGCCATGACCAGGTGCTGCGATGTTTGGCCTTAGCATTGGAAGACAAGCGTAACATGACCAATAAGTTGCCACCAGTTCCATCAAAACATTACACACAAAAGACAACATTCCTCCGCCCAGGAGAGCAACCACCAAGAAAAGGTGTTAAAACCAAGCCTCGCCCAGGACAACTGGATGCTGCTAGAGACTGGAAAATGCTGGCAGATGTTGGTCAACGGCTTATTTTTCCACCTGAGATTGCCACCACTAACCTTCGACCAGATATTGTCTTGTGGTCTGGATCAGCATGCCTTGTTCACCTGGTAGAGTTAACAGTGCCATGGGAGGATGCTGTAGATGAGGCATATGAGAGGAAGAAACTGCGGTATGCTCAACTAGTCGCTGAAGCAGAACAGCGAGGATGGAGAGTCCGGGTTTACCCAGTGGAGGTGGGTTGTTGAGGATTTGTGGCACACTCTACAACCCGGTTTCTCAGAGACGTCGGATTCAGTGGCCAAGAGTTGCGTCGTACAGTGAAGAACTTATCTGAAGCAGCAGAGAGGAGCAGCAACTGTCTGTGGTTGAGACGGAAAGATTCTGGTTGGGGATCTCAAGCACAATAGAAAGAAACGCTGACGTACGGGTAAGTAAGCTGGGCTGAGTTGAGTGGGGGATGGAGGGGGGTGATGCTGGGATGCCAGATTCACCGTCGAGCCCTCTTGAGGTGTCGTGGGTTAGTCGATGAAACACCGAGTATGGAAGGTGCCCACCTGAAGACCCCAAAGATGTACCCTACTTAGCTCAATCCAGACAGTTGTCATGCTGATGCGCTGGGGAGACTGCACTGTGGTTGATCCCCAGAGCCAGCATCGCAGCCGTTGTGCGTGCTGATGCGCTAGGGAGGCAAATAAGCTGATCCCTGGAGCCAGCATTACACTTCAGCCATCAACACCAGGCAGAAGGATATCTACAACATCATATGGAAGGAAACGCAAATGGATGGAGACACAGATGGATCACATTAGTTTATTGTAAAGATACGTCTTAGTTAGTGCTTATCTTGGCGAGAGCCGTGTTCAAATCAGCATGGAGTTTTAACATCTACTCTTGTGTAATGGAAATCAGTACAACCGCTCAAAGAAGCTTTTTTTTGCCGTCACTTCTCAAGACTACTTGTTAAGATGATCAGACAGGTTCATCTCAATGGTCTTCGTGATATTTTACAGTATAGTTTTCTAAAGATAAAGCTACAATGCCTGCTTTACATAATGGGGTGTTTACAAAATGGACAAAGGACTGAAGAACAAGGCTTTGGCAGAGTTATAGCAAGATTTCCAAGAACTGCTTAGAGGCAACTGACAACCCGTGTTACAGTAATATACTGCAGGGCTACTGTACAATAATGACAGACTGAAAAATGGCATGACAGTATATAATGAGGTAGACATTCCTTAGTTGTCAGATATTGGAAAGTGTATAATGAACCACTGAATGAAGCAGGGATAATTGCTGATTGACTATGTTGGCCAGGTTTAATGGTTAATGATTATACATTGGGGTTCACATAAGTGGTACACAGGTATGCATGCGCACCAATAAAAAAAATGCATACTTCCATATTGTTTTTAAGAGGCATATGCTTAATGTCAGTACACTGTTAACAGGAAAGCATTTTTCATATAGGCAGCGAGGGTGCTCACGCTTGCAAGGTCAAGCATATGATATGGCTGTGACCCATACCTCCCTTCCTCCCAGTTTTCTATTGAGTCTCAAGGTCTCTGGGATCTGTCAGTAACTGAGCTTATTATCGCAGACCATAATTAAAATACCAGTCTCCATATTCCACTTAAGGCCGGAGGGTTCCAATTCACTAAAAAGTCTGGAATTTGATTCGTTAACCAGCAATCCAGACTCCTACTGAAACATTAGTGAAACATTTGGAAACTACTGTTGTTGTCTCTGACACTGCCATTAAAGCAGTGCTGCTTGTGAGCGTGGGTTTCCACATGTCAGCATTTAAAAAAACAAATATCGATCCCACGTTGTTTTCATTTTCAGTAGCAAATTTCATTCCTTCAGTTCTTTTCTATAATATTGCCTGTGTTTCCCAAAGATTGTAATAGATACAACAGGTACTCTGTTGGTGCCGAAAAGAACAGAAACAGTGCCATTAATCCTGTTGTGTAACTGACCACCACCTTCTCTTTAACGCCCCACCCACCATAAAAAGCATTTGCTTTTTTTGTGAAAATCCTTTATTTATTTATTTATTTATTTTTTAAAAAAGGACCCTGCAGTCATATGATTTAAGGAACGCAGGGTGGGATCTCCAATAGCCAACTGAAAACCAAACCTGTAGGGACTTCTGCTCCAGAGGTCTTTCCCTTATACTGCAGTTATAAGTTTGACAGGCAATCGAAAGCCCATAGAAACTTGATATTAAATCCCTGCTGTATCCTGTTACAAGCCAGAATTCCTCATACAATACAGGGGTTTCAGTTGGATTGTTGCAAATGTCTAAACTTGAGTATCAAGACCAATACAGTTCGACAGACTGTGTAAAACAAGCAGGGAGCTTCAAAGAAACACAAGTATGATTATCCAAACTTTGAGTTTATCTAAACAGTTACCTGATATTCACATGTCATGTTATGTCTACTTTTCTTCTTCCCTGTTGTCATAACAGAAAATGAGTCAGTCCTCTCTCTCTCTCTCTCCCTGATATTTTCAGTAGTACAGTGCTGGCGTAGTATGTTTCTTTATTAGAAATATTATAGTAACAATTTAAATAGTAATAATGTGATTAATCAAACACATTGTTAACAGCAACACCCATTGGTCCCAATCTGTTTGTATAAGCTTGTACCACACAGTATCTTGTTTACTGTTTTATCAGTAAAAGGAAATCAGGAAATGTTGCCAAATACAATAAGACACACACAAACTTAATTAATGCAAAATATTTAACTGATAACATTTAGAAACCCTCTTAAAGCTGATAAAGTACCAACCTCATACGGTATGTAAACAATATGGGGCACTATACCTAGAATATTCAGAGGTTGTCATTTTCACTTTGAATAAGAACATGCATCAGACATTTTTGCACAGATTAATATTACATAATTTGTGGCTCAGAAGGCACCTACAGTACACCTGGCGCGTCGGTTCAATAGCTTCCTGAATAACAACTGTATGGGATGATCGCCTTCTCTCAGACGGCCATTTACTACTGCGCAACAACTTGCACACCACTGGTGGTCAGCAAGGACATCCCTGATGATCGTACAAATGTTTACTCCAATGGAGACTGATTTCATATCCGCCACTTCTCAGATTATCCCTCACCCCCAGCTCGTGGCTTTGAAATTGCAGTGGGATATTGTGACAGGATGGCTTGCAGTGGTGAGGTGTGGTGACGTCACGGACCAGGAAGTAACAGAAACAAAACAGTGGATGGGCGGGTGAAGCTGAACACTACGGCGTTCAGCTGATTTTATTAAATAAATAAACAAAAATATTTAAACAAACAAAACACAACAAAACAAAAGGGCACGTTGGCCAAACAAATAAGCGTGCTGGTTTTACCCCAGCACGATACTTAGCAGTTGTTTCTCTTATTCGCCTCGCTCTCTCCGCTCCCCGTACTCTCCTCTGTACACTCAACCCCGCAGCACGGACAGCTGCAGGTTCTTATACTCTGGCCGAAGGGTTAACTAGCTGTTAATTATCTTATTACCCCTCGGCCACAGTCTGCACGAGTTTAGTAAGGATGCGTGACTGTCAGCTAGTTAAATAATCAGTAGCTGCTCAGCCACGCATCCTCACGAGGTTTATAAATAACAAATAACAAAATCGGCTTTCGCCGTAATAAACAAATCATAATAAATAAATAAACAAAGGGGCGGGACACTCCGCCACAGATATTGATAGGTGATATTAGCTAACACGCCTGCTGTTTGTTGGTGTTCAATGATGAATCCCTGTGTTGTCAAAATGATGGAGAGAGATGTGTGCACAGCTTTCTCAGAGACAATACAGCCTGGCAACAGCACAGTCATGGTGTGTGGTGCCATCGGCTTGAAATCCAGATCACCCCTTTTGGTTTAAGGCAACATGACAGACGAGCATGTTTTGTCAATGTGGGCCACCTCCTTTGGGGTGGGGTAATTTCTTAATTATTTTTTAATTATATGGTCACCAATTGGATCATTTAAAACAATTCACCTTTACTACTGTCAAAGTGTATATCCCAAACATAAGTTACACATGAAGGGTGTGAAATTGCCGCCAGTGTCCGTCACTACGAGCACATCTTATCTACAACCCATTCACAAAAACTTGCTCAGCGTCGGCTGGCCCGTTCTGCCACAATTCAATTGAATTCTGTCTAATCTCGTCCTGTTTGAAAATGACTCATTATCATGCTGTATTATTGTTGCCATTCTTTTTACTGTGCACCCCCCAGCACTAAGCCACGAGAATGATGTACTGCATAATTAGTTAATGGCGGGCACTGTTATGTTAGACTGAGCTCAATATGACCACACTTCCAGATATGTATCAAAAATGTTTAAAAAACAAGAAGGAAGAAGAGCTGTCTAAAGCGACAGTTTTGACCTAATGTTTGGGTAAGAAATGGGTGCACAACAATTCGTCCCCGACAATAATAATATTATGAATGTGAACTTACAGTTGTCAAGTACTGCATAAAGGATGAGATTAAACAGAATTAAATTGAATTGTGACAGAACAGCCTTAAAATGGCAATAATTTAAAATGTAACGGTGCAATACACATTCAAACTCCTTTCATGTCTTCAGTGTATATTATCGCAAATTTATATAGACATTTCAATGACCATTGCTGTTTTGTAATTCGGTGTTATTATACCCCCAAAACACCAGCGGTTACAGAGGTTAGCAAACTACAGTTGTGCAGACACACTGCAGACTGAACAGCTCATTTGACAACTATCGTTATTAAACTCCAGCCATGGGTAAATTTTCAGCCAGTTTGCCTGAAAATCTATCTTTTTTAACCTTTCCTTCACTGACATTGCTTATTTGTGTATGGCAAGCCAAATGATCATTTACAGATATCTCAAATTAATTTATAGATATCTCTAAATCATTTCCAGATATCTCTAAATATTTGAAGATATCTTCAGATATTTGGACGAGAAGTCATTTCGAGATATCTCTAAATGAAAGTTTAGCGTACCATGCTCGCAAAATATTATTTAAAGATATGTGTAAATCAATTTGAGATATCTTTATTTCATTTTTAGTTATCTCAAAATGAAATGAAGATATCTTCAAAGGGATTTATTTACAGGTATCTCATATTCATTTAAAGATATCTGCAAATGATTTACAGATATCTTAAAATGCAATTTGAGATATATCTAAATGATCATTTGGCTTGCCATGTTTGTGTTGTTGTATCACTAAGGCTGTATCTAAGCCTCTGTTCTATGTATTAGTCAGTGGTGTGTGACCAAGTTTGGTAAAAAAATACCCTGAATATTTAAATGTGACACGGACGTTAAATTCATTCTGCACTGTGAAATCTGGTCTGTTTTGTGTACTTTTACACTGCACTAAAATCCAATGAAGTTATATGTACCGTTACAGGTTCCTGATGTGATTGTTAGCTTGTTTCAATTTAAAAATGAAAGCTCATCATGAACTGGACAGGATTTATTGACTGACACTTGACAACAGCGAGTCACTGGGCTCCACTCACTGATTGGTAGACACGGGCATCTGGGGCGGGTTTAGTATGACCTACAGATCTCAACTGGTAGTACCGTCAGTACAGTCTAATAGGGATCAAACACCCACCAAACGCAGGTTAATTTCACATACTTATATGCCACAGTGGTGAGTATGCTTTTGTACACTTAACACTTTGAATGCCAGCTGCTCAGTGCCAGTGGTGTGAATTTGCAACAGACCGCCATACCTTTAATAAACAGAAGTTGTTAAAACAACAAGAAACTTGAAATAATTATGTCACCACAGTAAGAACAACAACTTCTGCTTTCAATTGGTCTATTATTTATTATATGCTGTCATTCAAGTTTTTTTTTACCAAATCACATATGAAAGTGATGTTGATGACATCCAAAAACAAGAGGAGACGGTGCTTGAAGTGATAGGACTAGTTTTCCATCAGTCATCAGCTCTCTCTCTCTCTCTCTCTCTCTCTCTCTCTCTCGTTTTTTAAGAATTGAGGTTAGTTTCTGATATTTACTTAATTAAATCTAAAAGGATTTTTATAAACAGCTTCTGTTAATAAGATAGTATAAATATTATTGTATGTCATTCTTTTTAGATGTAAATTGCTGTTAATGGGAACTGCAATTTATTTAATGGTAAATGCTTAAAAATAATGCTTACTGCTACATTAGTTGAAGTAATGTTTACATGTTTTTTTCTGATTGATTTACAATAAAGTCAAATATTATTTAAATATGTGTGAAATATTTTGCTGGATAACTGATCAAGAAAATAATAAGAAACTTATAATAATAAGAAACAGGTTAGAAACAAACCCCTTTACAAATAAAAATGCAACCACAGAACAGCAAAAACAGTACAGAAAAAGTTGACCAGTAAAGTTTTAATTTTAATACAGCGACTGCTGTTTTAATCACTTTGTATATTATGAAGTGCCCCAGGTCCAACACGTTGTTATTATTATTGCTATTATTACTGTGCTACAAGATTTTTTTTTAAATATAGCACAGCACGTCCAATAATTTCTGTAATAATAATAATAATAATAATAATAATAATAATAATAATAATAATAATATTTTGCATGCTACAAACTTTGAAAAAAGGATTAAAATGATTGCTAGTAAACTATAATGCAACCACGTTAAATAAAGTAAACTCTTATTTGGTATTTAAGATTCTTTTTGGTGAATTTACTATTTACTGGAATCAACTGTATCTTGAACTGACTTGTTTTAAAGGTTGAAAAAAATAGTAAGTTAATGCTTAGCAGATCCTCAGTCAGATAGTGTGACAATAGAAAATAGCATTTTTTTTTTTTTAATTACTTAGATTATTTTTAATAATATAGGGTTGATGAACAGACCGGGTTAGATCTAGGAATGACAAACAAGCAAGAGTATGTATGCACTACATTGCTGAGGTAGAAATAAGGCAGCTGCAAGAGAAAATAAAAGGTGCAAAGTTCCTGTCAGTGATGTCAGACTGATAGCACTGTCATAGAAGAGGAGCTAGTATATGTATGATTCTGCCAGAAAGGGCTGGTGACTGTGCAGTTTGTGCGCATGCATTGCAGTCTGTGGAGAGGGCAGATGCCCAACACATCTCAGAAGCTTCTATATCTTCACTCAGAGGCAGATTGTTTCAGACCCTGTTGAGACTGCTCATAAATGTTGCTTGTTTTTGCATTTTCTTTTGTCGTCATCGCCCCCCGGAATGATGTTGGCTGGATTTCAGTTTAATTTTCTTTTAGCATTTCTACTTTGTTAATCACATGCTTTTGTTAACTCCAGGCCTTTAAATGTTTTTTGCCGATTTTAACTGCATGTTCATACTTTGTTACACCACCGTGAAATGTAAGATTTAAAAAGCTGAAACCGTGAAATTTAAAATTTTTAAAATGTTATGACTGTGAAATTTACGAAAATGTACCGTGAATTTGCTAGGGCCCTAACAATAACTCAATGTTTATTATTCATATGGTGTGCATGTCTATACATCCTGCTACATACCTACTATTTAGCTTATGACAGTGTTCCATCAGCAAACCCAGACAGAAATCCCAAAAATAACTTTCAAAAGCATTCTACTCAATTAACAGTTCCTAGCTCCTACATACAAACTCGCAAATGCATGCCATTTCACCCTATGCAAGATGTCACAGGGCTTTCCCCCCTATGCTGCAGCCAATGGGGGGGGGGGGGATTCCAAAATTTTAGAGGGGAATGGCAAAAGAAAAGGCACTTTTGCATATAAAAAAACAATATATTTTACTGCATCATCATTCACACTGGTGTTTAAAATTTGCTGCTTTCAGGAGACCTAACAGCTGTTCATCACTGTGAGACAGAGCATTCTCTATTGGTTTTGCCATTGCCCGACGTGAAGTTTTTGCATGCAGCAGAAGAAAAAGTTGCTTTTCTTTTAAACCAGCGCTCCATTTCTTTTTTTTTAACTCTTTACACTCAGCCCTATTTCCGCTTGTTTTTCACTGTTTTCATTTATGTAAGTTTAACTAAAAAAACAAACAAACACTGCACCATTGAACCTCAATATTAAATGAACATGGGGGGAGGGCTGAGCTTCTAAGCTTTCCAACGATACCGCCCCTTTCAGTCTAGCTGCTACAATTACGGAGCAATAGACTCAAAACGAAACATAAGCTGTGAACTCACATGATGAGAGGCTTAACTTCAGGTGATCGTAGTTCTGACTAGGCGTACCGCATACACACACTGAATACGTCTTTGGAAAGCCCCGAGTCTGTACTTTTAAACAAGCCATGGTAGGTGGCTTTTATGGTGCTTGAGTAATATGTGCATAACCTTCGATGCCCTGACGCCCCAAAATGAATGGGACTGAGTTTTAAGAGTTAAAGCGAAAGTCACCGCTTGCAAAATAACACCTAGACTTAATATTGACTTTTTTTTTTTTCAAAACTGTTTACTTACTGCAGCGTACTGAATTTCTATAACCCTTAAAGATAGCGGCCGAGAATCACGCACAAGAGAATAAAGACTCGCAGCACTTCAAATATCCAGCACTACTTGTATTTATTTATTTATTTATTTTAACCAGAACTACTCAGAATGTGGCTCATAGTGCTTTCGTCACTGACACCCACTTCCTTATATATTGTTGTAGCGTTTCAGGCGTTCTAAATTGGGTGAAAAATACAGCAGCTTGGTGTCTTAAAATAAGTTGCAGGTAGGCCGGAGCAACTTGGAAAATGTGCGATTCCCGCAATCTTGTGCTGAAATTCAATACCTGTGTCATGCTAATGAGTAATTTAAGGCATGTCTCGTTGATTTGCGAGTTAGTAAGACAATTCTCACTGCACACCCTGGGTGCGTTGTGAGGCTGAGTGCCTTCAACCACCCAGGAAGTACAGTAAGAACTGTCTTACCACACACACTCATTTATAAAATGGCTAAAAAAAGAATTGGAAAATAATTACACAAACTAGCTTTAAGGAAAAAATTAGAAATGTATTATGTATCCTTCCACTGAAAAAAAAAAATAGTCCCAACATATATTTTGTATTTTCTTATTTGCCATAAACATAACATTGCCATTTACAGTAAAATTTTCAAGATGAAATGACATTTGTGAATTGAAAGCAGACTGATTTCCCCCATCTGAGGGAGGATTCATGGAACAGCCAAACACTGCACTGCACTGCACTGGCACTCGAGGGTGGGGCTACTGAGTTGTGTCATCAGAGAGCAGGAGAGATTTTAATTTTGTTTTAAATATGTTTAGTGGTGGTGAGATGTATCTGTTGTGTCAAATTTAAAAATGGCATACTCGCTAGTCAGTTTTCTAAGGTGATATTTAGTTTAATAAGTAGATGCCACTGCTGCATATACAGTATATTACATGACTAAATAAATACCACAGTATACTTGCCAGTTTTTCTGTAATTCTTCGTGACAGAGATGAAAAAAAAAAAAGATTGTTGAATGATTCAAATGGTGTTTCAGTTGTATGTTGACATTTTTACCTACAGAATTATCACTGTTTAGATAAATGTTACTATTAAAGCGTGGTAATATTAACAGATCAGGTAAGCAAGTTGGTCTATGATGTCATAGCTGTGCGGTAAGACAATTCTTACCGCACGGTCATGTGATCTTGTTCAGCCAATCAGAGCACTTAATTTATCCAAACCATTTTATAAGCAAACATATTCACTTTACACTGTACAGTAGGCTACGTCATATAAAGGTTCATAGTTCCTACAAACAAACCCGCAAAATAATTTGTTCACCCCATGAAAGACGTCATGGTAATGAGTAAATTAAGACATGCCTCATTGATTTGCGAGCAAAATATGCATACATATTCGCTTTACATTGGACAGTAGACTATGATGCATAATGGTTCATAGCTCCTACAAACAAACTCGCACAGGAATTCTATTTCACCCTACTTAGATGAATGTGAAGTACATATTTTTTCATCCTGACACATCCAACATGTATTGACCCTCAACCCTTAGTCACCATGTATTAATTATGTACAAGCGCTTAAGTATATGTGCTGTAATCATTTCTTGACCCGTACCAACACTTATGGGCAATTAATTAAACCTTTTTGTATTTAAAGGTTATTACCTGAATCGCAGAAGGTAAAGATAGATAATTTGGGGCCACTACCTTGTTGGCCTTATTATGGAGGGATGCAACTTCTACCCAGGGTAATTGCATATTAATAATAATTAAGTATGGACTTAATGTGCAAGCATTGTTATAGAAAACACAGATGTGCTTTTTCTTCCTTCAGGTGATCCCAAGCCAAAATACGTCCTGACCTCATCGGCTTGGGCTTAATTACATTTTTAGAAAGCCGAAATCTTGTCGTGTTCGGCTTGGGATTGTCTTGTGAATGTCCCCATCATGATGCAGAACATACACTTTAATCAAAGCCGATCTGAAGAAGAAAATTCAATACCAGAATTGATCTGATCATTCCTTCAAGTCAAAATGAGACTAGTTTGAATTACCGTAAAGCTTCAAATAATCGCCGGTCTCTGATACTCGCTGGGTCTCTAATAAGCGCTGGGGCTGCTGGGAAATATGGTAAACAGATGCCGGGTCTCTTAATCGCTGGGTTATGAATAATAACATAATGCGCGTAATACTGAATGTTCCAGCCAATACACACACATTGCTGTACAGCGAGCTTACCAATTTATTTTTCAACAGAGATGAAGAGACCCCGAGGCTCAGGATGAATTATAAGAAAACTGAATTTAATTTATTTTAATAGGTATTATTAAAAATGACCTATTAGGTTATTTTATCAGTTTTTTTTAATGACATTATTCATTTTAAAACCAGTTGTGAAGTTTTTTTGAGCGTGCTGAAAGTATGTAAAATACAAATTTTACAAATTCATATTTTGCTCATTTTCCAGCATTCTTATTTATCAATGTACACGTTATAAAAACAAATTAGTCACTTTTGCTTTGACTTTGTGTTAAAACTGGTACTTGTATTTATTGTATTGTTAATCTTTAAACAGTTTGAAGCATTTTTTAGTGTGTTGTGGGCCAACAGTATGGACTTATTTTTCGTATTAACACAGTATTTCATGCGGTTGTTTTGCAATGAAGATTCGTTGCTGGTTAATTTTTCATCAATTGTCCGTGCTTATCAATGTACATGTTTTAAGGGTGAACAATAAATTTTAAAAAAAGTGTTAATAAAGCATGATACTTATTGCTTTTATTAACTTTAAAGCCATGTTTATTTCTTCATTGTGCTGCAAGCCTATCTTAATACGCACTTGTGTGCCGGTATTTACAGGGCTGTCTTTAGCAGATTTTACTGTTTGTATTATTATTACAATATAAACTGTTATTACCCACTGACACAACCTTTAATGAAGTTGCTGGAATGTTGTAATTTACTTATGTCGTTTCTATAAGGTTGTGTGCAGGCAGATATTTCATGATTGCATCTGAAGTATTTGCAGATGTTAGTGATCTTACATAATAAACGAGTCTCAAATAGGCGCCAAGGCTACAAGAAAATATTGTAAATAAACGCTGGGGCGTTTATTTAAAGTTTTACGGTATTCTCCAGGGTAGCCCCAAATGTGTCAAACTAGGCTACTTTGGCAATAAAAATGAATTAAAAAATGAATTAAAAAAAAATCTTAAAGCAGTAATATATAATGCAGACCTATGTTTTTAAATAAAATTATCAAACCATCTGATTTATTTATTTATTTATTTATTCATTTATTTATTTAAGAAGTATAAAAGTGGGCTAACTCATACACAAATAACTTATAGTTTACATATATTATAAGCAATAAATGTTACACTTATATGCCTATTGTTTTTCTTAATTTGTTTTTTATGTGTATACATATATGTTCATATATAAATTATATACAGATTGGTTATAACATTGGCCAGATGTTATAGTATTTTTTATATAAGGATTTATATATATATGTATGTATATATATATATATATATATATATATATATATATATATATATATATATATATATATATATATATATTTTATATACATGTTTTTTCTATTCTAAATGTACATTGTTTTATATAATCTAAATATATGCCCTTCATTTGGTGAACACTTTATACAAATTACAACATATTTTCATATATTATCCATTATGCAAGTAAGAAAAATGTGGAAATTAAGCCGAACTGGTTTGAACTCTGCTAATAAGTTTCTGTCAGTTTCACTGTGGTTTCAGGGTGACTTACAGTCGTAAACAAGCTACACTATTATTATTTATTTCTTAGCAGACGCCCTTATCCAGGGCGACTTACAATTGTTACAAGATATCACATTATTTTTACATACAATTACCCATTTATACAGTTGTGTTTTTACTGGAGCAATCTAGGTAAAGTACCTTGCTCAAGGGTACAGCAGCAATGTCCCCCACCTGGGACTGAACCCACATCCTTCCGGTCAAGAGTCCAAAGCCCTAACCACTACTCCACACTGCTGCCCGCACAAAGTACTGTACTAACTGTACGTGACGTAGCCTTACAATGTACAGTGAATATCTATGCGTATTTTGCATGTGCATAACTTGCTGCTACAGGAAGAGAGACACAAAAGTTCCTGTATTTTTATTTTAAAATCCACAGTGGTGGTGCAAGACTTGGATGAGGGATTTTTGGTTTAATTTTGTGTTCATGACTTGTTTTTGTTTAACCTTTTCATTCTGGCTCGGTGAGCTGTGTTTGGTTTATAATTTGATTAAAGAAAAATAAACTTACAGCACTTCAGTCTCCTTTCTGCCTCCTGACCACCACAGACACCTGGCCAAACAGTGGCCATTGAATTTGAACTTTAAAAAGCAAACACAGCTAACGTACCTGTTGTAAATGGAGTGGTCATTAGCCCAGGACTGTTTGACTTTTAGTATTTACAATCACTTTTTATTGGAATTCACCCTCTCCCGGTCCCTATGCACTGCAATCATTGTATAATGAGATGAATTTGTACAAGTATAAAACCCCTGTTGTCTCCAGTTGGGCGGGTGGCCACCCGCAGATGAGGGGACTTCATGGCTTGAAGTGAGAGTGAGAGCGAGAGATTCAAGGAAAAGGAACCGAATTGAACTGTAGTGATGCAGGATTGGAGGACAAGAGGCTCTGGTAAAGGTAGCTGGAAATGAGAAGATGAGCCCGTAAAAAAAAAAAGCTCTGGTTGCCTCCACTCTCCTGTGCTAATCGCTAGTGTGTGTGTGTGTGAGTGTGTGTGTGTGTGTGTGTGTGTGTGTGTGTGTGTGTGTGTGTGTGTGTGTGTGTGTGTGTGTGTGTGTGTGTGTCCATGCATATTTTCTTTTAATAGAACAGATTTTAAGATTGTGAAGGCAGTAACAGTCCGCGTTCTGGACGATTTTTAGTTATCCATTCCCAAGGGAATGGGGAAAAAAAATGGACCAACACAAAACTGCCGACAGCAAAACACAAAATAGACATTTCTTCTGTCTGATCTTCCTTCATATGCTTTTTTTTTAAATCTGATACAATCAGTCCATTTTAGTTTAGATTTTCTCACAAGTTTCGTTGCGCTATCAACAATACATTTACGTGGAGCTGTTCTTTCAGGACCAAAAAATGAAGCTTGCGGAAACATATGATACACGTTTGCAACTTACAATTTAATACAATGAATACAAATACATACAGGCAAGTTGCATTTTGTTTGTTTAGTTAAATGAAAATCATGACGTTTCAAAGCAAAGACTGGCATGTATTATTATTATTATTATTATTATTATTATTATTATTATTATTATTATTATTGCTGTTGTTGTTTTGTATCAACATTATAAACATATAGTAGTTGGACCTAACCTTTGCAAAAAATGAATTATTTTCATTCTTACAGCTGTATTAATTATTGTTTTGTCATCTCTACCCTGAGACATGCAAGTTTTCTCTTACATTAACTGTCACTTTCAAATTCATCCTTTGTGTTACTGTGAGTGTGTACTAAAGTTATTAACTCTAGACATGACTTAAATTGTTCACTGGCATGACATTTTTCAGGTGGTGAAAAAGCATTCAGTTTGTACAATGTAAAGTGAATATGAATGTGTATTTTGCATGTTCATAACTAGAGATTACTAACTCGCAAATCAACATGGCTTAAATTACTCATTAGCATGACATCTTGCATAGGGTGAAATGGCATCCATTTGGGAGTTTGTTTGTAGGAGCTATGAACCTTTATGACGTAGCCTACTGTACATTTTAAAGTGAATGTGTATGCATATGTCTTCATAACTATAGATTACTAACTAGCAAATCAAGGAGACATGACTTAAATTACTCATTAGCATGACATCTTTCATAGGGTGAAATGGCATTCTTTTGTGAGTTTGTTTGTAGGTGCTATGAACCATTATATGACGTAGCCTATTGTACAGTGTAATGTGACTCTGAATGCGTATTTTGCGTGTTCATAACTACAGATTACAAAGTCGCAAATCAGGAATTGTTAATTGAGTAAAATGTAGTGAATGGGCCAATATCGAATATCCACGCGAATATCCAATATCAACCTAACTTCACCAGGGACCTAATTTTCTGGTCACCTGCGCCATGACAAGACGTAACACCATGATCAACCTTAATTTTCAACTCAGTATCACATTTAAAAAAAAAAAAAAAAAAATGTTAAATACATTTCTTCTGGCATGCGTTCTAATAACAACAGCATCGCTTCTGCAGTTATTGCATTTGCATTTATTTAGGTATGAGCTCGTTTAATAACACATCTGTCGTTCCTGTCACTTATCACTTTCCAAGATTGACTTGAGTGAGTTCTTACACCTGGTTTCAGATGCTGCCACTAACTATATTTCAATAGGCCTGATATAATAACAATGAACCCAAGCAATGTAAAGTAGAATAGAACCCAAAGCTTGATCCCCTTACTGCTACAGCAGGGCATGGATGGAATCTTCTGTTCCTAAGGGCTTAGGACATTGCCGATTCCATAAACGGAAACCCACTCGTACTTCCTTATGTATTTGTCTGTCGATATTAGAAGATAACCCTTGACAGGGTTTTACAGTACCTCGTAAAGGTCTCCCGAAGCCATGCTGGGTTGCGGAACTTGAGCTGTGTTATGTGCTTGGTTCCCTTGCTCGCTTGCTTGTTTCTTTTTTTTTTTTTTTTTTTTTAGCTCGCTGTGTAGATCTGAGTAAAGCCACGATCGGCTGGTATTAGCAAACTGTCTTGTTATTCCGAGCCAGGCGTAGCAGCAAAGCACAGGCAGACAGCGTCAATCGAGCCCGGCTGCTGTAGATGGATCGTTTTACAGCTAAAACAAACAAGGCGGGGGATTTGGGCAGTGCTGGTTGAGCACTGTAGGTATACTTGC
Organism: Acipenser oxyrinchus oxyrinchus; assembly: GCA_030684275.1. Classification (NCBI taxonomy): domain Eukaryota; kingdom Metazoa; phylum Chordata; class Actinopteri; order Acipenseriformes; family Acipenseridae; genus Acipenser; species Acipenser oxyrinchus. Next base: position 9,716,762 of record CM060263.1, on the reverse strand, counting down.
TGTATTGGGTATATATCCAAATTAATGTATTCACTGCAAATGACACAATGCCCAATTGGGTGCTACCTGGAAGCGTTGGTGCATTCCCCAATGTTGACTGTAGTAGACTGTTAGATCATTTTAACTCTGGAAAGTCCCTTTCATGAGGATTCTTCCCACAAATAGTCGAATACAACCATCAACAGTATCATACACATGTCTGCATTAGCCTACATTAATGATATGGACCGGTGAGTTAGATACCAAATGAAAATGACCATGCATTTGCCAGAATAGACAGTTATAGTAGCCAAATATCTTTTAAAATAACAATATAGCCTATATTTCAAATAAACACATGAATACAATGTATATTTTCTTTCAAATGTTAGATATGACAAACTGGGTCAGTATTTTGGTAACAACACTGTTTATTTCTGGTCAAAAGTAAATTCTCAGACAAACTGAATGAACATTTGCTGCATAATGTATTTGAGGAACAAGTGTTTTTATTGTGAGCATGCAAATACAATCTTTAGAAAAATATGTGTATAATTTATATGTGAGATTATTTATATGCACAAGTTTTATTTACTTGGCTGCTGTACTTCAGTTCCCTTGTATGTGTCCTTTTTTACACTTATTTACACCCTTTGATATATGCATTCTGTAGCAGATTTGAGCACTGAATATTGTTGAGTATTTTGATTATAAATATCATAGGTCGCAACTCCTTGATCCAGGATCGTGTAGCAGTTATTATAGCCCTAAAGATTCATAAAATAAATAGTATCGCTATTATTGTAGGTCAAATACATGTGCAGTCATTTATAATCTTCTAACAAAGCCCCTAGAGTGACTAGCTGGTTTTAATGGAGGAGGAAGCCTGAAACAAGTACCGTGTAACTACAGTACATGTGCAGAATGCATACAAAATGCTTTCTGAAGATGTAGTGTGGTACACATAAGGGTCCATTATGGATGAATGCAGTAAACATACAAAGGAATTCTTTTTAGTAGAGCATTGACTCCAGATTGTAACACTGCACTGTAAGAGCAGCAGTGTGGAGTAGTGGTTAGGGCTCTGGACTCTTGACTGGAGGGTTGTGGGTTCAATCCCAGGTGGGGGACACTGCTGCTGTACCCTTGAGCAAGGTACTTTACCTAGATTGCTCCAGTAAAAACCCAACTGTATAAATGGGTAATTGTATGTAAAAAATAATGTGTAAATAATAATATTAATGTAATTTATGTAAAAATAATGTGATATCTTGTAAAAATTGTAAGTCGCCCTGGATAAGGGCGTCTACTAAGAATCAAATAATAATGTCATTCATATATTTTTTATTATTTACGTTTTATAAATTCATGTAAAAAGCTTTTTTTCCAGCCATTTCTTAAAAGTATTTCTACCTCAAATAATGAATGGGAAACATTACTCAGGTAAAAGAAATGCTATGCTTGGGGAAAGTATAGGTTACCAAGGTAATAGGAAACATTTTTCTAGCACAGGGAAAGTGTAGAATAACGAAAACTTTGACTTTGTCGGGACTAGAGAAACATTTCCCTGTATACAAAATCTAATTTTGCTAGCAGACTAAATATGTGAGGAAATGCTTTTTATTTTGTTTTTCTTTAAGTGTAGAAACTTTCACTGGTGCCAAATCTCTGCACAATGTGTACAAGATCAACCAGTCTGGCCAGTCTATTACAGTTTTGCTCTAATAATTACTTTCAACAACTAGTCTTGCATTCCATCTGTTTAGAAGATCATTTGGCTGGTCTTGATCCATCAATATGGAATAACATTACTGTTTCTGTTTTTAAAGATTTGTAATTTCAGAAAACTTTTGAATGTTTTCAACTCATGATCTATGAAATTTTGTTTCTGTTTTCTATGTATATAAATAGACGGTGAAATTAACCTGCTTGCACTCGTCTGGACATGAACATGAGCTGCTCTCCCTCAGGAGTCTACAGAGGAATGTCACAGAGTGACCCTAAAACCTGTCTTCCCTTGTACAAGGTGCCAGCATTTTTTTAGTGAAACATGTATGTGGCAGAGATGTGAAAGGTGTATGCGGCTGGCTCTTTGATAGAAACAGCTTCATTTATTTGAGGTTTGCCCACTGACGATGGGAATGAGAATGTAGAGATGGGAGCCCAGCTAACAAGATTTAAGTTTTTGCAGGTATCAAGTAAAGACCCTGGTCACCCACACCTCTGATGTAAACGCTGGATGCATAGGCCAGTTGTGGCGTTCGCAGAGCCACTTCGAGCTGAGCCAAGAGGAGAATTTGAATCTTGCTGGGAACAGCTGAGTTATTGGATATGGATTGGATGCTATAAAATGAAATACATTGCTAATAGTAATGTTGTAGGATCCTGTATTTTGTATCCTTTTGAATAAGTCTGAAAAAGAGAGCTCCTGGTATCAAAAGGTCAGGCCGATCTGCTGAAAGATCTAAACCTCCCTTATCAGGTTTGATTATAGTAAGAAAAAACAAAAGTATTTAAATAAATAAGGAACCTAATATAATAACATTAAGTAAATGTATGCGCCGTCCTAAGTTTTAATATTCGAGGTTGCATTTGCTGCTTAACAGGTGCCTAATTAAAAATTAACCTCTTGCCTTCTGTGTATATCAATGAAGTAAAATAAAATTAAAAGTTATAAGAGATTGCTATATTGAAGTATCTGAATTAGAAATACATGTTATAAAATCATTTAAATTATAAACTGTAACTTTACATATACAGTGAACCGATTTGTAACCTCGTTCTCACCTGCTTGTAGTAAAAGCAGTGTTGGAGATGACTCGTTGGTTTTGGCCGATGAAGCGGGGAATTTTTGATGGTCAGCGATTTAAAAGGCAAGATCCTCTCTATAATGAGCGATCTCGTTAATATTAACAAACAAAATACCTTTTGGATAAATGAATTAGAACCTAGCAAGAAGAAATGGGAACATAAAGTGTAGGACAGTTTACTGTGTTAAGCTACAATTTGGTTTAAAATAGTGAGTATCAGAAAATGCTTACGGTAGTGTCTCATATTAATCAAAACTGAAAATTGGCAAGAGGGGAGATTGTCTTAAAACCTGCTTCAACTGGATTTTGTATGAATAGAGAAAAAGGTCAGACTTAGTTCAGTCATGTAAAACTATTACATTCTAGTATGTTAACAGTGGCCTGAATTTAGATGAAAATAATTGGACCTTCCATTGAAAGCTTAAATGACTTCATAACAGATCAATGGAGTAAAATAATATTATTAAGTATCTGAACTGACCACTGTTAGCTTACTGGTTTCTATTCAAAGGCTTGTGATAAACCCTTAGCCTTTGTCCAATAATTTGTTAACACACCTGTATATGAAAGTAAACTAATCTGAAAAGTTGACGAGATATGCTGCTCAGAGGTAATATATTGTAGACCCAGGTTAATACAATCACACAGAAAGTTGATGTTATATATGAAACAGCATCTCTTTTGATACACATGTAAACTTGTATTGTATTGTATTATAGCAAGGATCCTGTGAACCTTACTTTTTAGAGAAAGGAGGGACTGAAAAAGAGAACAATGCGATCATGTTCCAATATTTTTGGAAAGAAGTTATATCCAATTAATTTTGAAGGTTGTTATGTAACTCCAATTAGTTTTAAAAAGTCGAGTCGACCGGATCCTTCTAGAATATATCATTTTTTTATTTTTTTATTTTTTTTAAAAAAAAATTTAGTCGTTGCCAATTTTTTACCCCGGTTTTCTCCCCAATTTAGTATGCCCAATTATTATCTGTATCCTCGGCTCACTGCTCGCAACCCCCCTGCCGACTCGGGAAACGGCGGCTGGAACACGCGTCCTCCGAAACGTGCTCCTGCCAAGCCGTCATTTTTCGCACTGCAGATCCACAGCAATGCCACCAGACCTATAGTGCCGGAGGACAACACAGATCTGGTGGCTCCACTGCAGAACTATGTGAGAATTGAGAACCAAACCCACTGTAGAATTGTTCAGATGTACCCAACCCATTGCAGAATTATCCATTAAAAAAAAATGTATTTGATTTACATGGAGCAAAATGTTGAATATTTCGCAAAAGACCCAGGATGATTTATGGCATTTACTATTCAAGTCATGTCAGAATTTTCTTAGTCAGCTTGTGTGTCCAAGGGACGTCGTATTGTGTTCTGTAAATAATGACCAGTAACAGTGAATAGGTGGTATTATTATTATTATTATTATTATTATTATTATTATTATTATTATTATTATTATTATTATTATTATTATTATTATTATTATTTAGCAGACACTTTTATATATAGTGCTGTAAGGGCTTGCTCAATTCTAGAAAAAAGTTGTTTTCCTAAAATTATTTAATTATTACAAATTATTCCATCCATTTCATACAGACATACACTTTTAATTAGCTTCATCCTAAGTTATCAAAAAATAACAAAACAAAAAAATGTAAAAAATTCTAATAAATAATTTAAGAGCTCCTACAAGCACCTTAGTTGTTTATTACTAGTTGTGTAACATTACCAGTTTAATTACAAATAGGGTGTAAACTTAGCATGGTGGTAAATGCATTGTATATGGGCCACACTGTTCAAAAATTATTACATATAATAAAATAATTGTATTTTTTTGCTTTGTTATATATTGTTTACATTATTGTGTTCCTCTTTGTCGTGTATTGTTTCCAATATTATTCTTTATTTCTTAGCAAACACCCTTATCCAGGGCGACTTACAATTGTTACAAAATATCACATTATTTTTACATACAATTACCCATTTATACAGTTGGGTTTTTACTGGAGCAATCTAGGTAAAGTACCTTGCTCAAGGGTACAGCAGCAGTGTCCCCCACCTGGGATTGAACCCACAACCCTCCGGTCAAGAGTGCAGAGCCCTAACCACTACTATATGTGTGTAGTGACTATATTCATTTTTAGTGCATTCATTTATTTTAGACATCTTAATAGGCAACAACTTATCAAAAAGAGCAGAGTATTATGCATGCTTGAGAAATGTTGGCACGACTGCTGACTTGACGGCTGTTAACTTAGTTAACATGGGGAAAAACATGAGTAGCCAGTTTTATCCTGGCAGGCTGTTTTGGCCAAGTCCCTCCCAGTAACATTCTTACATTTGCGAGTCAAACCCTGCAGAGATCACATTACCATTACTATAAATCCCTCATTGGGAGTAAGGTTACCTGTGGTGGGTCCTGATTAGAAGACTAGTGAGTATTTTAATGGATCACACCTGATTTGATAAACACTGCCTTCCATCCATGCTGGTGTCTTCAGCTGCTGCTGCTGCTGCTGAGATGTCTTTATTTCCAAGGTATTTAATTCATAGGCCTTGAAAGTGTGTAGAATCTGGCAGGAGGAGGCAGCTGTTCTTGACTTGAGATTGACTCGCTTTGACAATATAAAAGGTGTTATTTTTCATGAAACAATATTTTCCAGATTTAAAATGAAACCTGGGGAATTAAAATCACAGAAGTCCAGAGGATAGTATTCTGTTTATTTCCATTTATTGAGGATTATGTGCCCTGAGAAACACACTGTTAAAAAACACTGCACTTATATACTGGTTCCACCATTGCAAATAGCATGTCTTCCAACCACCTAGTGGAGTTCTTCGTAAAGCCTATAAATAATTTTTATTATCCAGACTAGAGTCAGTTTTTCATTCACCACATACCTTCACAAGTAAATAGATGGTTACATTCAAACTGCAAGTACAGCAGACCAATAAGGACCACTTATTTGAAGCATATGTTTTGTGTTGTGTGGTGGCTGAATCACAATAGGTACAATCACCCATGAAATTGATCCAAAAAATGTGTACAAGGAAATTATATGAATTCTAAATCAAATCGGGTGGCACACAGAAACAAGGTATACAAGTTCTAGATATATTGTAGTCCTAATGAACCACATGGTTATAAATAGATGTATTTAGAGGCAATTTAGAAATAATGACATCTGTATTCATACTATATGTATCAAACCCTCATTCAAGCATTGCCTTGTGATACTAAGGTGAGGTCAATGTTGTGGATTGGGTTAGCAGTATACCTTTTGTTTAAAGTCAGTCCAGAAGGAAAATGTACTGCTCATCTCTTTACTTCTCTGAGAAATACTTGAGTATGTTTTCACCTTGTCATTTTATTATTTATTTCTTAGCTGACACCCTTATCCAGGGCGACTTACAATTAGACATCACATTATTTTTACATACAATTACCCATTTATACAGCTGGGGTTTTTACTGGAGTAATCTAGGTAAAGTACCTTGCTCAAGGGTACAGCAGCAGTGTCACCACCTGGGATTGAACCCACGACCCTCCAGTCAAGAGTCCAGAGCCCTAACCACTACTCCACACTGCTGCCCTTTATATATGATATATGTCTCAAATGTTTCTCCTGAAACCTCAACTGATTAAACAAAAGACCAATTTCAATCAGGACATGTTTCAGAAACGTGAGCAGTTAAAGCGAAATTAATTTGAGCAGCACATGTGAAACAAACAAAACACAAAATACTAAAAATTCTTGCAGTGAGTTTTAAATGTTGATTCCTGCAATCTTTTGTAAACAAGTCTGTGTTTTTTCAGGAAACGCTTTGATAGCTGGAATTGTATTTCAGGACCTAAATCCAGAATACACAAAGGATACTGGATCTTTAAGAGAACATGAACATGAACATCTTTAGATAAATATATTTATGCAGTTTTCTGTAAATATTCCTTTAAAATGTCAAAAGTGGGTAAATATTTAGAAGTTTGAGCATTTCTCTTTTGTGTGTTGTTTGTTTCAATATTGTCTAATTTGTTTTTGCTATTGTTTCTCCAATTGTGGTTTTTGGAGAAACACTGCTGACATATATCCGATAAACATAAGAAAACAAGATCCTTTAAGAACCAAAGCCAAATGCATTTGCTTATGCTCATAATTGTGATAGAAATACCTAAACCAATGAAGACTGACTTCCCCCTACATGGGTCTAAATAGAGCAACATTGACCTCTAAAAAGGTGGTTGTAAAATGTACTTTTTATAGTTTTTTATGTTCAAATTTCAGTACCTCAGTTTCTTGCCTGTGGTGTATTGTTACCATTGATATTAAATGCTTAATTTAATTTTAACATAAAAAATTACTTGCTTTGAAAACATGCATCAATATATCAATAGGAACACTTAATGTTTTCAGTTATGGCATTGATTTTCAACTAGAAGTTAATGTGCCAGATGTTATATAGTTATAACATTTCAAAGTAGGTCACCGTTATATGACTGCATAATACTTTTTTTCTCTGGAGATTTATTTCCCTAAATAGTAGAGAGAGGATGTCTTGACAAATATGAAGAAAAGTAATCATTACTTAAAGATGATTGGTGAGTTACTTTAATATCACTTTAATATTACTTTACACTGGGGAATTAGAGGGACATTCTGAATTGCTAGATTGAATTTTGGAGATATTTGTTGTCTTACGTTTCATCATTTATAAAATTATAGTTAATGAATTTTCAGAAATCCATTTTCTCATGTGCTGCATAAAGAACATTTGAATAATTTTCAATGGTAGAATATGCATTAATACTTACCATCAATAAATAAAACCTCTCCTTCAACATTCGCTTCACTATAGTTTCCAAATGTTCACACTTAATATACCTTATTTTATAACTTTACTAAATTGTATTATTACCCTCCTCTACGTAACCACAAGTACTTCACTGATACTTTATCACATGGCGGTGAAGACCACATTGACCATCGATCGATGGTATAGGAATGTGACCAAAAACTAATTTCACCTTTGAAGACATTGAGAAAGAAATACCTCTAGAATTGTCTGCATTTTATACATTTCTTTTAGTATTATTACATAACAGTCATCTCTGAAACTCAGACAAGACACCAGAAATAGAATACTACTAAAAACATGAATGATGACAGTAATTACTAAGTAATTACCAAGTCATGCTCAAATTATTATCTATTGAGTATACAGACCCTTGAATTCCCCTGTATTTTCCAAACTAAACTATGTAATGTGGCCCTGTAATCATAGCCGGTTTTCATGCTTGACTATTACCTCATGAACTCTTGGACCTGTGTATATGGCTGTGCATGCCTAGCTGAGAGTAATTACATTTGGCCAGTGACTTATTTAAATTGGCACAAACCTTTTACTTCTGATACAGATTGCCAGTATCAACACAGGAGCAAGATTCCTATCCCAGATGGGTATTTATTTCTAACTGAATCCTTTTCTCCCAGCTTTTGTTATTGGTTGTTTGGTGGCAAGGTTAATTTCTATGAGAATTGCACCACCTTGCTACGCTAATGATCTAATCTATTGGTGTATTTTTTCCACCTAAAGGGATGAATTGAAAGTTGTGGAGCAGCCTCTGCAAAAATAGAAATGTATGTAGGAAGTTGTGATCTGTAAGAGCCTTGTGTCTATTTGGTGTCATTGTTGCTACCCGGTTAGTCAGCAAAGCTGTATTTCCATGGTAAACATATTGAAAAAATATATATCCCTGTCACAAAGACGGCTGTAGTGAGTAACGTCAGACCAGAGACCGGGAGCAACACAGAACAGACACAGACAGTGAGGTTGGTGAAGCTGATGACTTGGTTGTGCTCAGCATTTAATAATTAAACAGAATGTACTTTTCTCCTTCTCTCTCTCCCGTTCTCCACTCACCGAACACACAACCCCGAGTGAGTGAAAACATGCTGCTTTTATGCAGTTGTACCGAGACTCGATTGCTAGTCAATCATTCAATAGGAATCTCGGTACAACTGCACGTGAATTAATTAAAGTGCAATTCCCCGTGCTCACATATTATTACTTTTTACTTGCACGTGATGTGATGTGCCATCCTCGTGCCTAAATACAAATATACAATTTAAATCACATGTGAAACACAGACCCGTTTATATCCCGTGTACCAATGACTATACACCAACATTAAAACACAACACATAACACAAAATACACACGGGGGGGCACTTTGCCACAATCCCATATAAAGCCCCTTCAATTACTGCATGAATGCAGTAGGGATTCAAGGAAATGCATGCACACGGATTAGGGAGTGGTTAACATGTAGAAAACAGAAAGTACTGATAAGAGGAGAAACCTCAAAATGGAGCGAGGTAACCAGTGGTGTACCACAGGGAACAGTATTAGGTCCTCTGCTATTCCTAATCTACATTAATGATTTAGATTCTGGTATAGTAAGAAAACTTACTAAATTTGCAGATGACACAAAAACAGGAGGAGTGGCAAACACTGTTGCAGCAGCAAAGGTCATTCAAAATGATCTAGACAGCATTCAGAACTGGGCAGACACATGGCAAATGACATTAATAGAGAAAAATGTAAGGTACTGCACTCAGGCAATAAAAATGTCCATTATAAATATCATATGGGAGATAATGAAATTGAAGCAAGAATCTATGAAAAAGACCTAGGAGTTTAGGTCAAGACAATGTGGGGAAGATATAAAAAAAGGCCAAAAAGATGCTCGGCTATATTGTGAAAAGTGTTGAAGTAATGTTAAAACTTTACAATGCATTAATAAGACCTCATCTAGAATATTGTGTTCAGTTCTGGTCACCTTGTTACAAAAAGGATATTGCAGCTCTAGAAAGAGTGCAAAGAAGAGCGACCAGAATTATCCCAGGTTTAAAAGGCACGTCATATGCAGACAGGCTTAAAGAATTAAATCTATTCAGTCTTGAACAAAGAAGACTATGCGGCGATCTGATTCAAGCATTCAAAATTCTAAAAGGTATTGACAAGGTCGACCCAGACGACTTTTTTGACCTGAAAAAAGAAACAAGGACCAGAGGTCACAAATGGAGATTAGATAAAGGGGCATTCAGAACAGAAAATAGGAGGCACTTTTTTACACAGAGAATTGTGAGGGTCTGGAACCAACTCTCCAGTAATGTTGTTGAAGCTGACACCCTGGGATCCTTCAAGAAGCTGCTTGATGAGATTCTGGGATCAATAAGCTACTAACAACCAAACGAGCAAGATGGGCCGAATGGCCTCCTCTCGTTTGTAAACTTTCTTATGTTCTTATTGTCATTGCTTGCACCCCGGCACCTCTTTCTTTACAAATTAAGCACCAACGCCTCTCCCCTCTCAAAGTTCACCAGATGCTGCTGACTATTATTAGTACTACTAATTATTCTCAATTATTACTATGCAAGTATCTGGCAGTTACATTTTTGCTGGACTGGGTCTTGACTCCGACTCGGACTTCAGGGACTCAGTCTTGGACTCGGACAGTCCTGGTCTTGACTCGGACTCAGATACTGTGGACTCAACTCCAACACTGCTATATACTATTGGATGCTACTACTTCTGTAATAAGTTTTACAACTGCATTGCTGAGTGACTGCGAGTAACATATTTAGCTTAGTGTTTATAGATATCTTTGTTTATTTATTTGAATATTGAAACGTTTCAACTGTAGGCTATATTTTCATCTTCAGCCATTGTTTAAGTGAAGTGCAGCAAAAAAAAAAAAAATGGCATCCATTTTTCGTACTCCATCTTTGCACAAAACTTAACATAATATAGGAAAACAAACATTCAACATGAACTGTGTTTTTTTAGTTTTTCTTTAAATGTATTTAATACCGGATTAGCAATACAAACATAATCTAGCCTATCATATAAGAGAATAAATTAACAAAAAAGAAGAAAAAACATTAAAACCTGCATAGGTCATTTTTTTGGCATACTTTTATTACATTATGTATCACGCGGCTGTTCATGCAAACAAAAAATTTAAAAAAATCATAAGATCTACCAGCATTTGTTATTAATATTTTACATTGTTATGCTACCTATTATTATTATAAAATTTAAATGCAATCTAGCCTATAGCCCAACTACAACATCATAAAGGGCTTGTATACGCATATGTGCTTCAAAATATGTAAATATCTTGGCGAGATGCTTGAATGAATAAATACAATAGAGTTTTTCTTCCCTTGTGTTTCAGACCCCTCTTTTTCAGTAAAAGTGTGTCTGATTTGTGGAAATGGTAACTTCGGTTCCCTCCCAAAAGGTAAACCATCCCTGCATTATATCTCTCCTCCCATTTTGCCGGGCCTTAAATTTCAAGAATTGTTTGCCATGATAATGCATAAGAGACACTGCAAACTGGAAAGCGGCACCATTTTTGCAGCTTCTCAGAATGGATATCCACTATAGTGTTAGTCTTATCTAGTTTAGCTCACCTCTATCAAATGCAGCTGGTGGTAAATTCCAGTTTGGGTTACTAAATGTATAATGCACTATAACGTCATTTTCTAGGAGAGTCCTGAGAAGGAGGAAACAGCTGTTATTCATGGCAGCAAACCAGGCTTCATTGAGGCTGTACTTATGTACATCACATACACACATTTATATTTAAAGAAGTCCGACTAATCTTTATGCTTTATTTGGTCCGCCCAATGTTAAATATCCCACTGGTGACCTGGCCCTTTAAATCTTTTTTCTCATCGCGATACATCATTGGAAAGAGGAGATTGAGGCCTTTAAAACGAGGTCCTACTTGTGTATTTCCAGTAGATGACCATATAAGGAGATAGTCTTGAATGCAAGTGTTTTGGTTGCTGCTACTGAACTGATTTACCTCGGTGCAGTAAACAAACATTTTCACACAAAATCTCTACTAAATAAGAGAAATTATGACATTGAAGGCACAAGGACCTATTACCCAATATATACAACAGGAGTTGCAGTGAAAAGCCATAGCATACATTTATTATATACAGTTGTTGGCTGGCAAAACAAAAATAAACAAACAAACAAAACCTACTCCAATTAGGAATGCTAACTAAACACAAGTCCCTATTTAGGACAGGACAGCTAAGCTGTTTCCCTGTACAGAAAAAGTTGGTAATTTTATAAACAGCACCACTATCCCACTCAGTAACAGTTCTTATTGAATACTCACAGTAATCTTTCATAAACTCTGTCTGTCTGTCTGTCTGTATAGAGCCAGGACCCCACCCTAACAAGACACACCGGAGTCCTGTTACACAATTAACTTTTGACTATGACCTTCTGGGAAATGTAGTCTTTTAGTCAGCAGCCATTTTACCTCACTACACACAGTACATAGTATATATATATATATATATATATATATATATATATATATATATATATATATATATATATATATATATATATGTATATGTGTGTGTGTGTGTGTGTGTGTGATAAATGTGCTCAATCGTAAGTAATAAGGTACTGTCTGAAAACCTTTTTGTTGTGTGGTTAAACTGTGTGTTTATATTTTAACAGGTAAACAGTTTAGCTGTCCTGTTTATTAGTTAAGTTCCTTACAAATGTGTAGTCAGTGCTCCAAAACAGAGTTAAAAATAGCATGTCAATGCTTAAAACTCCATTCCTGTGTGCTGGTCTGTTTTTAAAGGGGCAACGAATGACAGTGAGTGACGGCCTGATAACTTAATTGTGGTTTTATTGTAATGCTGACAAGTAAAAGCTACAACATTTGTATGTTGCTAAGTGTCCTTTTAGTAACTGTCTATGTACTGGACTGCTGAAGGTGAATTATTAATTAGTTGTATGCGTGTATATATATATATATATATATATATATATATATATATATATATATATATATATATATATATATGGGTCACACTTTATTTTAAGGGCCGTTTTTTGGGGTTTATTAACTTAACAAACAGCTAATAAACATGTTAATGTACATTGTTTATTTTCTGTTAACTGTTAGTTAATAATATATAATAGGCCAGTTAAAAACTGCAAACACCAGAGCCCTATGGATGATCAATCAATCACCAGAGCCCTATGGATGATCAATCAATCACCAGAGCCCTATGGATGATCAATCAATCACCAGAGCCCTATGGATGATCAATCAATCACCAGAGCCCTATGGATGATCAATCAAACACCAGAGTCCTATGGATGATCAATCAATCACCAGAGCCCTATGGATGATCAATCAATCACCAGAGCCCTATGGATGATCAATCAAACACCAGAGTCCTATGGATGATCAATCAATCACCAGAGCCCTATGGATGATCAATCAATCACCAGAGCCCTATGAATGATCAATCAAACACCAGAGTCCTATGGATGATCAATCAAACATCAGAGCCCTATGGATGATCAGTACCCAGTCGATCATGTGCTTGAAATCGGTTCAAATTGTTACTGTAGTAATGTTTAGCAAATCAAATCAGGTTTTTATTAACCCTAACCCTAACCATAACTCTAACCCTAACCCATAGCTAAAAATGAACAATGTTTGATAACAGTTAATAAATAGTTAATAAAAAATGGCCCTTAAAGTAGTGTGACCTATATATGAATATAGAAACAGGATGATCTTTAATTGAGTTCAGTGAAAATATGTTGTTAATTTGATACTAATTCAAACAAAAGCTTTGAAAGAAAATCAACAGGCATGAAAATGTAAGTATTTTCACTGGAAAATAATAATTTATAAGGGAGTTCAATAACTTAAAGGGCTTGATTTAAAAAGATCCGTGATTTACAAAGTAAATCAAGCCCAAAATTAGTAGTCGCATGTTGAAGTATAGTGTGCTAATCTTATATTTGCAGTGCATACTTAAAAATTATCACCTAAAAAATGTTGCAATGTAATCCCAGACAAGCTTCATTACAATGTTCTTCCACAGCTGTTTAATCACAAAAGATTTGCCAACACACACGTGTGGAGCAAGTCTGCACCCCACTCCCCGCCACCACCCCTGGGTAAAATTAATCTTTTCTAGCAGTTTCTCAAGCTACTGCCAAAAAATATACAAACAAGATGACTATATCATGTTACCTGCATAATGAGTCTTTAGTTGAAACAATTCTCTTTATATTTTAGTATTTCTAAGTAGTACGTTCCAGTAATCTTTCCAATCTTTGTACCTTATTTTTTGTCAGACTAATAACTCCTGATATATTTAGCTGGGAGCCTTTGAAAAAAGGCATATTCTAGTACAGTATATGAAGTATATGATGTTATGGAGTGTATGTTTTTCATGGTCTCCCCAATGTTTAAGGGACTCAGTAAGAAATGTAAGCATTTTGTAAGCCATGGTTATTACCCCTTTAAGCTTATGTACCAGTTCAGGTGATATCGCTATGGTTACCTTAAGTAAGGTTGCTGGATTAAATACCAATTAGGGTAACTGTGTTCCCAGGAGGTCACAGGTGAAGGGAAGTCCCAATTAATGGTTTAAGTTGCTTCACCAGAAGTGCTCCCAAAGCACATACCAGTATTTGTAAGAAGAAATAAAGCCATTTTCTTCTGAAATAAAACGTAATTACCTTTACTCCACGGTTTCCTGTGTCAAATGGTTACTACGGTATATATACTGCAAAAAGACTGCAATCCTCTACTGAGCTATTGAAATTAAACTTATTTAACTTCCATCTTCAACAAAGACAAACCCCAGTCATTTTGATTCAGGTTGAGTTCTTGGTGTTAGTTCAGGGTGGTTTTATATAGTGAAGTTACAGTTATTATCACATATGATTAAAAATAAAATATAAACAATGTTAAATCTAAGAAAATTGCAGAGTCAGAAAAAACAAACAAATGGAATCATCAGACTAGGGATCTGAAAGCAAAACTTATTGTAACTGGAAAACAAACCTTCAGATGGTGTTATGTAGCTTTGCAAACTTTGTGGGAGAAGATATTTAAAAAAAAAAAAAAGTGTGCCAGGGCAGAAGCCGTGTACTTGTAAATTTGCATACTGTGTGGAGATGGAGTTAAAAACAATTCCTGCAACGCAAATTGCAGTGTACTTTCTTTCCAACTGGGCAGGCCAATTACAAATTTAAAAATATGTTGTTGTAATAGCTGGCCTCCCTAATTTGAGGGAAACGAAACCCCTGTGAGGAATGTGGTCTGGTTAAATTGATTGCCAGTTTCACCTGGCCTCATGCATGTAGCTAGAGTTCGGTCTGCTAGAGTCAATTTAGCTCAGGAGAGTGGGTGTCTGTGTGTGCTCTGTCCTGGTCACCGAGATTTCTATCTACTTAGGTGAAAATTGCCTCTGACCTTGCTTGAAGGTCTGTACCATTTTCATTTATATTTTGTAGTTCATAACTTGTCGTATTTGTACTTTGTCCTAGGCTCTGAGGCGACACTAAAATGAATCCCAATAAGTTAAGCAAATACAGTAATGGTGCTGCTGGCAGAGCCCAGCTTTCCTGCGCATTGATACAATATCGGTGCTGGTAGCAGCAGCTGGTTAAAGTGTTTTTGAGGTGTTGGGAACTTGTGGCACTGCCAGGCGCTGCCTGCAATTTACATACATACTAATATTGTACAGTACTGTTGTGTCACCTGATTAACCTGTGTCACCTTCCCCAGACTGTTACCAGCCAGGGAGCTGTCCTGAACAGGTGGTGCTGAAACAGCGATTCTTAAGACCCCACACGTTCACATCCACAAAACCATGATCATGGAGGGCACACTTAGCTCCTTTCCAGTGTAAAATATAACAGAGATTCGCCACTCCGTCACAACATCATAGACATCAATAAAGGTAATTATATAATGTATTGGCATAGTGTGTGCCTCTTTGAACTTTAAACATATAGGGGCACCCCGAACCCTGACATAATTTAAGCTGAAACCTATATTAAACATGCTTGTTTATGCCTCTTGGGTGTCTGGTGTTATCTTGTCACTTGGTTCCCAATAGAAAATACAACTGTGGCTTTAATCATTGTGCACTGAGCTGAAGTTACTCCCCAATCCCATATGTCAGAAACTATATATAGCAGCAGAGAATGATCTAATAATGTTGCATTATGTGTTCTGGTCATTATTGATTTATGTCTTGTACGTATTGTGTGAATATGTGACATGGGTTGGGTTGACTACATAGATCCTGGTATCATGTAATATCCTGTAAAGTATTATCTTTGTCATACATTATTTACAGGGTATGTGCTGTATCAGTTTACATTTTTTATGAGGTTCCAAATTATAACGTGTTTATCTGTATTGCAGATACTGCAGTCCTCTGGATTTGTGTATAATGCAGCTAGTCTTCTGTGTGCCAACGATGGCCCTACATCTTAATCACGATGTATTAGCTGGGTTTTCAGATTGTTTATCCAGCCCTTCCCTTGTACAAGTTTACTGTGATAAACAGTGGGAAAAGCATGGCAAGTGTAGTAAAGCACAGTAAAAATGTAGTGAAAGCATGGGAAATCATTGGGAACAATAGTGAAGTGTGGTACAAATCATGGATAACCATGGGGACTCACAATAAATGCACAGTAAAGCATAGGGCAATGTGAAATTACTTTGCTAATAATTTATAGGCTGTACGTTTACTATTCAGCCTCATGAGACTCAAACGTGCACATTATTTAAATGTTTTCATATATATCCAGGGGTAACATTTTATCGACATTTTTGTGATATGTTTATGTTATAAACTTTTTTAAAGCTAAGTCTTTTTCAAGACTGTCTGCTGCAGACAATACCCTCAAACCTCATGTGTTTCCACTGAAATGTCATGCACTGTGGAGCAAAGCAATCAGATTGCATTTATTTTGAGAGCATTCAAGATGTAGAAATAATACCAAGGAGATGGGCATCTGGACATCCCCACTGCCATTTGTTTGTTAAAGATTTTCCACCAGAGCAAATCAGAATCTTTTTAATGTCACAAGGTTGTTGTACATTTGGAAGAATATTTTTCTCTGGAATAGGAATGGGTTCTAGCTTCTCATCTTTCTCCCCAGTGCACTTGCTAGTGGTTTTTAAATCCTTTTCTATGACAAAAAAGCCCAGGATTTTGTCTTTTATCTCTCCTTCCAGTTTGATCAATAGTAGTAATCCAGGCAGCACGGAGAAGCTTTAAAAGTGATTTGAAATCCTTTTGCGTTTGTTTCCTTCCCAAGCAGCCCTGTTTTAATCAGCATGATCACAATTTCAAACAGCATGCAACAATTCACTAAATGTCGATCAAAAATGTTGTAGGGGGTGAGGACATACCGTATAATGGGACATTTTGGCTGGTTCGGCAGATTTTTTAAAATGTTTTTATTTTTTTATGTATTTATTTATTTATACAGGAATTTAACCCATTGAGACCTAGATCTCATTTACAATATCATGTGTGGTACTGACTTAATCATTTTAGGAGTCGTTAGCAAAGGACATTCACCCAAACATGTACAGATCCTTAATCAAGATCAAAACATTTACATGACGCCCTAAACAATTTACAGAGAATAACTTAAAAATGTACTCCTTATATCATGGTTAAAATAGTTAAAGGTTTTTGGGAGCCGATAGGCAAAGGACATTTTACCCAAACGAGCCAACCCTTGGAACGACCAGGCTGGCAGAATCACAGGAACGCAGATTATAGTTGGTATCATACCTATTAACCAGAGCAGTTAAATAACAAGGTACCAATCCTTTAAGAAACTTAAACACAAAACAGTACCAATGATAAAGCCTTTGATCTGTAAGTGAAAGCCAGCCTAATTTTACACACATGTCACAATGATGAGTCAAGGTGGGACATTCTAATACAAATCTGCAGCATGAGTTGTAAAATACGTCTAGTTTATGTGAAGACTGAGTAGAAGTGAACTGGTAAATGTAATCACCATACTCAAGGACAGGGAGAATAATAGTAGTCACCAATTTTGATCTGCTAGACTGAGAAAAGATCTTCCTATTTCTAAAAAGGAAGCCTAATTTAGGCCTTACCTTTGAAATCAGTCCTAGTCCAAGGTGGATTTTTATACTGCTTTCTATTGAACAGAATAACATAGTTTGCATTTTAGATACATTAAGTAACAATCTGTCATGAGATAGTTTTTTTTGTACAATGTCAAACGCAGTCTGCAGATCCCTTTCGACTTTCTGTATGCAGTGTCCTGCCGAATATAGAATAGAATCATCAGCATAGTATTAGTATCATCCAAGTTAGTTCCTAGATCATGAATATAGAGAGTAAAAAGGATTGGGCCAAGGACAGAACCCTGAGGTAGCCCCGTAATCAGAGGTTCAAAATTGGAAGTAATACCATCAGCTTTAATAGCTTGTGTTCGATCTATTAAATAGTTCTTAAGCCAATCCACTGTTCTATTACTTAA
This sequence comes from Acipenser oxyrinchus oxyrinchus, assembly GCA_030684275.1. Classification (NCBI taxonomy): domain Eukaryota; kingdom Metazoa; phylum Chordata; class Actinopteri; order Acipenseriformes; family Acipenseridae; genus Acipenser; species Acipenser oxyrinchus. The sequence continues at coordinate 9,698,563 of CM060263.1, read as the reverse complement.
TCCCAGTTGGAGTAGTTTTTTACTCTGTATTAAATGGTCTACGGAATCAAATGCTTTGGATAAATCCAAGAGTAGAGCACCAATAAATTGACCAGTCACTTTAATTGCTCATTTACAAGGCCCTCAAATATTTTAGCAATAGATGAAAGTACAGATATTGGTCTATAGTTGTTAAGGTTTGTGTATTCACCTCCCTTATAAACAGGGACAACATATGCTGACTTCTAATCTGATGGAATTAAATTAGAAATAAGATAATGATTAAACAGATCAGTTAATGGTTGAGCAATAATCTAGGACATCTGATTTTCTTTGATCGAGGTTCAGTAGTAATTTGTATACTTCTGATACTTTTATACCTTGGGGGATTTTGACAATTTTTGAATTGCCGTTTTTCACTAAGAATGTCACAAAGAAAAATGCAACCAGTAAACTTTTACAATAAGCATCTGATATCTCTCCGTTTTAAAACTTAGCTATGGTTCACAACATAACACAGTGGAATGATCATGATCATTGTAGGACAGTATTGCCACGTATGAAAACTTTAACAATATAAAGCCAAAATGAAAAAGCTTTAATTCTATCTACCTCAGGCTGTGCTGTTTAGTTCACCTCCAACACCTGCATCCACCTCTTTTCAGTCGTGGGGCAGTCAAATTGACTCCCTGCCTCCCCTAACCTGCCGATCTGTGACAATTATTTCAGTTCTACTGTATTGGCTTAAACTGTTTTGATATTTATTCACCAATCCTAATTCATAAATCAGGCACTTTATTTGGATTTATTTATTTATCTAAACATTATGCTGATTATGTTGAAAAAAGTATTGCAGGAATACCTGCAACGCAGAAGACTACAACATGTGTTTAGTAATGTAATGGTACAGTGGTAACACTTTCATAGTATAAGGAGTAAACATAATAAAATGTAAGGGACATTATGATGTTTGCAATCATTCTGATTGGTTCTTTATTGCAATAACTCAAATACCATTTTCTTTTATAAGTTTTCATAAGTCCGTGTGAAGGTACTCTGGCTAGTGTCTTTACAGAAGCAAGAGCCAACCGTCTACTTTGGATAAAGTTTACTTTTGCTTTACTGCCAATACACTGCAGTGCACTGCCTGGTGCAGGTGGTTACTAATGTACAGATACTGTTCTTGACTGCACTACATTACTTACATTATGTCTATTTCAGGGAGCCAGAGTTGAGGAGCAGTTCCTGAAATGATAGTCAAAGCACCTTAACACACTATTTGTCAGGATTTGTACTTTTCAATGTCAGTGGTTTGTCTACCATATATTCAGTCCTTTTTAGGGAGTTTTTGTAAAACTCACTGTTACATTACGCTGTTATCCTAATTAATAAACACACATTTGAACAACTGAACATGTTTATTTGACCTTTTCATACTGCATAATATGTACTATGTGGGCACCTTCGTGGTGTTACATGAAATGTATTACAGACACGTAGAAGCTTCCTTTAAAAAATAAAAATAACATATTCTTCTATCAAAACAGCTGTCTTACCTCTCACTGACTGGTTTTGCCTGCCATCTATTGCAGTGCATGGAAGTAGAAAGTAGAAAACTGTGTTGCCTGTAGACTGTGATAAATTGGTTTTAATATAATAATTAAAACAGCCAGAAATCATCAAAGAAAGTACACATTAATTTAAGGTGTATTGTGATTAATAATCTTTGTGGAATTCTGCTTTCCCATGTGGACAATCACACTTAACCCATGTGACCTAGGTCTACCGCAGTTTTCTACGTCCTTGACTGTCATGGTGGATCGGTATTGTTATACACCTTTAAGAGCCTTTGTGCCTGTGGCTCAGAGTCTAATCAAGTAGGGTGTAGACTTTTGGGCCAGCCATTCATTCATTGTTTAAATTGAACCTGGATACAAATTTGTAAAGAAAAACATAAGTGCAAGTTACCAGCTAAAAAATGTATTTGTCATGAGCAATGGCCTGATGTGATGATTCATGCAGGACATGTTTTTTTCCTACCATTGTTCTAGAATGTTAAGATTTCTTGCTCAGGAAAAACTAGGATAATGCACCTGGTAAGAATATATTGGTGAGAGTCAAACACATTTAAATCATTCAGAATACAATGTCATGGGTTCCCAGAATCATACATCAAACCAGAATTGTTTTATTGTTAATTTCCCCGAAACATCAAAGTAGTTGATTAAGACTGAAGATAAGGCTGCAGAACTTATGTACAGCTGAGTAGCAAAGCAGTAAACTTGATGAGTCACATCGGAGCACAGATTCTGAGGATGAAACTGACAATGTAGATGTTTTTGTTATTTGAAGCTTATTTAGACTAATATGAGCCTGACATATATGTATATGGTATACAATAGTCTCCACATGTAGGAACACCTCCTAAGAGAACAATTCGCCTAAGAGAACACCCTTGTGGTGAAACTGATTGTTCCCATTGTAAATGCTCCACCTAAAGGAACAGAAACTTCAGTTAAAAGAACACATTTTTGGCACTGTTATTAACTGATACAGTACTGTTTTGTAATCTGATAACTCATTATAATCAAACTTAAATTCAAATGATTTATTTAATCTTTTCAAATGCGACTTGTCATCGCGAGAGTGTCTTGAGGCACGCTGATTGGTTTATTAAATCTTTCCAGAACCGCCATCATATCATTGCCTCATTTTGTATTCTGATTTCTACGAGTGCACCTCATCGCTACAAAATGGCATGTAAACAAATGGCGAAAAAACATTGCTGTTTCTCTTGCTACAAACAGTTGCAAATTGTTCAAGCTCCTGAAACAAACCTGAATCAGACACAAGTAGGCGAGCAATTTGGTGTTTTCTGCTCTGTTAAATAATTTTGTGCATGTCTTGAATATTGCTCCTGTACAGGTATTCATAATTAATCTAGAGCTGCTGCTGCATTTTTTAATGTGTGCAAGGGTGCAGTGTTGATTTAGTTTGACAGTTAGTTTATTAACATTAATTTGTCTGTTTCTTTATTATTTATAGTTTATTAACATTCTTTTGCCTTTTGCTTTTCTCTTACTTATTCTATTCATTTCATATGTTGATGCACGTGCATCATGACAAGTAATACATATTTATTGATTCATATTGTGTCTGGTGGTCAACTCCGTCTTAAAGAACACTTCAGCTAAGAGAACACTTCACTTGCTTCCCAAGGGGTGTTCTCTTAGCTGAAGATTACTGTATATACAGTATATTTCAACAATCCCACAAAAAAGGGACAGAATACCACTGGGATATATGTTCAACATTGAAAAGTATTGCACAGACTGCACCAACCATTTACAGTTTGCATGTCCTTTTTGCGAGATGAGCACATCAGAGAAAGGAAATGCAGTCCTGTATATAAAACTATGTCATGATCATGTTGACTACGGATATGAGATTTCCCTCTGCATGCATATGTAAATAAAACATTTGTGGTTATTCATATTATAGCCATACTGTCTCAGTCTGACTGGTGGTGGAATATTTTGTATATGTTGTAAATATTACATGTATATTTCTATCAGAGCAGGGATTTTAGATAGAATCCCTGCATTGTGTAAACAAAACAATGGCCACCCACGCAACACCATTCACTGTGATTGGGACTAAGTGCAAAGCCTGCTGCTCTTGCATACTGAACAAAACTGAGCTGTCTCTCAGCTCCTCCTTTTATGCATGTGGTCAAGCTAAATTGGCAATTCATGTACAAATTTAGCTTGACCACATTCTTACATGTTTTTAAATTCCCCTACAACAGGCAGACAGGGTCCTTTCAGTAACCACATCAAAGCAACAGATTACATTGTCACCAGTTTCCAGTTATACCCTGTGAACAGGCTGGCTGTAGGGATGACGTCAGGCCAGAAAGGAACACACAGACTGGCAGTACTGGCAGGTGAAACTGATATGCTGCGGCGCTCAGTGCGTTTAATAAACAAACAAATAAAAGAGTTAAACAAAAACAGCACACAGCTGTTGAATTGTGAGGTTGATGCAAACTTAGTCTTAAGTATACGGCTCCAAGCCGACAGGATAGTATAAATTGGCAATCAGTGTCTTAGAACGCCAGCCTGATATCTGCTATTAGTTACTGCTACTATTTCATCACTTTCCACTGTATTTAATGTATTATGCATTGTTTTGTTTTTTTGTTTTTTTTCCTGTATACCATGTATTGTGCATTTCTCTAGATTTAAAGTATTATGGATTTTCTTGTTGTTATTGTATCTTGTAAAGTGCTTTGTGATGGTGGTCCACTATGAAAGGTGCTATATAAAATAAAGATTGATTGATTGATTGATATATATATATATATATATATATATATATATATATATATATATATATATATATATATATATATATATATATATATATATATATATATATATATATATATATATATATATATATATATATATATATATATATATATACAGCTGTGCCAAGATTCAATTACTAATTAATCATTCACTTGAATCTCAGCACGTGAACTAATTTGTGCAATCCCGTGCTCACATACTTTATCTGCATGTGAAGTGATTATGCAATCCCCATGCCTGAATAAAACTATATATTTTAAATCACTCATGCTACACAGACCCATTTATATCCCGTGCACCAATACATATACACCAACATTAACACACCACATGCAAAATATAGCACATAACACACACATGGGTGGCACACACTGCCACATACCCTTTCTCAGTTCTACAGACTTTTTATCTGTTAAGGTGCTTTGAGTTGAGGGGTGCTCTTCAGTTCTGTGTCTGTGTGACAACGTGGGTTGCAGTGCGCAGGTATAGAGGTGATGCAGTGTTCAAGACAACAACAGACAACAAAGTACTGGTCAACTGATGGTTTTTATTTGTAATCCAGTAGTCTGATGACAACAGTATACAATAAATGGAGGTCTGGCAGTACCCAACAATGTGTACTGCTCAGTTAAATAAACACGGGGTTCAGTCCCGAAAAACAAGCATGGTATTTAAACACACACAATACACAAACACGAGTCCAAGTCCAGGGTGAGTGCTATTAGTGCTAGTGGTGCAAATACAATTTATCTGTGAACAATAGTGCTGGTTATCCAGGTTTGTGCTGGCCTGTAGCAACAGCTCCGGATTGTGTTAGCTGTCTAAGAAATAACAAATACAACATTTCACATTTTACAACATTCCTTTAGTGGTTCGACCTTAACCATAACAAGGGAACAGATCACCTTGCTACGTCATGCGCTCTTGGTTAATGAGTACAACCTTTTTTCCTCCAATCCAAGGTTTCTCCTCCAATCCAAGGTTGCCACATCGCTTCCCTTCTGGGGCGATGACTTGGTGTACTGTACCTCCGCCCCCTTTCTAGATGGCCAACTTCCACCTAACCCTGGGAATGAATTGTCAGGCCATCCAGTCCAGGGCACTCTGTTCCCTTTACACAGCACCCTCACAGGTCGGGAGGGAGATTTATCACCAAGAATCATTCTGTCTCTGTCACAGTCTGCCAAAGATATATTTAAATAGGACACATTTGAATTTATTTTGCTGGTGATACACTGCAATTGTTGGGCTGGTGATCATTTCAATAAAGATTGGCAAATACTTTTTTATGGAAGCAAACAATTGAAGAGCAGTTCCTGAACTCAAAGCAAAAAAAAAAAAAAGGCAATAAGAACTTCTGAGAATGATGAAATCCACAGGATGTGCTAACAATAGTATTGTGTTATGGAGCACAGTGTTAATAAAATCTCTTGTGCTTCAACATCTATTTTACAGAATATGATTGTCATCAAAGCCATAAGGCATAAACATCTTTATAAGGAAACGGCAGTGGAATGGGGAAGAACGGTGATGAAGGGCAAATACATATGAAACAAGGTGTCAACAAGGATGTTACTGTGCTTAAACAAGAAGGTGATTGTCGATACCCAAAGGTTCTGCCAAAGCCTTCTAACACATGGGATTTGAAGCAATTAGCATTGTGTTTAAATGCAGATAGGAAAGATAATGGAGAAGGCGGCCAGAGCAGTGAAAAGAAATATAGAAAGGGATTGTGGACTTTATTGTCTTATTCATTGAGAAAGGAGGCTTCTTCACAATTATTACTCAGCAGACACAAGAGAAGAAAACAAGATAAAACATTGAACACTTGTCATTATATTATCATTTATTATTAATATAGTGGAAGATATTTGACCTGAGCAGCACTAAAGGTAATGCAATTCTTGAGTTTATTAATAAAGTAACCAGCTTTACACTAAATGAAGAAAAGCTCATGATCTATTTCAGTCGCTTTCCAATAACACTGACATTTTAATTCACAGAATTGTATTAACAAATGTACAGTGTTGTATTATGTGCATTACTAAAAAAAAAAAATACAGATGACAAGCAAAAAGATTTTAGTGACTTGCATATTTTTAGCATTTTACCGAGTGAGTTGTTAAAAAAGCAAGTTGCTAGTGGAATAAGGGACATCCTTCATTTAAACAAAACCAGCAGGAAACACCAGCGATTGCAGCACTTTCATTCGCACGCTTAGAAAGCTTTTTGTTGTTTTTAGATTCTGCAGCTGCAAAATCAGGAGCTGTAATTTCGTTTAATAAAACAGTAGATTTTAAAGCGATATACAACACAATGCAATACAATAATGCACGGTAGAATCAAGAGAAGGGAAACTGAAACTTACTGTAGAACCACCTTAACATTGGTTTAATTACTATATACTCTGAGGACAAAGGTGAACAAAAGTGAACCACAATTTTGATGAACTGCTCAGCACACGATTATGAATACAGCCCTACATGTTTAAATGCAACTTTATAGCCTCTGAACAAATACTTGTTCTACAGTATGCTTTGATACTAAAAATACAAACAGCAAAGGTTAAAAGCCTCTGAATCCTGGCAGCAAAAGTAAAAAACCTTGTATTGCAAACAGAATCAGGGGTTCTCCTGTTTGCCAATATATACCATGTGAGTTTCCAGCTGTAGCAACTATGACAATGTTTAGAAAAGCTTCAATATATTTCAGATAGGGCACTGATCCAACAGAGGGATAATGTTTGATGCTGGCAGCAAGTTTATCATTCACTATTACTACATAATGTTAATAGCAGCGGTTTTGCAATTACATTTTTTTTTACATTGAACAAATACGCCCACATTAAGTGTGGGAGCAGTGGCAGTGCCTGGAGTTGTGATAACTGTGCTGTACAAAGCAAAGTGGGCCAGGCTTGATGGATTGAACCGCCTACATCCCCTGCAGCCTGGAGAGCTTAGACAGGGGAAGAAGTGAATTAATCAATGCAAACAATGTGGAATTAAAGCAAGGGGATTGGCATCATATTACATCAACAGTGAACTCGAAGGTCGAATTTAATGGCTAAAAATTGCTATAAATAACGGGATTTTAATGTACATATTTAATTTTCGAAAGCTCTTGACAAAATATTGCAGCGCATGCTACAAAATAGAGATGGCTAGGCTGTGAACTTGAATGTAGAATGGCATAAAGCCTGGAATTCTTTGCCGCTTTCTCTGGAAAATTGTGCACATATGAAGTGTATTTTACATTGTGTATTCTCAGGAGGGAAATTAGCATGGGTGTGTCCTAATGCAGTAAGTGTAGTTACAGTTGTTGAAATTGAAGTCATTGGTTTGAGTACAGTATGTTCTCTTGAAATAATAGAATGCTAGTTCAAAATAAAAATAAAAAAACCTGACCCAGGCCTACCTTTGTTTTCATTTGTATTAAAAGGAGTGCCAACTACCTACAATGTGAACTACCTTCATTATTTGATTACCTTTAGGCTTTAGAATGCTGAAAATGGTTTGGTTTATCTAGATTTCTTAACGCTTATTCTAATTACAACCCTATAGATAAACTATTGTATCCAGGTACCTTTTCTGTAGGTCATGTGATTTGATTGCAGGCCATTGGAGTGAGTTTGAACCAACTCAAAGTGATTGGGTACCTGGAAGCAACATTAACTTTTCATCAGTAGTGTTGTCTTTGAAATATCTGCTCTTTGCAAATTAAAGTAAAAAATACTAGCAAAGAACCAAAAGATCTTCAACAAAAGGAAAGGGGAGCATTGATAGTATTGCTAGCACTACTAAGAGGTAACAAAGGGATTTTAAAACATAGCACTCTGTTTTTATGTAGGTTTAGGCTTGTTTACATGTGACTCCATGATATCTGTATTTGCATACAAATACAAAAGGAGGCAGTATTTTAGGTGGTTGATTGCGGCTTGGAGCAATACTAGGTTTCTAATCAGCTGCATCTAGCTAACGCAACGACCAATCAGTTCCATTTCAACACTGTAGCCATGGGAACACTAATGGTTGTCTTCACTGTAATAAAAAGAGTGCATTAAAACAATATTTTATATTTACTGTGGTATTGATAGGTGGTTACAGCAATACCTAAATACATTTATTTTTAGATGGCATTATAGTATACATAGGCCCGTACTTAATTTGCGATATTGCGAAAATTGCAGCTTGTGCAATATTAGTTTTCTACCGCAATGTCTAACAGTGCTATAATTAAAGAGCTATAATTACAATTTTTTTTATTTTTAACGCGTTTTAGGTAGTGCCCTAAGTATACATGTATTACAATAATGTATGAAAAAAAACCCTGCAAAATACAATACTATAATACATAAAGGAGTATGGCAAGAGTACCAGACTATTTTAAATAATACAAAATATATGCTTTTTAAGGTAGTTATTTTAAGAAAAGAAATACTCTTCACCAACAGCATGAATTAAAAATGAACAAAATAAAAACTATTAAGTAAAACTAGGTAGGTAAAAGCTGCAGACGTGTGCACCATACAGTACAGTGTTTTGTGACAAGCAATAGACATTCTACAGTAGCCTTAATCACATCACTGTTGCTACTTGATCGATGCTCAACTTCTTTGGTCTATCAGTATATATCATTTAACAATCTTCTAAAAAGCATGCTATCCTACATTTCGCTTTTGAACACCCTTTTTGAAACCTTCCTTAGATAATTAATTGGTTGAATTAAACAATGTAGAACAGGGTTTGAACAAAGACCAGGTATGGACACCCCTGGTTTAAATGATATGTACAAATAAATAAATAAATAAATACAAATTTGTATATTCCTTCTAATAGCTCCCAAGTTATTATTTTCAGTAGTATAGCCCCCTCTGGTGGTGTTGTAGAAAGTGCTGGCTAAGATCACCATCAGAAATATTTTATTGGATTCATGCTATTTACAGCATTACACAACAAAAAATGAAAACAAACTTTTGTGTAACTGGGCTGTTCCTCACAGTTTATTCATTTGTTATGCAAATGGTGCTTCTCGACAGATTTTGTTTAAAGTGATTGTAGCTAACAAAATACAGTAATTGCATACATCTTACCTGTTGTGCACCTCCATTGGTTAAATAGGTCTCAAATGTTCATTTTCGAAAAAAAAAAGGAAATATATATTTATTTTAAAACATCATATCAGGTACTTCACTTGTTTTTAATGAAAATACCTGTTTGCTACTGTATGTGTTTCTTTGAAAAATGCACTGTAGCTAATGAAAGTGCAAAAGGTAAGATTTGTGGAATCATTTTGTTAGCTATAATCACTTGCAAATTCCTACCTCCAACTTAAGGAAAGAGGTAGGAATTTTCCTACCTATTGTTGACCTACACCGTTCACAATATTAAGGAAGGTGTTTCCATTTTTTGTTCTTGTTCACAATGTACTGGACAGATTTATTTTGTATCACTATTTTAGAAGGAATTGGAAAAAATAAGAATGTGGCACTAGACAAGTTAATTTCTGCAAATATACCCTGCTTGTTGCTCCCGGGAATGGTATGTTGGTGTCTTTAGGCTGGGCTAGGCTATTACATGTCATAAGTCAGCAATTCAAACATGCCACCTTTTGGTTTGTCAGTCAAGGCCAAAGGGGTAGTAGATGGAAGTGTTCCAACAGAGCACAATAAACAGCTGCTATTTGTACGTGTCTAGAAAGCACTATACTGGAAGTGCCTACAGCATCAAAGACACCAGAGCAAACAGAATATCAAGTTCTATTGTTAGTACTGTAGATACTCTTGCACATAGTATACTGAATGGACCCATATCTGATATTTTAATTGAGTATAATACAGCATTCTCTAATACAGTATTATAATATATTGTACACCCTGGTATTGATGTGATATGTATCAGATGGAAGTTATTTAATAAGATTATCTACACTATTTTATTATTCCTATTTAACTATATGTTATTTAAAAAAAAAAAAAAAAACATTGTAGTTTTTTTCTGTCACAATATTAACTTGACAGTACTTGCACACTTCAGTTGATCCTTCTTTTCCCTTCCTGTCTTCCACAACTAAATCCTTAACATGTCATTAGAGAGGTGCAGATAATAATAATAATAATAATAATAATAATAATAATAATAATAATAATAATGTGAAACTCTGATTACAGATTATGGTATTTTATTCATAATCAGCACCAACATCCCTACTAGCAAGGAAAAACATACTCAGTTACGTTAAAAAAAATAAAATAATAATAAATACTCAGGTTTTTCCTTTTATGTTTTTACTAGCTCTTTCCTTCTTGGCACTGAGGATTTTTTTTTTACATGTAAATGAATAAAAACAAGTAACAGAAAAAAAAAAGAAAACTGTCAGTGGTTCCTTGAGAAAAATCGTCTCCAATGTAGGAAGCTATTCACTGGGATTCTGAATAACAATCAACAAGTATTCTTTGTCTGAAAAAAAAAAAAGAAATAAGATTTATTTTCTTGCAACCTGCTGAACAGTTTTGATGTTAATTACAAAAACATTCAAAACAAGTCAGACAAAAAACTAATGTACAGACTTCCCAGGATATCTGTCAGTATTTGCACGCCTTATGGTAGTCCTTACGTGTCTAAGGAGTGATACCATTCACAATGGGCTGAATTAAACTATTAAGCAGAAACTGTAACAGCTTAATCTCAGTTGTGTATTAAGCCAGTTGCACATGACTGACTAGACTTTGGATAAATGTCTGGACTCAATAAATAAATAACAAAAACAATAAGGATAAGAGCGAAGCAAATTTACCTGGTGCTACCATGATTTCATGTTTCTTTGATCTGACCCGGAGAAAGGTCAGATCATTCTGTGGGTCAATGTCTCTTACTGTACTTCTAGCTTTCATTGTGAGCTGATGGAGCAGCCCTGCATACTGCACTGTTGTCGAGTTATCAAGTGTCGTTCTTATTGGGATTCCTGAGAAATAAAGGCATTCAGATACTTGAACAAAGTAAAGACAAAGGTCAAACTTTCTACAGTTATCATTTCCAGGGAAGATTTTGGTCAAATCGTTTAGGATTATCTCCCTGTTATTCATTGACAGGCTATGGACCCCTAACCATGTGATGGTGTATTTGTTGAGTTTTGTTACCAGGGAGAGAACACCACCAACAAAGCTGAATTAATCAGTAAAGTCCCCATAAAATAAAAGGACACTGCACTAGCAAAACCATTATATTAGGTTGTCTGTGGCAAAAAAGGAAACATCATTCCAAATGTGTTGTGCTTTAGCCTTAATATTCATTTAAAACAAGTCTTATTAGAACTGTTCTCCACTAACAATGTATGGATAATATCACTCACATGTATCAATGAATGACTTACCTTCTGCATTGACGACAATTGTTCCAATCACTCCTTTGTGTGACTGGATCCTTTTCAATGTTTCTTCAACTTCTGACTGGAAAGAAGATTGTTTGTTTGTTAATGCATGTTGTTACAAGAAACCAGATTAACAACATTTGCTTAATCTTATAAATATTTTTCACTTGTCCTTATCTCGGGAATGTGAGTCATGTGGGAACAAGGAATCTACTGTCTTCGTTCAAGTCAATTCGTATGTTGCCTATGTTTTGAAACATTATTACATTTGCAATACATGTACCACAAAACATTTATTTAGCCGTCAAAAACCTATAAATACCTCCAATGTTCTGTACAACATATCGAAACGTTGGGCAGCTGTCTCTTCGAGCTAATATGTATGTGTATGTGTGTGTGTGTGTGTATATATATATATATATATATATATATATATATATATATATATATGTGTGTGTGTGTGTGTTGTATGCACATAACAAACACAGCAGTGGTGTTATATAAGAAAGTTGTAAATACTATTATTATTATTATTATTATTATTATTATTATTATTATTATTATTACTACTAAATTCCTTAAATAGACTGTATCTCATGGCTATTATTAAAGATTTTGTATTGCATTTACCAAAGTAAAAACTGTAAAATAATCAAACAATACAAATGTATTATAATGAGAGCTTGTCCCGTCTGTATGTGACGAGTGGGTGAGAATGGAATATGATGGAAAACAAGGAACTATTATTAGACCAGCACAGTGTAGCGTTACATTCACCATAAAACATGTGAAATGGACTACATTTTTCATGTTAGATATATAGGTACCGATTCTCAGCATATTTCTTAACTCCAAGCCCTGTCTTTTTCGTTTACGAATAGTCCGGTGGTAGAAAGCTAAACATCCATCACCACGACCCACAGCTCAAAAAGAACAACATTACGTATTATACCTAGATAATATATTTAAACCTCATATCATTGTAACGTATTTATTTCTCCCTTAAATAATAACAATAAACAAGTAATAATTACTGTACCATGGTTGTCTGTCTGTAATACTTCAAGTTCTTCTTTACCAACTGTCAACTCACCACTCTTTTCTCTGTTCTGTTGTTGCTAAGAAGAAACGGAAATCATTTCGTTTAGCCAATTACAACTCTCAAATCTAGTGACCATCCAACGGGGCGGGACACATGGCAAGTTTAACCAAAGATCTGGTTTTTCAGTTTCCCACGTTGGACAGAGGTGGTGTTGTTTAGCTTGTAAGTTTATCTATAACTACACTGAAACAAACCTAAACTATGTGCGAATTTAATGTGGTTTATTTTCACAATAATTATCTGACCAAATGCAAGATGATGCTAGATAAATACATGAATAAATAAATAAAACAATTTAATAAAAATAATAATACAAAATAACAGCAGTATAAATAATAGAATGTAATAGTATTGCTACAGGGGCTGGGGCTGCCAGAAGGCTACTATAGTATTTACATATAGGTTGTGATAATAATGAAGCTATATGACATAGCACACAGTAGTATACTACTACTACTACTACTACTACTACTACTACTACGACTACTACTACTACACACACATTTACTGTCAACAACTATTCCTTAAATTCTTCTTCTATGTTGTATAACACCAATGGTATGTCTGGCAAATTGAAGCGGCTTTCAAGGACTACACTTCCCAGACTCCCTTTTTCCTGCATTGCACGTAAGGTATAAATTCCGGAAGTGCTTCTTCACCAGTAAACAGTGTGCGAATGCAGTTTGAGTCTGACCGTGACAGTACAGACAAATCCACACAAACCTTTGTGCTCACTGAATTGCATTCATGTTTCAGTTTTATTGCAAGGTTACATAAAACCCACAGCAAGGCATCATGGCAGCATTAAAATACGCAGGTTTGGATGATACTGACAGTGAGGACGAGTTACCATCTGGCTGGGAAGAAAGAACCACAAAGGATGGATGGGTTTACTATGCAAAGTAAGGGAGGCATTAAAAAGTGCTTTTCTGACATTATCATTAAGGATTAGTGGATTTGCACTGGACAAACCAGTCTGCCGTGCAAAAAACAATTCTGCAAAGCGAGTCATTACAAATTAAGTACAGACTAGATAACTGATAACAAACCAAACATGCACACTTTATGCAACTGATATTGCTGCCAGGAGTAGTGTATTTAAAGATGCCGATGTCCAAATGCAACTTCCTGAATGCAAACTTGTTTTGCATACGATGAGTGTCTAGAATAACAACAACATTAAAACATTACAGACTGCTCCGCGCTTATATTGTGTTCTTTTGCTGTTTATTACACGGTTTTCAAATGAATAATTTATCACTTTAATATAAACTGGTTTCACCAAACAAAATTGTATTTACAGAGCGTTTTACATCAAAGGTTAAACCAAGATTAACCCTCTACAAAACAGTAGTGGCTTACTTTTAAGTATACACATATCAACTATATCAAACTTACCCTTTCTATTATTTAATGTCTAGGGGATTCGATTTAACGATGTATTTATTACATTTGTTATATAAATTCAAATGAGTTTTTACGTGAGGGAGTTTGGTATACAACATCTCCTTAACAAGTACCATATAGTACTATACTTGTCATGCAAAACATACAATACATTGCACTTGGTGTTTACTGGTGTAACTTTCTCTGTAGATTAACTGTCACCTCAGAATGGCACCGGTATCCATATATTTGCATTTGGATAACTTTAACATGAACAACTTAACTGGAATACATTTTGCTTGTTTACTGTGCCAAAAACAACTGTCTCATGAAAAAACAGAAAAAAAAACCCAACCACATTTTAATGGCCCTTCCAGTTTTCCATAGTATAGATTAACACTTTATACCTGTAGGTTATGATGCAGTTAATAGAGGGTAATTGGTTTGTACAAACTGTTTGACATTTAAAAAAAAAAAAAACATGTAGCAAAAGACAGCACTTTCTGTACCTCTATACTTATTTATGTGCAATTTGCGACTGGATTTTTCTTACTGTATTCACAGCCATGAGGAGCTGAAGACCCAATGGGAACATCCTAAAACTGGAAAAAGGAGACGGGTGGCAGGAGGTTTGTATTTGAGAGAGAAGAGGACCCGCAGTATAATGTAGGCTCCACTGATAACAAGAAAAAGCTTCAGGCTTGGGTAGTAATGATCAGTCGATTTATAGTACTGTATTACAAACCAATATACTGCAGTTTTGCACTTGACAACCATCTGAAAGATTCACTGATCCGTAGGAAGTCAAAGACAAGGAGTTGATTCAGTTGTTACTCAAATCTATCTGCCTCTGTCTGTCTCTCTTTAAATGACCAGATGCCAGGCATTTGGGACTCGATCTGCTCTAAATGGTCTGCAGTACGTACAGCTCCCAGAATGTATGTAACTAATGACCTACAGATGTATTACTGTATCAGCATTCATGTTATAAAAGTGATGAGTTCAGAGCAACTTGCTTATAGTGTATTCGTGGCACCTGATCATTCAAATATATGTATGTATGTGTATATATATATATATGACTTACCAGTAGTGTTAGGGTGCAACAATCAAAAAGAGTTCCCTCTGCCCCCAATTTTGGCATGCAAGATTTTAAAAATGAACCCTGCTGAACCCTGACACATGCTGGTAAGTTGTCATGCATAGGCCTACTCTGAAAACGATTGCCTTATTGATAAGACACTAAGTAAATGAAAATATTTTGATGCACCATTTCTCCTAATAGCTATTTCAAATTTACTTTCTAGGTCACAGTGTTGCACATGAATTGCCCAGAATGATTTCTTATCGATATTTAAAAAAAATAGTACTTTTTTTTTTTTTTTAAATCTGTTTAGATTTACCATATGGATGGGAACAGGAAACTGATGAAAATGGCCAAGTTTTCTTTGTTGAGTAAGTAACAGTTTAAAATATATTTAAATGTACTTCTGCAGATTTCTCTTGTTATTATTAGTTTATTTAGCAGACGCCTTTATCCAAGGCGACTTACAGAGACTAGGGTGTGTGAACTATGCATCAGCTGCAGAGTCACTTACAATTACGTCTCACCCGAAAGACGGAGCACAAGGAGGTGAAGTGACTTGCTCAGGGTCACACAGTGAGTCAGTGGCTGAGGTGGGATTTGAACCAGGGACCTCCTGGTTACAAGCCCTTTTCTTTAACCACTGGACCACACAGCCTCCTGTTCAGTCTGGGTAAAGAGTAACATACAGCATAAGTGGTCTGACGTTATTATTGTGCATCAGGCCAAATAATTGGGCACCAACATTTTTACAGAAACCAATTGAAGTGGGATATGTGTCGGCTATTCAGACTTCTCCAGTTCAGTTGTTAGCACATGAGTTTATTACAAAGGACCATCCTGCAAAGTCCGTTGTACAGCTTATCCTGATACAGTCCATTTCTGAGTTCTGATAAATAATTCTCTGTCGGCTGGTTTCACAGACTAATTGGAATTAATCTTGGGCTACCTAATGTAGTTTTGATATGGTTTTTATCCTGTGACTTTAAATTGCAACATTTGCCAATGAAAAGTTCTTTCACCCCTTATTTTTAAGTGACTTCATGCTCTAATTTCCCTTACCCGCATAGCCATATTGAAAGAGCAAACAAGTACTGGTATCTACCTCTGCCTTGCCAGGTTATCCAGAAAGTAGGTAGAGGAGCAGAAAGGGAATTCAAAACCGTGAGCAAAAGGAATTATCAGAAAGGATAGATACAGTTTTACTCAATTATTAAATGTAACCATCCCATTATTTGCTTCCTTCATTATGACAGTCACATAAACAAGAGAACCACCTACCTTGACCCAAGACTGGCCTTCACTGTGGAGGACTCACTGGAGAAGCCCAGCAGCAGACAGCGGTATGATGGGAACAGCTCCGCCATGGAGATCCTGCAGGGCCGAGACCTTACTGGAAAGGTCATCCTTGTCACCGGAGCCAACTCTGGAATTGGTGAGTTGCAAATACACAGTTCTAGCATGTGAATCACTCGTCATTGTCAGGTGTTGTTGCCAGAGGGAGCATTGATGTGGGTGCAAACACAGGATTCCCTGCCAGTCAGAAGGCACTCTCAACATCTGTTCAGAAGCACTGCCGATAATCTTTTGTGCTCAGTTTTATTCCCCATCTTATTTATGATTACAAATATAAAAACATAATCGTGATTATGTTGAAAAAGATTTACCTGCGATTAGGTACAGTACAACCTATTGCTATAGGGAGTTCTGTAACACTGTAGGATCCCCCACCACCATATAGTATGTTTCATGAAAAGGATAACTATAGATCAGACATCATATATTCCCTCTCAGCTCTCAAGAACTAAAGAATGTCATAACCAGATTTTAATTGTATAAGCGGTTTTAGTAGATATAATAAAACGTGTGACATACAGATGTATGTAAAGACAGATGAACATGCATCCCCAGTTTCTGATACTTTAAATAATTTGTGCTGAAGAATGTCCTAGCCAAGAACAATCTTCACAAAACATTTACCACTGTGCTAGGTTTGCACAGTTTTTTGTAACACGGAAAGCAAATAGTTTCAGAACTGTCAGGAAATAACTAAAGTACATGTAAGATATAAACGAACCTCCTGATTTAGTTTTTTTTCTTTTTAAAGCTTTAACATCAATGTTTTGTTCTTTTTTTAGAAAACAAGTAATTTTTAACTTAGCACGGCAGTAAATGCTTTGTGATAAGCACTGCTCAATTTAAAAGTTCAACAGTCTATCCCTAGAGTGGGATAATAGTATGTACTTTGATCTTCTGATTGTGGGTAAAAGTGCCTGTATTTTTCTGTATAAACCTGACTCTTCTGAACACCTGAGGGACACATTTTAAAAACAGTTTCGGCTTGTAACCAGCAAGGGGCACTGTTGTATTGTAAATATATGTTTACGTTTTGTGTTCACTAAAATCTTTAATATATGTTGCTTTTTTAAAATTGATACAGAACATACAATACAACCATTGCATTATAAACTTGAACTCAACTACATGAACTCAGCAGAAACTAATTAACGATACAGAATGAGACGTCTCTTACAGTAAAGAATAATGAATAACTTTCCTGTGTGCTAAGAATTACACATAATATAATTGGGTATGAGCCAGTGTGAGGAAAATGATTCAACTCATTCCTAGCAGTTTGAAATACTGGACATCAGTTTAAAATCATAATATACACTATTACAGGGTAGTTAAGAGAAAGGCTGGTCCCCTTTCAAGAAAAATGAATAAAATGCTTAATTAAAACATATTTCAAATCCAGGATTTCTTCTGTAATCCTGTTACTGATGTTGACTTTGATACTTAGTAATGATCTTTGTTTTTGTAGAACTGGTATGAAGCAAGCACATTTCTGCTCAAATGTGTTGCTTGGATTTTCAAAGCTGATTTAGATTATTAACACTTTATTATGTGTATATATTGTAAAATGTGTTAGATAAAATGATAAAAGAAAACAAATAAAGAAAGCAATAGCTAAAGAAATATGTCTCTAAGACGTTATAGAAATATACATACTGGGTAATAAAATATCATTGCTGTTTATTTTTTTCCTTTTTCAAAATATTTTGATATTTTTTAAATAATTATTTTCTCAGTCATGTTGCTATTTCTTTAAGTCCAGCAGTGGGCTAGTGCTATTGTTTCAGCTGGCAGGTTCAAAGGAATTCCCTAGCAGTATATTGCACAATTACAGGTGTTATCAAATCTCCATTGGTTTTATTTGAATTGGCAAAATGAATTTGGGTCGGCCAAATTCAGAGACAGGAAATGGCTGATTTGATCAGCTTGCGTGGTTTAAAGTGCTAAAATGATTTCTTGCATGCACATATACTGTAAAAACAAATGACCAGATGTGTGTTTGATTCCAGCTCTAACCCCTTCAAAGAATTAGAGAACACCTGACACACTAGGTGAACTGAGATCTGTGCTGTTTCCATTTCACACACAGCTTTAGATTGATATTGATTTTCTTTAGTTAGTACAGGCCGTTTGATTTAGCAGATGGAGAGCAGCAATTTGGAAGCAGATTATTAATATTGTTTTTAAATAGCAATACAGTGAAATTTATATGAATTCAGTTTCCAACACATATTCTAATAGGCTTGTTACATTCTAATTAAAAATACATGTAAAAACTGTTAACAAGAGCTGGATTAAATTTAGTTTTTGAAATTGGAGTAACATAATTGGACTTTGTACTTCTGTAACATTGTGTCCTTATAAATACTGTATAGGATTTTGCAAAGGAACTGTTAACGTGTTTATAGTTGTAAATATTGACCTCAATTGTTCTTTAATAAGATATCATGTTTTTTCCTTTCGAAAAAAAGCAGTAGCTTCCCAGAACCAAATAAAGGGGTTGACGCACACCCTTTATTTGGTTCAAGCCTCTTGCACAATAAGAATAGGCTAGAGATTCCTAAACTAATGTGGAATGGGTCTGTGGCAATGGAACAGATTGTCAATTTGTGCACAATACAGTATGCAGTCTGCTGAATTATACTTTGACAGTAGCTGTTCTCAGTTGGTTTATTTTTACTTTAAAAGAAATGCATTATATGCTGAAAACACTAATCGGTGGCATTTTTTTGTTGTTGTAAAGAAACATGTGGACAGTTATCTAGCCAATTTACCTTTACAACTGCAGTAAACAAAGACGCAAAAACCTTAAGAAAACAGTATGAGCAAACTTCCGTTTGACTTTTGCTCTTGTTGCCGCAAAACATGCCCATTTTTTAATGGTGTGATAAGTTGGCCGTTGATTGGGTGTTATTTTAAAAACAATAAGGTTGTGCTAAATTTGTTTACGTCCTTTAGCAGAGCTTTGTAGGATTTGGATAATGTAGAAGAAAAAAAAAGGCCATTGACAATATCACTTTAAGGAATATGAAAAATAAACAGTTGTAATGTAAGAAGTTTTACATTATTAAAAACTAACAAAAAAAACAGAAAAAAAACATTTGCAATGTATAATACAATGATGACTCCTAGCTTGATTTAATTGTGTTTCAGTTTACACTTGTTATATATGTATCAAAATAAAAGGGTTTATGTATCAGTACTGAATTAATATGGACTCTATCCACCAGAGGGCAGTGTAACTCTTTCAGGGTTCCAGAAAGCTAAATAAAAATATTTGCAAAAGCTTGGATTAAAACCCCAAATTTTTACTTTGTGTTGATACAGGTACTTAAATAATAACTTGGCAGTAAAGATTAGTGAGATATTAAGTTATATATTGTTGCTTGTTGTCTGTTCCTCTAAAATATAAATATCCAACTTTTTAACAATGAATCACAAGAAACTATTTATACATGGAAAGTGTGTTTAAACATTCATGTTAACTGAAGAACCTTTTGAAAATCTGGGGGAAAAAAAGCAACTTTAAAATGTTCATTCATTGGACTGAAAAAAGCATTTTCACCATCTTTTCTTCATTTCACATGCATGTAAAAGGAGAGGCTATATCTAGCTAAAACTGTTTGGCCATATATTATTTAATTACAATATTTTATGACTTTATTCTCAATTTGTATTGTTCTTTTATTTTTATCCAACAAAATTAACAAATCACCTATTTAATGACTGCAGAAAGCATTTAGAGCTAAAGAAATGACTTTATTACATAGCCCTAACACACATGCTGGAATTCCAATGATCTTAAACTTGCTGAGGTGCTGATTTGATAAACCTATACCCTGCTGGTACTGTATAAGCTGTAATTTTTTACCCCAGTTTTCTCCCCAATTTAGTATGCCCAATTATTATCTGTATCCTCGGCTCACCGCTCGCAACCCCCCCGCCGACTGGAAACGGCGGCTGGAACACGTCCTCCAAACGTGCTCCTGCCAAGCCGTCATTTTTCGCACTGCAGATCCACAGCAATGCCACCAGACCTATAGTGCCGGAGGACATCACAGATCTGGCGGCTCCACTGCAGAACCACAGGCACCCTATCAGCCACAGGGGTCGCTGATGCGCGGTGAGCCGTGGATTCCCCTGCCGATCTAAGCCCTCCCTACCCGGGCAGCGCTCAGCCAATTGTGCGCCGCCCCCTAGGAACTGCCGGTCATGGTCGTCTGTGACATAGCCTGGATTCAAGCCTGCGATCTCCAGGCTACAGGGCACATCCTGCACTCCGCGGAGCCTTTACTGGATGCGCCACTCGGGAGCCCGAAGATAGGTTTTTAGAGCAGTACAAAACTGGGAATCAAACTTGATTTGCATCAACCACCTATAAGTGGTTATCCTGGGATTACCCCTAAAATTAAGTAGGATATACTGTCCAGGTAGATTCCCTGGTACTGTAAACAATGTCCTGAACCGGCTAGTAGGTTGATCAAATAACTCCCCTATTGGCACAATACCTATACATTTGAAATAACATTCAAATGTTTTTTTTCTTTATACTGAAGACAGGTCAACGGCTTCTTTTGCAGGTTTATAAGCGCAATAAAGCATGGGAAATGATCATCATTATTATTATTATTAAAAACAATTTAAAAGTTAACTCCAGAAATGTGTTTTATTTTATTGTAGAATAGCCCCCAGGGCAACCTGCTCCTGCATTAGTCTTACTTTCTCATTGTCTTTCTTCCCTTCTTTGATTTAAAACAAAAAACAGTGGTGATTTACTCTGTGTTAGCCTTCTTTTTAAAATTAATTGTTTTTTGATTGAAATAAATGATGCCTTCTATGCATTGTCCTCTCTTATAAACGACGGCTCTCTGACAGTTTACTCTGGTACACCTGTTTTCAAGCAGTGTATAGTTCATTTGACCCTGCCTGATGACTCCCATTTATTTCCATTAGCTCCCTCCCTCTTATGCCTTTTTTAATTGGTTACTATTGAACTAGCCAAAGTTATTTGCTGCTGTAGAGTACTCTGGTAGCCTCTGAAGTTTGCCTTAAAGCACCAACGCACACCACAAGCATCCTATCCTCTTCTCTCACCATTGCCAGCTAACGTTTTATTAAATATTTCCCCTTTAAATTGGTGCGCCTAGCTTTGGTCTGTACTCAGATATTCCAGCTACAACACCTGGAGCACACACTGTACAATCTGATCTGTCCATAGGGATATGCACAAAAATGTAGCTGTACTGGATCATCACGTCTATTCATATTGTGAGAAAATGTTAGCCTGATGTTCTCTGAACTTGAAGTTTAAGGTTTCCCACAATCCTTTTGTGCATGTCGCTTAGTTTTCCTGTGTGGCAATTACCAATTTCTTGTTTTTTAAGATACAGAGCAGAACTGCTGGACAGATGGAATGGTGCTGTCGTAGTTACTCTATGAGGCTTACTGAAGTGTAAAGTGATTCCTAATGAGTGTAGAGTAAACATCATAGTTCTTTAGTCACAGTGCACTGCTAGAATTGGTTGCAAGAGATACTTTTCAGGATATAAATTGTGTCAGAAGAACATTATTTAAAACTGATAATAAAACGATGTAGAAGTTATTTTAAAGAGCAGATTATGTTTATTGTTTAATACAGTGTGTGTTCAATCTAAAAACACAAAATACAATATTATATTCAAGAAAACTTTTGTGTCTTTTAAACAAGATGGTTATTTAACGCTGTTCTGTTTTGTTAAAGAAGCTGCTAGCTTTGGCTAATTCCAGCTTTTTAATTGGAATTTTACTGGAAAGTATCCACACTCTGCTGAAATCTGGACTCTTTCCACATCATGACTGCATGAACTGAATTGATAGTGTGATTCAGTTCTTATATCTGGAAGAAGCCTGGTGTAAAAAAAGCAAACAAATTTGGCTAGCCTAAAAATATTACATGTGTATAGGACACCATTGGAATGTGTTTGTTTTTAATTATTTAATGCTGTGATTTATTTGGCAGCCAATTCTACAGACTTATTCTCAATGGAGTTGCATCAAATCCAAGCACTATACACAAAACTGGGCTTCAATAGCAACAAACACTTGGGTGTTTTATTACTGTGACAGGACAGCATCACTGGCAGTGGTGTTTTGACCATGAAGGGAGACACAGAAGTTGCAGTTTTAAAGCGCTAATGCACACATTTAAAACACACAACCCCCCTCCCCTCATGTCCGTCTCATGTCCCTGGCGTGGCGGTGGTGCTGGCAGCGGCGGTGCGCTTGCAGTGGCACTGCTGCCCTCAGCATGGGGCACTCCGGTAATGGCAGCAGCTCTGGCCACTCTGGACATGGTGGTGGCACTGGCAATGCTGCCCTTAACGCGGGACACTCTAACAGTGGCGGTGGTGCTGACATTCATTCTTTTTTTTTTTTCTTCTTTAAAAAAAAAAAAAAAAAAAAGAGAGTCTCTTCTGGTCTGAGTGCTGTCCCACCTCTGACATCACATGTGACAGGACAGCGTCATTGGCAATGGTGTTTTGACCAGGAAGGGAGACTCGGACACAGAAGTTGCAGTTTTAAAGCGCTAATATGCACGCTTTGATAATAATAAACGAATAACAAAACACTAGACAGAACAAAACACATTCACAAAATAAATGGCACAAGGACCAAAACAAAAGGGCTACACTCACAGAGATGTACATAAACAAACGAGATGGGACAGCACGCAACACGAACATCCACCAACACCGACATCAACATTAACTCCAACACTAACTATTCCAACCCCCGTGATCACCCTATTTATACACCACATGCCCACATGTTTTTGCAGCGAGTATTTTAACTCCCCTTGCTACCCAATATCCCCCCCCTACTGTATTTATTACTATGGATCACTAATTATTATTTTTTTTTTTTATCTTGATGCCCAATCTGTACATTTTAAAATAAAATTATGCTGTACCCTTCTCAAGCTATGCAAATGCAGTGCTCGAAGGGTGTGTGCGCTTCCCCCCCTTTCTTTAACTGGAGCATGTTACACCGAAGGGCTGCCCATGTGGTAATTGTTACAGAGCAGGATGGGAAATTGAATCAGATTTTTCATAATGTGCTTTTCATGTCCCTTTTGATTAATCTATTTATCGGGTCCATAATGAGTACCACACATGGATGGTTAGTCAAATTATTGAACTTTATCAACCTTGGATGAAATTCACAATGCATGCCCAACCTGTTGTAACATGCAAGAAATTACATCTGGGCCCAGAGGTTCAATAGTGATTACTGTTTTAATATACCTGCAATGGTAAGCGTGGATTTGTATATTATGTTGAAGGCTATGTCAAACAATTATTATGTTGTTATGAGAAGGCCAGTGCTTTATGGATCTTGCAGTTCCAGTTTACAATATTTGAAATCGCAGAGGTACATTAAGAGCTTGCAGCAGTTTTGATGACCATGATTAAAATAACTTTTCCTCCCGAGGCGGGGAGGGTAAGTGATGGCGGCTGCATGTAGACCTGTTATCAAAGGGCAGGATGAGAAATTATTGTGGCTGATAAAACTGGACACAGAGGGCACAGCCAGACTTGCTTATAATGAGCAGAATAGGACATGCAGTAATAGCAACAAGGGGAACTGGTCAAGGGGAGCAGATAGTCTTGGGTGTAATATAGACATAATTGCAAACAATACATTTTACTTTTGTGAGACAAAACCTTCCCATTCTAAAATGAATTGGTCGTAAATTCATGGATTAATTCATGGAGTTTCTTCTTGGCTAGTTTATTGAAACTAACTGCTTATTGAAAACTTCGACGTGCTTATTGAAAACTGCTTATTTAAAACTTATTACTGTTTTAGTTCAAAATAGTATCAGAATCTGGGATCGTTCGTCAGGATGTCACACTTTTTACATGCATACTGTGGATGTAGTTTATGATTTTGTATAACTGTAATTTTGTATTTACAGCTGTGTAGAGGGATTTCTGCTGCTAACATACGTGTTTCTTAATGACCCTTTCATTTAAGATCGTCCTTTCAGGATCTTCCCAGTTCGAATTAGCATGGCCGTCAGAGATTTAATCTACCGTAGTTGTACTTTTGCAATAAAAAATCTAGGATGTTTGAAAATGTAATTGGTAATAAGCCTCGTGCACAGTTAATCTAGTATTTCTTATTCTCCTGTGGGGAAAGTTTTCTTGCAGAATTTCACAAAGCGAATTAATTAATGTCTTAATGGGCAACATGTTTTTGTTTAACCTAAATTGTATTTCATTTTCAGTTCAGATATATCTCAAGAGTTCATTTTATCTGCACAGACATCCATTCTCTGCCTATGAAAAAGTTTTTTTAAATAACCAGATGTATCCTTTACCATAATACAAGGTGTTTCAATAAAATAATAAT
Organism: Acipenser oxyrinchus oxyrinchus; assembly: GCA_030684275.1. Classification (NCBI taxonomy): domain Eukaryota; kingdom Metazoa; phylum Chordata; class Actinopteri; order Acipenseriformes; family Acipenseridae; genus Acipenser; species Acipenser oxyrinchus. The sequence goes on along the minus strand of CM060263.1, from coordinate 9,673,524 downwards.
TATACAAATAGAAATTAAAATCACAGCTATGTCATTAGTAGCACTATCTGAGAGAATTGACACGCTGTATTTCCCAAGGAACAGGTTTCAGCCTTTTAAGTCTTGTTCCCAAACACACACAAGCATTTTATTCCAATAGATTCAATATTAATTATGTATAATGTGTACAAGTTTAATTATGCAGAATAATGTAGTATTGAATTTGATGCCTGAGTAAAGAATAAAGTATTGAGCTTAAATACAAATGATTCTTGGAAGTTTGTCTTGAATAGCTACTGCTTTCCTAGGGCTCCATTTTTCATTGAAACTTTTATGCAGTGAAAGTCCCTTTTGTGGAATGCTTCAAAGGTCAGGCTTTATTTGTGTTGTGAGCTGTAGAGGCTTGTATTTGTCATCAGAAACATTACTTTAAAAAACAAACAAAAAAAACAAACAAACATGAAATCATGTGAAAACGGTTAACATATGAATGTTTGGTCAATCTTACAGCAAAGCATTTACATCAGTCAGCTTCTTTCATTTAGTTTGGTGCCTCCTTGTTTAGTGGGTTCCAAGAACAACAGGCTTGTCATTTTTACACACAGCAAGGCAGGGACCAGGATGTGGCCAGAAACAAAATCGAAAACCTTTTGAAGCAACCGAAGCACTTTGTGAAGTGTAAAGACATAGCTGGGCCTGGTTTGTGGCTTCATGTCTGTATTTCCAAGAAGTCACTCAATGTTTCACAGTACTGTACCAGCCTGGAATGGGATGTGTAAAAAGAGAGAATACTTATTTATTTAATAATGTCAAATGATATTGTAGACTTTTGAAAACAGACTCTCTGCTAGCTGAAATGTATTTGAGCTAAATTGGCTAAAATATTCTTGGAAATATTTTATATCCCCATTTTAAGGTTTTCTGTGATATTCTATGATTAAGCTAAGCAAGATGTTAAATGATAAATAACTATGGTAAAGCATTGTAAATATTAAGCATGGTAAATGCATCAATGCACAATCACTACTGTCTAGATTACTAAAATGTATATATTATTTAAACAATCCTTTTTTTCAGAATACTGTATTCAAACTCAAAGGTTAGTAAGAGATATATGGAGGCTTGGTGGTCCAGTGGTTAAAGAAAGGGGCTCAATCCTCAAACACTGACTCACTGTGACCCTGAGCAAGTCACTTAACCTCCTTGTGCTCCGTCCTTTGGATGAGATGTAAAACCGAGGTCCTATTCCCCCTCTGATCTCTAAGTTGCTTTGGATAAAAGTGTCTGCTAAATGACTAATTAATAATATGGAGAAAAACAAGCAAGAATATGAATTGTAGACCAATTGTACGTATTTGCTTATGTAAAAGCTTACCACTCCCCTCGACAAATATCAATAAACATACCAGGCATCTTCAGCACCTAGCAATTGATTGTCTTCATGGACGATATTTCAACATGTAATCAATACCAGCAAATTGTACACAGTTGCTGGCAATGGTCTCCATGCTATTCTCCTTCATTGTTTGGCCTTGTAATAGTACTACACAAAAGAAATGAACACATATACTTGCCATTTTTTATTGGCTTTTGTCATGTAGGTTGAAGTATTAAAATGTAATTAATATTTTACCTTGTTAATTTTTTTCTGGTTGGTGGACATGGGTTCCGAGCTGTTGCATGACATTTGTGCAAAAAATAACTCAAATTCTGACCTTGTGTCACCCAAGATGTGAAAGGATTCATTTATCTGCCCTTCCTTTGGTCCTTCTGCAGTCGGATGTGCCATGGATTACTGTACTTACAACTTGTAGGACAGTTTTGGACCTGTCATGACTGGTTATGAGAGGGCACACAAAGTAGATAAACAAATACGTTAAATAGACCCCAAAGTGTCCAAGTTATATATGCACAAAACCTACAGTCTCTTTTGTATTTGAACAATACTGGGGTTTCTCAAATTGTGATATGCACCATCTTTGTAAAAGAAGAACATTATTTGCCAATAATTGACTTCATTGTTGGTTGGGCGCCTTGCTGAATCATCCAGCCTTTTGCCATGGGAAAGGGAAGCGTCCCATACTGTATACCGGCACAGTAGGTCATGTCTGTGTTTTTTAAATTTTTTTTAAAGTATTGTTTCAGCAAATTAGTTGTACAAAACAGAAAAGGGTTATTAGAACTTCTTGACTTCAGACTGAAATGTATCCATCTTTAGTGATTGCTATGATTATAAAAAGAAAAGTGTGTTTAATATTAGTCCAGTTATGTTTGTAATTTTGAAAACTGGGCCACTGTTTTAGGGAACAAAATGTGCTTTAAAGCTAGTGCCAAACTCCCTCCTCTTCAGATCAGCTGTGCAAACTTGTTTCTTCCGCAAATCATCCAAATTAATTTCTCAGTACAGGAAATGTAGTTTATTTTTATCCAAAAGCCTTTAAAAGTACTATCACGCTAATAAATTCAAAAGTCATGGGTGAAGAAATATATATCTTTGAATATATATATATATATATATATATATATATATATATATATATATATATATATATATATATATATATATATATATATATATATAAGAAATAAAACAAGAAATGAACCAATAGTTCAACACTTTACAAAAAGAAAGAACACACCATGGACTACAATTTGGAGTTTTAGAAGAAATGAAATCAGATTATAGACAATAATAGAAGAATAAAGGAAAATAAATGGATACATAGACTCAATACCATGATGTCTGAAGGTTTAAATATAAAGGAATAGTACATTGTTACACCATTAACTATGTAGTAAATGACATCGCAAACACATTCATTGATTTAAATAGAAATAAGTGAGTGTAGTTAACATGGCATCAAAAGCCTATAAGTACCTCCAATGTGTACTTGCTAGCATATCAAAACTATTTTTCTGCCGTTCATAAGTTTTAGTACCTTTTTCACTTTTCCCAGTCTACTGTATGTGTAGTTAGGGCTGTACCACATGAGAAAATACCTCTTGATGCACTGCTATTGGAGCAAGGTGGGGATTTATAGTGCTGTAGTTTAACTGCCTCCCTTTACTCTATGACATTTTGTCAGGGAGGAAAGTGTATGTGAACACATTGGCAAGTGTAAGTACATGTCACACAAAACCTGACTGATCGGAGAGTATACTTTTCAGCTTATTAATTTACTGAGCAGTTATTCATTTTACTTCATGTTTACAAAGTATTCTACCAGAGATGCCATTCCCCTTATGTTATACCTCCAGGGCTGTGTTGTTAAACACTTGTGTCTCGTTTCTTCATATGCTTTAAATAATGGATATTAAAGCTTTTGGTAAAATACCTAAAACTTGGTGTAATTGTGTGTTGTAGAATGAGCATTTATGAAGCTTTACTTATTAGAGTGCCACTTTATTAATAGCCACTTGTTTTCCTAAATGGCTGTAGCTAATAGCCTTTGGCCCGATTTTACCCAGAGGGGGAACATGACTCGTTCTTGACCTTTTTAATGCTCCACAGCTAGAACTTGTATAAACAACCGTGTCCTGTTGTTCACCTCAACAGAAATTAATTTGAGCAGCGTCTCCATAACAAGATTCAGATGTCAAAGGTCACAGAATGGCCTGCTTTGGAACATACAATCAGATTAGTAGAAAATTAATGTCAGGGCCTTTTATTTTACAAAACAATACATAGCCGGAATGTTGTCGTTCAAAAATGGTTCTTTAATTTATCTTCTGTTGAGTCCCCCCACCCCTCCATGAATATAACCTCTTTCAAAAGGACTTAAAAATGTGAACTAAATGTATGCTTGTTTAGGTCTCAAGTGCAGACAACAACATATGACATTCAAAATCAGGATAATTTTAATACAAACAAATCTTTTTCTTTACAGACAAACAGCAGGTAACACTTTTGGGAGTAGGTGTAAATGTGGCTTGCTTGTATGTTAAGGGATTCTAACCCAGTATTGGATATGGAAAGTGAGATTTCATTATTATTATTGTTATTATTATAATTACCCTTTCTCACCTTTAACAAGTGCTGTTGTGTGGAACACACATACTAAACGTGCATCCAGTCCAGGGACCCTGCTGTCATGCCCCTTGTGAAGTCACTGAGATCCTTCTGCTTTTCCTTTGTTGCTGAAAACCTGCACCCATTTTTTACACAATTCTCACACAAGTCTTATCACAGCATACATTTGCATACACTGCAGACTAGGTGATTTTTCTAAATTTTCTAATTGTTTGCCCAGTTAATATGGAAAGCCAGCTCTCAATCCAGTTTAATCTACAGCTAAGTTTCAGTATAAACGCAATTATGTTGTTCTCATAGTGAACTATGCCCTATTTCAATACTTATTTTGGCCATTGCCTAAACTTAAAAAGATTATGAATTGCTGGAAGGCAGGGGCTGCTCATTGATAACCCTAATATTGGCCAATGAGATGGACATTGTTTAACATCCTGTAAAGGAGTCTGTTGTGCTCTCACACTCTGTAAAAACAAAACTTGGTTTTAAATAGGCAATATAAATTATGTTTTATACTATCATCCCATTAAAACTGTTAGAAGTCTGCACCCAAGCAGCAAAACAAATTAGGCACTTTTCGTTGACCTCAATTTGATGAGCGGCCAGTCAAGTTAGAAGTGTGAGAGCAGTTGGCCACCCATAACCTTGTGGATAAAGATTCATTTGAGATGGTCAGCATTTCTCTTTGGAACGTTTAGTCTGAGTACTTCTGAAGTAATAGAACTTCCCAACTGTGTAGAGTTAAACAATAAGAGGTGCCCAAGGTACATACTGATATTCATAAAGCATTCACATACCTGCAGTTACACAGCACTACAAGGCACATGCAGGTACATGCAACGCGTGTTGCATTTTTAGTTTTTTCACACCACGTGTGCACTTATAATGGTATTGCTATTGTGGGGCTATGAAAAAGGAACAAGGTGTGTTTGGTTTACTGTGAAAAAGCAGAGTAAAAACATGTCACAGAGTTTAATCTTCAGATAGTATACCTCAGTGTAGCAATATGTTGTTTTTAACATTTTATTGCAAGCACTTACAAAAGCTTTGGACTTTCTAAGCCAGTAATACAGCTTTATGCAACAGGTGCAGTTTTTTTAATGTGGTTGACATTTTCTGAAGATTACTCTAGAATAAACAAGATTGCTCACAACCCTTTAGCCAGGACATACATTTAAAAAAAAAAGCTACATCTAAACATGCTTACTGATAACATACTTCTGCTTGCAAAGGGGTTGAATATACCTTAGATGAAAAAAGCAGGAAGTTACCGTTTCTGGGTTTGATGGAGGAAAGATTATTACCTTATGTAGTTCATGCACAGATATGCAACAAAAGCTTTTGTTTCAGCTTTTGGCAACATTTTAAAATCAAAATACACTTTTTATCCTGACGTTTTCTTCAATTGTGTATCGAGTAGTAAGACTAAACTTGGCAGTCCTGATCAGCCTACAGGTAGGGAATATCAAATAAACTAGTGAAGAAACAAATTATTTTAAGCACTTATTACGTATTGGAGGGTTATAAAGATTTGTTTAGTTTTTTTCTTAACTAAAAATCCTCAATGCAAGAGCAGTGGACTCTGCATTACACCTAATACAGTGTCATATGATCTAATTCCATGCTTCAGTTGCCATAAAGTGCTTACAATCCCACTTTAATTTGGATTTTTAATAGATCTTACTCTTTAGCACTTGCCTTACAATTAGGATTCCCAGTTTTCCTTTTAATGAAAATCAGATTAAAACATAATCTAATTAAAATTAATTTTAATCCTTGGTATCAAAGGCGAACTGTCTCTCGTTTTGTGTCTTTGCTGTGTAATGTCAGGCTTTCCAGCTTCACAGCTTCACAGATGGATAGCAGTACACTTGGAGCATGATTCAGATTATTTACAATAGTTATTGTGGCAGCATAATTTTCTATATCTGTAATTCTGCATGTAGCTGTTAGGTTTCCAGAAAGTGACTAACTTTAATTACTGAACATATATATATATATATATATATATATATATATATATATATATATATATATATATATATATATATATATAACATTATTGATGTATTGATTTATTTATTTGGCCATTAGTATACATGGTGCAACATAAACCACTGCTAAATTGCTCTTATTAAACCCCATAAAATGTCTAATTTGTCAAGTTATTTTTTTAAGGCAATTTCTGGCAAGGCAAGGAATAAGCAAGATTTAGTAACACTTAAGGGTACAACTTAAGAGAGGGAGAGCTTTTTACACAATTTACATCCATTTTTTCATCTCAGAGACATCTTTGGACAGTGTTTCTACAGAGAGAGTTACTGTAAATTAAGTTAGTACAACTAATGTTACACTCAGTTGTAACTCTGTGCTGTATTAAACCGTGATATTCTGAATAGGTTGTACTTTTTAATTATTTAAAAATCCATAAATATATAACCTTTGATTCTGATCCTAAAGGACACCATAAAGTACATGGTGCTGTTAAATCTAATTTTACAATCGTTATGTGTTTCAATAGCCTTGGGGATGGTGTACAAGTGAAGTGACTGATATATACTTGACCTTTGACTTAGATGACCAAAGCTTACAAAGACAGATTGACTAGTTATTTCTTTGCAAACTATACTTACCATTTGAATAAATAGTCTGGAGAAAGGATCCACAAAATGTCTAACCAAGCAAGCATAACTAGTTGGGGACTAGTTGAGTCAAACTTGAGTCATCTTGACTGTTTTTCTTTGTACATAATAGAATAAACTGCAGAAATAGTAAAGACATCTATTTTTGTAGGGGAAGGAACATCAAAGTGTGTCCGACACATTTGGCTTCTCTTCCAATGTCTTGGGTGTGCTCTGACCTTTACAGCTTTGAGTCTAAAGTTCAGATTCAGTGTAGAGGCAAGGGGCCCAAATCCATTCTGTTTTGACAGCTGTGCAGGCTGCGTTCATAATCAGTTCATGTGGTCAGGTGTGCAAAACTGCATTGCACTGGCACTAACTTGTTTCATTTGTGGTCTCTCTGGTAGAAAATAGAAACTAGCTTGAGCAAGCATTAACAGAAATGTCTCCCCCTCAAGGGAGGTGTGATTCCACTAGGTCAAATGAAGGGCAAGAAGATGGATCATTGTGGAGAAGTTAGTCACAGCCCTGCTTTATTGTATCATACCTGATCTTTTGGATAAACCTGTAGATGTGCATACAGTTTGCTCATATGTAGATTACCCAGATTATAATCGATCTAGACCCTGTTTATTATTTCTGCCAGCTTTGGAATTAGAATTTTGTCTTTGACCTTTTGTTTTTTGCTGCCCCACCTCTCAGTAAGCTTTTCATAATGTTATTATTATTTATTTATTTAGCAGACGCCTTTATCCAAGGCGACTTACACAGACTAGGATGTGTGAACTATGCATCAGCTGCAGAGTCACTTACAACTACGTCTCACCCGAAAGATGGAGCACAAGAAGGTTAAGTGACTTGCTCAGGTTCACACAATGAGTCAGTGGCTGAGGGGGGATTTGAACCGGGGACCTCCTGGTTACAAGCCCTTTTCTTTAACCACTGGGACCACACAGCCTCCTATAATTTATGCATGCTTACAAAGCTGTGCATTGGAGAATTCGAGAAAAAACCCAGGCTCCTTATTTATACTGCTTTGCTGTTCATTTTAGGATGTGTACAGAAGACATTTGTCTCCAGTGCTATCAATTTCTAATTTTTCAAATATTATAAAGAATGTGTTTTAATTGGTTGTACATTGGTTATCATGGGCATATGTGATTTATTTATTTTGGTTCTGTCTATGGTATTTGACAGGGAGAGAGACACAGAAAGCAGCACGTTAGCGCTAATGCACACTTTTATTCTAAAATAAAACAGACAAAACGCTAAACAAGACACACTTGACAAAACAAATGGCACAAGGGCCAAAACAAAAGGTTATAAAAAAACTCACGAACGCAGAACGGAATAGCACAGCATGGTAACATAAACATAGACCTCCACCTCTATCACCAACATTAATTCTCTATTAACACCCGTGATACATCTGTACAAAGTTCGGCTCCAGCTACATTCCCACGTGTTTTGACAGGGAGAAATTTAACCCCCTCCCTGCCAACCCAATATTCCCCACACTTGCACACACACGCAATTCGGCAGGGCTTCCACCCTGCCCCAGGTATATAGAATGCATTATATCTATGGATATAGAATGTATTATATCTATGGATATAGAATGCATTATATCTATGGGTAATAGTAGCAGAACCCTATTAACGTTCCCTGGACTGAAACTGTTATATCTAAAGTAGAGATACAGTTCAGTACAGTTGGCTTCTTCAAAAGCAAATTAAATACAGGTCTTTTTGATATTTTGTTTTTTAGCAGATCAGTGCCATTTTACATGAAAATGTATTCTAAGGATTGTACTGCTTTACTATTTCAGGTTTTGAGGCAGCAAAGTCCTTTGCCCTACATGGAGCCCATGTTATCCTGGCCTGTAGGAACAGAACTCGAGCAGGTGAAGCGACCCGCCTGATCCTGGAGGAGTGGGTGAGTACTAAGCATTGCGCTTTCCTCCATGCCAGGTTGTGATTCCTCTACAAATAACCTGTCAACCATGAACAAAGGAAATTGGGATACCTGCCAAATTTACTTCATGTTTGTTCTTTGGTATTCATCTGATGGCTGTCCTCATTTTGCTGACGTTTGTTGAAGTTTGAGTATTATCAGAGGTATGTAAAGCTGCCTTGACTGTACTGTCTGAGCAATCAACTCTAAATTGACCAGACCTACAGTATTAAGCATTCTTGTAAGTGAATATGAATGTGGTTGGTATTGCAAATCCAGTGTTTTTCACAAAGTAATGGAGACCCAGAGACTTGACTCCACCCTGCATGGCTTGATTAGCACATGTTCCATTTGTTTGTTTTTGCATTGATGACCACTTGTATCGCCCAAAGAGAGGGTGCGTAGAAAGATGATCTTTACAGTAGGTATTGTTTTGGGGAATTGAAGGAAGGAGGGCTAATTAACTATTATGACACTTTGACAGTCTCACAGATTTATGACTCTTGAAAAATAAACAAATGAAATGCAGGTGCTGGAGCAGAAAGAATAAACTATTACAGAACTTTAATTACAAGGAACCTGAGGCCAGGAGAGAATTAGTTGATTAATTACAGGATGCTTATAGATTACAGCAAATAGTAAGCATTTTAACCAACTTCGAAACTAAATAATAAAAGAAAACCTCTTGCCAGTTTGGCTAAGTAATTTACCATGGCTGACAATACTACAATCCATCTCAGAATGTTTAACAAATGTTCTCGTTGCTGTTAATCATTTGATAGGGACTTTAATTCTTTTGGTTTTAAAATAATTAATTTCAGATAGCATTATGGCTGTTTGTTTTTGGCTCGTGTCTGTGAAAGAGCTGTAAATAAGCTTTGAATCATTTTTATTTGGCAAATGTACAAAGAAGTCTCTAAGTTTTCATTCTGCAGTAAGTTACATTATAACATTACTTATGTACTTTCACATTCGAAATTTTTCATTCCTATTAACCTTGTTGAAATGTGATAATTGTTACCTACTGTAAATAGGGATACAGAGATTTGATTTTCCTTTTAAAAGGACATTTCTTTTTTAATGCAATAATGCAGTTTATATATGCAAAGGAAAAGTATACTTTTAGAATCATGTTCTAAGACCTACAGTACAATTACTTAAGCTGGATAGTCAGGTCACTTGTCTGTCTGTACATATGTCATTTTTAACATGTATGCACAGTGGATGATGGTGTAAGTCATGGTTTTCTTTTTCATGATGCAGAAAACATCTCAATGGAAACTCTCCTCATAACATAACAAGTCTCATTGAATGTAATGTAACTTTAGATAGTGTGGATAGGGAAACCTACAGTCTGGCTCAGCAGCAGCTTTAAAGAGGGAAACAGTTAAAGACATTTTGTGTTAGCCATCTGTCATTTAATACATGATGGATGTAGTTTTTTCCTCCTCCCATGCTTTTTAATAAAGGTTAATAGGACATAAGCAGTTATTAATACGGAAGACGGTACAAAACAGCATTGTGTCTGCTTCCAGGGCTGTCCATTATCAGTAATAATCTCCGGAAAGGAAAGATAGCAGTGAAGATAGGACAGCCTGCGCCCTGGAGGAAACTAAGAGTCCGGTTAACACTGAACATGCATCCTGCAAGTGAAAACCAAGAAATTGGACATTCTGCTGCGCTTCATTGTCAACAAGGAAATAAGAGTTTCCTGAATCCCATGATGGGTAGCTTCCGAGTAATTAAGAATGGTTTTGTGTGCCAGCCTATTGGTGTATGGCAAACAATTACACTGCAGTTTGTTGTGTGTGAACTTGAATGTTCAGTCCACAAAATACATGCTAATGCTTATGTAATTAAGGTTCGGTCTGCCTTTCTCTTTTTTCCATCCAGTTATGGATAGTTTTACACAGCAGGGGGTGCTGTTCTTTTTAATGCAATGCCACTACCTGCTGGTTATTGTTTTTATACTTAATAGCACCCATTACATAGTGGTTTACACCAAGTTTTAATATGAGCTTAATTAGCCTGTAGTAAAACCAGGAAGAGATCAAACTACTTTGCAAAAACCTTCTTGTATACAGTCCTGATATATAACTCCTCCAGCCTAAATCATTACCTTAATTACAAGCCATTTACAATACAATACAATTCATATAGCACACTTCACAATCATCTTAAGGCACAGCATGTAGGAATAAGAGTAAGTCTGGTGAAATAAGTCGACTTTTAAGTTTAGATTTAAAAAGTTAGGAACTGGACCCAGACTGTTGGGACATTTAAATTAAAAGCTTTGTCTGTTAAGCCAAATTGCTGGGATTTTAAACAGACCAATGTTCAGTGACATGTATATTAGAAGGACTGGAGGCTAATTTAAACTATTAAGGGTGTACAGTACAAGTAGTTCAAGGGTTAAAAGTACTTTTTTTCATTCCATTTCTTTTTTCACTTGCCTTGAGTGGAGGAAATGAGAAATTTGGAGTCCTGATTTATTTTAATCAGGAAGGAATTATCTAACATAAATCTCTCCTGGAGTAGAGGAATGGCCCTGAAGCAGCCAAGAAAAAAAATATCAATACTAAGGAAAGGAGGAATGATTGTTCCAATTCACTGCTTAATTGACTTAAAAGTCTAATGAAAAAGCAGTGTAGCGCTGTTTATAACACAGTAACTCTAATAAACACAGAAATCTTGGAGTGATCCATAATTGATCCATAATTTGTATACTATACAAATAGGTATATTACACTATTATAAAATGATTGCAATTTTAAAACTGAATGCATATTCTTTACTTGTATTTATTTCCATGTTTTAGGCTGTTAACATTCAGTTATTTCTAATTTGGCTTTTTGGTCTGTAGCTTGGTCTCCTTGTAGCTGTTGCAGGGCTGCCTTTTATTGTTTTAAGAGTTGCTGTCTCGTGCAGTCTTTGTAAGGCCTGTGATGATGAAGGTGGAGTGGGCCTTGTAGAAAGGATAATACGATCACAGTACGTTTTAAAAAACCAATAACGCCTGTAGTGTAGAAATTCATTTGAAAACTTGCTATTTGGAAAATGTGTACAGTTTGCCTTTTGATCTATACTGGATAAAGTGCAGTCTATAGCTATACTTAACTGTACTTGACTGAAGTCCATAGACAATTGTAGTCGCTAGAATTAATTTAGTTTTTGCTGTTTTATGTTTTCCAGTTAGCATTTATGTTAATATGATAAGGAATTGTATGTTTAGGATTTTAATTACGCCTTTGTGCATGAGAAGACACGTAATTCAGCCAGTAGTTCTCACTTGTCCATGTCAGACTTACATGAAATATCCTATCCACATATCCATGTACAAACTGCAGAATAGTTCACCCAACTTCTGTTACTTTGGGACTTATGGCTACCCATGTGTTATGTGTTATCTTGTGATGCTTTTAGAGCTTCCATCCATCTGAAACCGCATACTTCACAATTTCTTCACTTTCTATTTGACTAGTCGACTATTCAGTGCTACCCATAGTATGACCTAATGTCCACTTGGGGCTAAGTTGAGACCACCAAACTAATTTCCCTTGTTACCTTCAGAGATGAAAGGACATTGGCTCACTGTGCCACCTTTAGTAGCTTAGTTTTAAAACTAGACCAAAGTTTCTTGTATGGGAACTTGAATGTTCAGACCACAAAATACATACTAATGCTTATGTAATTAAGGTCCAGTCTGCCATTCCCTTTTTTCCATCCACTTATGGAAGGTTTATACAGCAGGGGGTGCTGGTCTTTTTAATGCAATGCCACTGCCTTCTGGTTATCTTTTCCAATAGACCAAAGTTAAAATTAATCATTTCTTGCTTTTAAGCACTAAGGCGATATTTAGAAGGCAAATCATAATACACACGACAGTAAATGTACTTGACTTGTGGGATACTGCAATGGAACATACAGCATCTGCTTTCGTCAGTTATGATTAATATTTTTTGGGATAAGAAGCTGCTCTAATTAGGTAACGGACCATAAACCTTTACCTTGTGAACAATTGTTTAAACTCCTGGCTGAAATGCTATCTTGTAATCATAAGCAAAGAATTGGAATTGCAGTAACGAAAACACATATTAGTCTTTTACAAAGAAGAGAACTCATAGCAGGTTTAGGCTGAGGCCGCTGTATGGGGCTTATCTTGGCAGGATCTATATACGGCTTATAACAGAAATCTGATTAGCAAAGATGCCTTAAACAGAACAGCCTGAAAAAAAAGAGAATATGGAAATAGACTAAAAGGCAAAAGGCACACCAGCTTTCATTAAATCAGTAATCGATGCCAAAGAATTGCTCCTTTGAGAAAAAAATAAAACCTGCTGTTGTCTTTGTATGAAATAGCTTTGCATGGACACAACAGCAATGTATTATCATTATTTTCTTAAACCTTGACGTTTGAATAAATTACTTGTTGGTGAACTTGATATATTTTAGGAAATATAATTTTCGAAAATATATTGACAAATTGCTAACTGAACTTTGTCTTTTTTTCATTAAAAGTTCTTTTCCAATGAAATAGCATAGTAAAAAAGTAGCAGCTGCGTAGCCTATTGAGAAGTGCCAGGTCTTGGAGGAAAATAATTTTTGCAGGTCGGATATGCTCAGGCAGAATCTATTATGAAAGAACATTTTTCACTTGGTATCTTTTCTGTTAACATATTATTTTAAAATGGTGAGTTAAAAAATAATTTCCCCTGAAATGCATGTATAACTCGCAAACAAATACTGCTGAAGAAGTCAATTATGTAGAATTGTTCTTTTTATTTCAAATCATGATTTTTTTTTTGCAGATGTAAATCTACACAATAAATAAAGTTACTAATAAAAAATAAAGAACTCATGCATTTAATTTATGGGCTTGTAAGTCGTCTAAATAACAGCTTTGAGTATCTTGCCCATAGTGTGAATGGAGGTGATTAAGCTAACACATTTCCATATGTAGAAATTTAAAAAAAATAACTTTTTAGGCTTTTGAAACAGTTCTCTGACAAAACCAATGTGCTGTATATCTCCTTGACAGATCATCATCTTGCATTGTAGCAAAAACTCAACTATCCTGTCTATATTGTAATTAGTAAGCAATTAAACTACCATATCCATACTCTTTGCATGGCATTTTGAGCTATTCTAGGCTTAACTGGACATGTCTGAGTTAGCGTTAGGCACACAGTAGCTATAAAATGTACTTGGCCCATAGTAAAATCTAGAATGCCATGTAAGGATTATTTTTTTTTCCATGGATTCCATGAAAAAATTACATCTTAAATTATATTTAAACACATTGAACAGCTTATTTATAAGGTACAACCACCAAAACACTGAACTTAAAAAAACAAAACAAAATAAATGCTGCCTTGAATGTGTTGTACATATGAGTTTTTCTTTGACATAACTTAATTAAAGCAGAGATTAAACATTGCACCCTGCAGTTATTAACTGGCTATTTAACGTCCTCACTTACAGCCCAGAGGTGAGCTGAGTTAGGAGTACAGAGAGCAGTAGGCGCTGTATGAGATTTGTGGAGCACGAAAATCAAACCAAACAAAAAATATGTCAAATATATTGGAATAGCCGTAAGACCAGAAAAACTGTTGTTGATCTATCCCAAATCACTGTACTGTAATGTTACTAACAACACCTGCTGTTTAGGAGGCATAGTGCAAGCAATTGAGGCTGCAAAATCCAAATTGCCTAGCGGCCAGGCAATTATTTTGCACTGTGGCATATGTAAGCTTAAGAGCAATATAAATTACTCAACATGCTCAAATAATGAGCTGCAATCATGAGAATGAGGGTCGCAATGAGCTCCGCCTGTGCATCAGGCTATTTAATGCACTTACAGCCCAGAGGTGAGGTGAGTTAGGAGTACAGAGAGCAGTAGGCGCTGTATGAGATTTGTGGAGCACAAAAATCAAACCAAACAAAAAATATGTCAGAGGAAGGGTAGCAAAGTCCTCTTGGTGCACGGAAAACAAAAGACAAGTTTTCTGAGGAGGAGCTGAGAGTCCTTACGGCTGAGGTTACTCAGCATGAAATTGAGTTATTTGGAAAAGCCTCAGCCAACATCAGTTATGCTGCCAAAGAAGCCATATGGTCATCTCTAGTGGAGAAAGTCAATGCTGTCGGTGTTACCAGGACAACCAACCAGGTGATGAAAAGGTAAAATTCAGTTATTAAGTCTAGGATGTGAGACGACAACGCCTTACTACCTCATCCTCCGGCATCCCAAACAAAGTGACCATGGGCTTGAATATGCGGGGTTTTCTCTGTCTTGCCCTTCTCCTCCAAAGGTTTTCCTGCCTGTCCTCACAAAAGCCAAGTGTTGCCACATCAAGACGTGTACCACAGCAGCCCTTTAATTACTCACTTCTACAATGGTTTGCACCTTGTAAGAGGAGGTCAGCAATTGCCCAAGTGCAAGGCAAAATCCTTACATGTCATTTTACTCGTTGTGCCTGCTTAGTATTCCAGATCCCCGCCCAATTCCATATTTTTTTCTTTATTTGAAAACATTTCAATATAATTTAAATGGATTCATGATGGCAAAGTGCTAATTTGATAGCGGCAGAACGGTAGGTGAAAACCATTTTTTACATATGTTGCATTTTTAGTGGCCGCTAAAGTCCCACTTTACCACAGCTAAACTCAGTTTGCGCATGCAAAACACCAATTTAGGCTGCAATATGGGTGTTTTGCAGCCGCAAATCACTTTGCACATATACTTACATCAGCCCTTTAAATGTATTAAAAGCTTCATTTTAAAAAGAAAAAGATACAGATAACTTTCTTAGAGGAAGCTCAGTAACTGAAGCAGCAGGGTTTCTCCTTCCTGTCCAGAACTCGTGGGGGCATTTTGGATTCAGACCTTGGAATATGAATAACAGATTGAGCATAAAACTGTGTAGGAGGGGAACAACCCAAGCTACCTGCTGTCACCATTTATAATACAGCCATGTGTTGTGAAATGCAATTTATTCATTCCAAAAAAGAACTGTTATTTTAATTGCAATAACAATTCAGCTCACTGTGTGAAGGCTAAGGTGAAAAAGCTATATTGCAGTCTTGTAAAACAAACTGCTTTGATATACCATATTTAAGATGGTATTTCCTCAGCCTGGGCTTGAACCTTGCTCTGACAGTCTCCCCTAATGATGCAAGGTGAGAACCATACCATTGTCTTCCCCATGTTCTACTGTTCCTACTTGAGTTTCATTGAGTTACAAAGACCTGTAATGTTTGCTCTTGACTATAGACCCGCAGTAGTAATCTAGTATAGGAAATACAGTTGGTCCACCAGTAATAATAGAGCCACCATACACTGGATCACATCTAGGGGCAATTGCAAGACTGGGGGCAGATACTATTCTTATAATGTAATGCAAACATATACAATTGTTAGAGGGCAACCATAAAAGCAGATAATACAATAGTACTATTTATAATCATATTTTACATGTAAACTGTAACGTGGAACAATCACACTGCAGTAGATACCAAACACAATAATAATGCAGTGTAATTAGCCATGAAGGAAATAAAATATTTAATGATAACAGAATGGTTATAAGTAAATATTTTACTTTAAACATGAGGGGAACCAATTGTGCCAGCAGCATTGAGTACTTTGCAAATCCAGTACACTCACCACCAGAGTAACACTGTTGAAGATTAAGGGTATTTTCACTTTGTTGATAACATCAAGCTACTGGAGTGTCGGGTCAAGTGACAGATGGGATTTCTTAAAGTCCCAAGATACATCACTGCTGCCATTTATACAACCTCAATGCACATAGAACAGCAGATAATGTACCCTAATAGTAATCATTAGTGCTTTTATTTCTCCAACCTTAATCCTTTCAACCCCTGCCTTCCTGTTTTGAGTGTATAGATTAGACTATGCTTGCTCCGGAAAAGGATTTAAGATTGTATATGAAGTATGGGGATTGCATCCATCTGCTATAATGGGAAGGCTAGTCAATCTTTACAATTCCATTTGTTAACAGGATAGTCATATTGAAAATACTAAAAAAGCCAGGCACATTTCAGTTAACCCTCTGACCCGGAAGTATATTTAAAAGGATTTTATTTTGTGGCAATATTTGTGAAGCATTATGTGGCAGTGCATGTTTTTTTGCCTTAATAATGCTTTGGAAAAAAGAACCTTTATTTTTCTCCTATTTAATCTAAAATTAGACTCTCCCGGTATTTGACATATTTTACAGACAAAAATAGCAATTTTAATGATTTCATACTAGGTTATCTTCAAACTATCACGATTTAATTCCATTGCATTTGGTATATTATACAAATCTTGATCGATTGAGATAACAGTACTGAAGTATAAAATAACTTCTGCCTGCTTGGTGTGAGAGCAAGCTGTTTTCAGATTTGAGGGGTATTATTAAGTATTTAAACCGTTTCAGATTAGCTATCTTTATCATGTCCAGGGATCTCTCAACAAATGCATCAGAAAATGATAATACAAATTTAACACATTTCTATTAGCTGTACATGCATTAGTATGTAACACTAAACACAGGACTAACTCGGGGTGTGAATAAGCAATTCTTAATGATTTATCAGGAATAAAAACTTTTAAGTTGGCCTGTGCACTCGGGTCCAGTGCTCCAACACTACTGTCTCCTCACAGGAGAATCACTGCAGCCTTTCCACAACTGACTGCAAACATGTGGCATAGATTTTTCAGTCTCATTACAGGAGGTTAGAGGTAAGAAAAGGAAAATATTTACATAATGACCATGTTTTACCATAAGAGCACTGTTCATGTCGTTTATACTGTTCCACTGGTGTCATTTTTATGGTCTGTAATGAAGCCAGTATAAACCACAGCAGAAAATTAAATAGCAGATGTGCAGCACAGACAAACGGTGCAGTGAGTACCCCTAAGTACACTTGCCAAGGGATGCCTAGCATTATATTGGAAGGAAGGTCTAGCTGGCGAAATACATATACTGTAGGAACTTTTCCCTATAAAGCAGAACCTATTTGGCTAAAAGAGCCAGAATATCACAAACGAAACACAAAATAATACTTCTGTGTAGTAGAAGTGAAGGGCCACCTTCTTGTGCACTCTAAGGATACATCCTTTTTCACAATGAGGGCAGGTTAAGCTAACAGTTAAAAGATAAAGCATTTGCTGCGAGTGTGTTTTATTTTCCTTGATTCTCTTTAAAATTCTGCTTATCTTTTCATTCCCATTCCCTGGAGGGGGATCTAATGGAACCCCTAAAGAGAGTAATTACTGATCGGTGCTCAAACCAAGGCTCATCTCCGCTAAAAAGAAACTCTGAGCTGCTTTTTAAAGAGGGCTGTTTTTAAATAAAAATGCAAATGAACCACTTTGTAACCACATTAATTACCCACCTAGCCTCTTATTACCATGTTTGTGGTGTTTGCAAAACACTATTTACAATCTAGTGAATATTAACATTACCAGTCAACGCGAAAGATTGTTGTGTTAGGGTGTGCTTTGGAACCAATTAGGGTAAACCTGCCTTCCTTGGAGATACGTGAACAAAAAAGCATAGCCTTGCAATGTCAAATAATAACATTAACTCAAGCCAGGTAGGCAGAGAGCTGTAATTACATTACCAGCTCCAGTTTGCTTTCACAATGTGCTTAGAACAAATGGACGGCGAAGTTCCGTTCTGTCATTTTATCTGGGCTGTGATCTTCCCCCTGCGCATGTTTGTCACCCAGCAAGACAAACACCAGGGTGCTTCATTACCAGGCTGTGTTTTCTTTTGTTTTCTATGAATCTTTATAAAAAAATAAATACAATGAAGCTGAAATTGACGTATATACTTTTATGTGATATGATAATTTTATTATTCCTATGCTAACCGTGGGAAATACCTTTTTTTTTTTTTTAATCGACTGTGCAAAGCAACAGCTGTCTATACAATACACAAAGAAAACACAGTGCATATTTTAAATACAGCTCTTAAAATGATGGGCTCATAACTGTGTAACATATTAAATACTCATGTGCGACGTATGAAAAAAATGTATTCATGCTGTCACTGAAATAACCACTGCTTACCCCATGTTAGTTTTAACGACTCAAGCTTGAAGGCCCGTAGATACAACACTAATAAAATGTCTGCTAACATTTCGAATGTCAGTGTCATATCATAGAACCATTTTTTTA
Organism: Acipenser oxyrinchus oxyrinchus; assembly: GCA_030684275.1. Classification (NCBI taxonomy): domain Eukaryota; kingdom Metazoa; phylum Chordata; class Actinopteri; order Acipenseriformes; family Acipenseridae; genus Acipenser; species Acipenser oxyrinchus. The sequence goes on along the minus strand of CM060263.1, from coordinate 9,654,755 downwards.
AATGTTCGAGCCATGAAATCAAAATACATGTTTGATATGTACATCTTGAGATGTCCCAACCTTTCAACCTTCAGTTGATTTTTGGGATTGTTAGTGGTGATATTTAGTTGTATGCTGCCATCCCTATGCACTTCACATCGGCTGTAACGGGAATACCTGTTATGTACTGTACAGTTGTTAGGGGGAATACCTGTTATGTACTATACAGTAATTATTAGAGGGAATATTTGAAAGGCTTGTCTCGGATCATCAATGCTGTATTTCATTGCAGGGAAAGCAGACAATTAAATAATGTATGAGTTCTGCCATTACACCTTGATTAAACACATAGTTGAAAGCCTTTGTTTTAATAGCCCTGAGAGGGAATCAGCTCATTGTATTTCTTTTCTGTCATCTTTTACTTTAGCAACTAATGTAGTTATTTGAACTGATTTTTAAGGCTTTTTCTTCCCCTGTGATGGAGAAGCAGGAAGCATTTATGTTTGCTAAATGATCATCCTCTGTTAGCCATTGTTCTAGAGAGCTTAAAAAAATAAAAATTAAAACAACTCTTCAACTATTTCTAGAGTAGATAAAGTGGCACTAAAGATAAACTAGATCCCTGAGATGGAATTACAGCATTAAACAATTATAATATATACTGTCTATCTTTCTACCTTTTGATTCTGTTTATTTCAAAATCTTAATAGAGGGCGTGATATCGGTTCCTTACTAGTTTCAATGTGAATTATGTACTGTAGTAGAGAGCTAAATATAAGGATGCATGCATAGAGAGTTTATACAGTGATAAAAGACTATACTATGATATTTCAAAATATGCATACTAAAACTGTGGATAACACATTAAACAATTTTTGATGCCATTATATGTAATGCCTTTAGTCCCAAGGCATCCCAAAGCACTGTACAAAATCTTCCCATCGGCGCCCTGAATAAGTTAGTCAATGTTGCTCACCTGTATTCCAAAAAGAAATCCATTTGCCTCAATAATTTAATAATACTAAATGTATACATTTTTTTCAGTATGCCATTTACCTGACCATTCCAGTCTGAATTTTAAAGTTTTCAAAAGTTTTTGTATTCTTTCCATCATAAAGTACTAGACTCCTATTATTAATGTAAATTTGGCATCCCATAACAGCTGACGGCACAATTTTATGACTCATGTTAAGAATAATAAAGCCGTAGTGAATTATATCTTTGCAACCAAATGAAGATGTGGGATTTATGTTTTTTTTTTCTCTTCAGTAGTGCGATGAAAATGATATGATTGTATTAGGGCTGAAAAACAGAACATCAATTAATATTTTTTAATATGGTTGGCTAGGGTGAAAAACAACAAACTCTTATTTCCTGTGAAAAATATAATTGCTGAATTCTAAACAAGGTTTTGTTACAGTAACTGATTTAGATTTCAACTACTGAAGTTCTCAGAACCAGTAAACCGGAAAGATTTTAAATCGTGATTTGTTACTGATGTTTTACTTAAGCTGGTTATTGAAATTCTAAGCCGTAATGTGCAATGGAAAATTTGGAACGTATCTTATTAGAAGATTATCTCAAAAGATTTAAATGGAAAAAAAGGGTCTACGGGAAATATAATTATTTAATACGCTGATAAAAGACTTTAAAGATAATTTTTGTTATTTTATTAGTGGGAACCAAAGACCAAGTCACAGACTCTACTTCTCCCGTGTGTGTGTGTGTGTGTGTGTGTGTGTGTGTGTGTGTGTGTGTGTGTGTGTGTGTGTGTGTGTGTGTGTGTGTGTGTGTGTGTGTGTGTGTGTGTGTGTGTGTGTGTGTGTGTGTGTGTGTGTGTGTGTGTGTGTGTGTGTGTGTGTGTGTGTGTGTGTGTGTGTGTGTGTGTGTGTGTGTGTGTGTGTGTGTGTGTGTGTGTGTGTGTGTGTGTGTGTGTGTGTGTGTGTGTGCATAACCAGTACAGGGATAGAATAGTATGAAAAACCTGCCTTGTGGGAATGCACACACATGACATTCTTATTTTAGCAACAGTTGGCATAGGAAAGACATTGTAAAACCCACCCTGGTTGCACCTGGGGCTTGTGTTTTCATTGATTTTTACAATGACAGTGAGTTGTAGAAAAAAGTAACTGAATTCTAAACATATTCTTTTACATTTTGTTGCAATCAATAGTCACGTGCTGGGAGCACAGCACCACAGGGTGGCTGGATTTTGTAGTTGCTTTTGTTACTGTTTCTGTTAAAGGGCATTTCCGACCTGTCTAAACAGCAAGTTACTCATTAATTTTGTATTCATGTGAAGGCAGGTAATGAAGTAGTTTGTTTATCAATACAGTACTACATATGTGTTTGCTGTTCCCAATTGCAAAAGCCCTTACAGGTAGAGAGGAGGAGCTGTGTATGTTGGAATGTTGAATTCAAACATAACGTGAGTACCTGGAACTCATGGCATTAGCTTTACCCAGCACAGCCACTTGTTAGTAAATGTACTTTTACCAGAAGGCTGGAGCTGTCCATAAACCTCAAGCACTGGAGTGTTTGTGAAACCGCACTTAAACCACAATAAACTACAGGCCAGCAGTAATTACATCAGCTGTCCATTAAAGAGTAAACGTTTACTTTTGGTGCTTTACAGAGAGCTTAGCCCTTCTCAGTAAAGCTGTAGTCTCAGAGAGGCATTAATCAGGGAAATTGAATTGGAAAATATTATCTAAATGCAGTTACATTTACATTAAATTCCTATTAATTTAGGCCAGATAGAATTTAACTTGCTGCATCAGTTTTGCAGAGCAGCTTTATTACCCGATATATTACGTTAAAAGGCGGTAAATGTAAGTTATACTCAGTGCGTTTATAGTCCTGCTTTTGTTCATTTAATTCTGCAGTGAGTCCCGGTGGTTGGAGCTGAGTTTCATATAGAACACGGAACTCAGAAAGCAAGATATATAAAGATTGCAATTGTTTTTATATGGAGGCAGAGTTATTTTTCTGTTACAGTATCTTACCTCTTTATTTGTTAGCATACAGCAGTGTTTTTCTGGGGTCTAAGAGTACCGATATTGCTGATGTTTTTTTTTTTTAATTAACTGCAGATATTTATTTAAATTTAAAAAGGTATTATTCATTAAGATTAATTAATATTTTTGGGGTATATAGCTGTTTAACCCTTTTGGTTCTGGATTCCCTATTGTAGTGGGTTTTATATCCAGGATAAAGCTCTATTGTATTTTTTTTTAAGTGGTACCTCCAATAGAGAATCTATAGTACACACAAAACATTTGGTTCAAGAACTATGAAATACTTTAAATCCTAATTTAATAAACACCAGTTACAACAGCAAGTGTATCCGGGATCAAAAATTGCTCAAACTAACGCATGAGCAATCTCTGTTCGTTATGCATTCATTGTGCCCGCTGTGTGCCACCTTTTGTATTCTATCTAGGTCACCTGTTATTTTACACTTTGACTGCATGGTCTCTTGCGACCCCAAGTGCCTATAGAATGCACTTTGTATTGTACAATACATGTATATCCTATTGCCACAATAGTGTCCTACAGTATGTTATATATTTTCAATGCTGTATAATGTACAGGGGTAAGGGGTCTTATCCCAACTTTAATGTACATTTCTGAAATAAAATATTTATTGTATAAAAAGAATTTGACCTGGATTGAGGACTATGATTTAGAAGCTGTGTTGGTAAGTAGTTTGCGATGTTCATAGTCTCAAGCAAAAGCCTGTTTTTTTCAGTATTTGTTCATTTTTTAAGTAGAATGTTGAAGTCCCCTTATGGACAGAAGAAAAGGCTGTTAAGGATGAAATGTTCTTAGATATGCATGAAACCTCAAAACACTTAGAATTATACTCCTTGTGAACAACCTTGTGTGAAATGAAAAAGAAAGAGGAAAAAAAAACCCTGCTGAGAGCGGATCTCATTGAGCACTCAGTATTGAGAGCGGGGCTTTAGATCAAGATGAAAGAAAAATTAAATTGTACATGGAAGCGCTGTTAATTGAGCTGCACTCTGTTTAACAAGGGAGCATCGGGCCCGGGTGCTCAATACTACGGAGAATTATTAATGTACTAGATCGGATCACAGGATTCAAATGGACAGCTTGGCTTCTTGATGGAACCCTGAACAGCAGATTGAAGAGTCAAAAGTTCATCTGGGCTTTGGCTCCAGACAGTGTATCCCACAGACTTTCTCAGTCATCCCGATCATTGTGAAGTTGAAGGTAGAGTAAAATTCCTTTTTAAGGCTAGCTAGATGTACTTGGTGTACAGTATGTAATGCACTTACAAATTTACTTAGTCAGTTCTTGCCCTTCAATCCTACAAGCTCAGGATAGAAAACTGGTGAAGAAACCCCTCAGCTGTCTGTCATCGACTGGTACGTTCCCCTGGACTGACAAGGACTGACACACACCTGCCCAGAGGCAAGCTACCATGACAAGAACAAGCTACTTCCCTGTGATATGACAAGTTGTTTTTCTTTGTCTTTGAGAACTAAAGTAAACACAGGCAATTTAGTTATATAACTTCTGAAAACTTATTTTTCTTTCATCCCCATTCCTCTGCATACTATTACATTTGATTAATCTGATTACTACAAAAAATAAAAATATTATTTTTATTTTAGAAATGCTGACTTAATCCTATTTGCTCAGGATATGGTAATAGGTATCCCAACACATATCCAGTATATGTTTTGCTGTTTCTCATCTTTATTTCAGAAGCCTTCCAATCTCAGGGCTATAAGGCAGATAGGTATTCATTTACTATTAACTGTCTGTAGGCAACTGCAGAATGGAAATATATTTAAAATGTAGATAAAAAAAAACCCTAAGCACTCTTCCTGATGCCAACAACAAATCTAATTTAAACTGACAACCCAGGGACTCATGCTACATTTTTCTCTTTAATGTAACACGACTTTAAATTGATGCGGCCCCAGAGTGATTGAAAATTTCTCACAACTTGTCTCTCACCATTACATTTCTGATCAGTGCAACTTCATTTCGAAAACTCTTTTAGTTTTGCGAATGATTGGTTTATTAAACACCATAGAAAAAAATGAAAAGAGGGTAATGAAGGCCCTTGACTTAGGCAACAAGATTGCCTAGTATATTTTAATTAAAGGTTTAACAATTTGTACTAGTCTTGGCACACATTAATACAAATGACCAAAAAGGTACCCCACTTCCCTTAGAAACATAATGAGAACAAAGCCATTTAATTTGCCTCCTGCTGATGTGATTTTAAACTGAAATCTAAGTGCTTTTGATTTCTGGGCTTTTATTGGAAGAAAAAAGCAAATACAGTTCAGGTTTTTTAAGTTCATTATTTTTGCTGTTTAAGAGTAAAAGGGTGACAATTAAAAAGCTAGTAGCTTCAAATGTTATTTATTTGTTCTGCTTTTCCTGTGTCTTTTGATGGTGTTTTCAATCATAGAGTGGTTCTGGGTACCTTTACATGGCTTTAAACTTGCTTTGAGCTTGTCTGGATTTCTACTGTAGCTGCCTAGCACTGAACAGCCTTCCTCATTCAATAAAATTAGATGATAACATGACTACTCTACATATATAGAGAGGGTAAGTACTTGCGACCTGCCATGTAGAAAAGCCTTATACCCTTAGCTGAAGGCATCTGATGGAGACGTCATTGTTTTACCAGAATCACAGAGACTGGCTTACTTCTTTTGAAATTTGAACTGACCAAATGTACAGTAATGGCTGTTTAAGGTAAATGGGATTTAAAGAACAATTACTATTGTTAGCCTTCTCTTGTTTCGGATGTACAGGTTAATTTGCTGGTTGGCTGAGTTGGTTGTAGTTTGCGTCAGTGTAGTTTTAAGAAACACAGTCCAATTCTTTTATATTTAAAAAAAAAACTCAGTTCCTCTGTCAGTGTTTTGTATTTGAATATCATTATTCATTTTCTGGCATTGTATGTTGCATACAAACTTTTCCAAGCATTTGTATTTTTATTTGTATACAGTAAGCTTTTCATGTTGGTATAATTTCGGCTGTACATGATGTCATTATTTTTGCTTATAAGGTTGGTGCTCATGAGTGGTCAGTGCTTTCAAGCTGGTGTCAAATTCTCACAAATTCTCATGATTGTAATTTTATTCTTATCTACCCAACTCAACATGTTATCTTTTTTTTCACGATTTTCATTGATTAGATTGCATTTTGGAAGTGCTTAAAATGTCTTAAAATATCATTGGATTGGACAGTCACATATTGGTAAATAACGCCTGCTGAACTGGTAATGACAAACAAAGAGGCGCCAGTTTGACCCGTCACTATCTGGACATAGCTCCCTGAACCTTTCATTCTGAGTTACTGGCTCATGTTTTACAAACCCGAAAGCTGCTGCTACTGCTTCTGTCTTTTCCTTTTCTTTATTCTGGAACTCGATTCACATCTCAATGACAAGAATATGTTTTGCGACTGCTTTAGCTTATCGGTACAGCAGCTTTTCCTTGTTTTTATTTTCCTTTCCCTGCAATAAATTGCCTACGTTTCAAAGCCTCCACTCCATTATTCTTCTGAAGACAAATGTTCTGATTGCTTGGTTTAAATTGACTGGGAGAGATCTCTGTTAGTCCCTGCAACTTCCTCCCATTGATTCCTCCAAGACATCGACACACAAACCCATTATCTGTAAATCTTACAGCAGGCTTTACTGTAATATCACACAGAGGTATATGCTGTACTGTCGGATTAAGAGCCTCTTTATTATTCTCATGATACATTTGAAAGCTATATTCACTTTCTGAAATAAAACATGAAATCCAGAGCCTTCACCTTGTGTGGAGCTGCTGATGTTTGGAGGCTTGATTCTATGCATTTTGTCTAGCTTGGGACATACAGAAGTCTGTAGGAAACACTGACTACATTATTAAAAAAAAGTTCCCACAGTTTTCTTCAGACCAATTGAAAGCCATTGAAATAAAGTACCCTTTAAAATTCCCTTTAGCGTGCTAACTTAATAACACTGTATTTGAAAAGTAGGCTTTGGGAGGCAAAATATATCAAAAAGATTGTTATGTTTATCATTGAATATTCATTATAAATACGGTTTGGTTCTTACTGATTTATAAAAATATCAACAGGAAGCTTAATTAACAGATTGGGGACAAGAAACAAGTTCACCTGGCTGAATCCACCACCTATGGTATTGCCATCTAGTGAGAATCGAGGAAACTACACTTGACAACTTTTCCCTACAAAAATGACTAACAAGTACCAACAGTGTTAAGCTGCAGCCACACTGGACGTGAGCGAATAATGTAGAAGTCACTGCAGTCAAATGGGAGCATCCACACCAGCAGCGAGCAACGCAAGCGATGTCGCTTTGAGAAAATTTTGCGTCGCTAAAATAGAACATGTTTCTATTTATTTTTTTCGTCGCGCAACTGGAATGAAACTGACCAGTCAGAAGCAAGGTTAACACCCTTGAAATACGTCAAACACACACCTCAATCATTTTATGTAGTACCAGCAGTCGTGACTTGCAGGTGGTGCATTTAGCAGCACCAAGACATTTTCTTTCCGATTATGCATGTTGCATAAAAATAGGTTTATTAATAAGTAAAAAATGAACCGGACCATACATGCAGTCTATATATCCAGCATTTAAATGAAAAATGTGCACTTTTGCTGCGTTTTAAAAATGACACAAAAAAGGTCCCACATTGGCACAACTTGAACATGTGACCTAATTTTAAGCTGTGGCTTTTGTTTTGGTTTGTTGTTTGCTTTTATGATAAATAACGTTTTGTTCACTAAATTGTTCTTTGGCACAAATCTGTGACAAGAAGAATGTCTTTACATACGCATAACATGAACATATGCATAAAGAGATTCACCAAACAAACAAAAATAGTATCCAGGTCCTTTGAATCTCAGTTGGGTTTTAAACTGTTGACCAAACATATTGAGTTTCTGCATTCGTCTGGTGGGGTATTTTACATGTTGACAGGAAATGTTTGTATTTTGAAACTCAGATTTGCTACATATCTGTTTAGTTTACCACGCCCGTGCCCAGCAGCCTCCCAGAATGCTTATTACCACAGGAAATTTCCAGTTTTCAGAGGGATTACACAGGGAAAAGGGGATTACATTAAAGGACTATTGCCTCCTGGTTGTGACTAACCGTTCACAATAATATCCTCAGCCTTCAACATTAGGCATTATTCATAACCCACATTATTTATAGCTCATTACCTTTCTTATCTTGCGATAAAAAGTGTCTTGCTTGTAACAATTTTTCAGAAGATCATACCAGTTCGATATTGCTGACCCATGGTGACAGTTTTGCTGGTATGGTGCAAAATAGGTAACTAATCCACACACCTGCTCTTTGTGTATTGTTTATGAGGCGCTTACAAATATAATAAAGGCTACATATTAGGCTTGTTTATTGTAATCTCTGTGTGAATCTGCTGATAGCAACACACCCATATGCTATTCAAATTAAACAAACTTGTAAGTTGAATTGTAATAATCCATCATGCCATGCTGCATTTGCAGACCAAGGGGTTTCATGAAAACGATTTGAATCTTTATATCTTTGTAGGCACTTTTTAAACCAGAGAAAGGTAAACTTGACTAGAATGAATCTGTACTCTATTTATTAATCCACATTTATAGCTTTTATTTTTGCAGATGTGTACTTTTGAAACTGTGCAAAATCACACATGATTGTATTTATTTATTTTTGTTTATTTTTATTTATTTATTTCATTCTCATATATATATATATATATATATATATATATATATATATATATATATATATATATATATATATATATATATATATAATCTCAAGTCATGTTCAATAAATATACCACTCCACAGGCAATTGAAGTCAATGGGATCAAGCTTGAAGAAGTCAATAACTACGTATACTTAGGACAGTTAGTTTCGGCAACGGAGAACCAAATGTGTGAAATCAACAGAAGAGCAAAAATGGGCTGGAATGCCTTTGGAAGATTAAGCAAGGTTCTGAAAGGGAAACTACCCTTATGCTGCTAGTGCTAACTCACGGATGTGAGACCTGGACCCTCAATGCAAAAATGACTTAAAAATGACAAACGACTCAACGGAGTATGGAAAGATGCATGCTGGGAATAACAAGTCGATGGCAACAAGGGGGCGACAGATGTTGCCGGCTTGTCGCCTCGTGTGACCACCCTGGGGATCACCCTGGCCAAAACACCAGCAACACGCAGGGACGATGTTCTATTTTTCAGGCAACACGAGGACAACATTTTCATTACCAGCCAACCAAATTTGATAGTAGTGTCACATGATGATAAGGCTCGACCATAACTTCAGACAGACTTCTGAAGTCATCCAATTAATTATATGTAGTCTATAGATATACAATTCAGTGTGTATGTGGATAAGCGAATGTTAATGTCCACGATTACAATAACATATTTAAGCTATGAATACAATTCTACAATAATAAAATACACATGTAGCGTATTTTTAAAAATATGTTTTATTTTAAATTAATTTGCCATGTATGCAGTTATGGTGGACAATTTGTGTCAAAATTAAAAAATAAATACATAAATAAATAATAGATGTAATTTATTTTGATGTTATATATTTATTTAGTTATTTAGTTTATTTATTTATTTATGTATGTATTTATTTATTTCATTTGTTATAATGTAATTAATACATTTTTATATCGTAGTCTTCCTTCGCAGCATGTTTACGTCTCATGACAAAAACTTGCATTATGACTGGTTTGCTTTACGTTGTTGCCCGTGTGACCACCTCAGACTGCAAGGCAACAAATGTGTTCCTCTTGTTAATGTTGACAAAAGTTGCCTGTGTGACCATGCCTTAAACTAACGGTTTCGTAGTTTATGACATCACATAAACCCTAGATGGAATTATTTTCCTGTAACTCACTGAAGCCCATCTATTTTTTATATATATATATATATATATATATATATATATATATATATATATATATATATATACACACACACACACACATACACAGTGGTTTGCAGAAGTATTCACCCCCCTGCAAAGTTTTCACATTTTGTTGGCACCTAAGTGTACTCCATGACGCTTTCAAATTAGACTTTAAGTAGAATCTACACAAACTACTCCACATTGATAAAGTTAAAAAATGCATATATAGTCTATAAATAAGTAAGATTTACAGAGAAAAACAGATTCATCTCAGCTGCATAAGTATTCAGCCCCTTTGCTACTGCAGCCCTAAATCAGCTCAGGTGCAAATGATTTGTTTGAAAGGTCACAAAATTAGTGAAATGGTTTCAGCCTGTGTGTACTCAAAGTGGTTTAACTTGTAGATAATTTCTCTCAGGTATATAAATACTTTCATGCTGCAACTCACATAGTGATCTAACAAAGCAACCAAGTCAGGGATAAAGTGGTGGAGAGGCACAGAGCAGGAGAAGGGTACAAGAAAATTTCAAAGGCACTGATTATCCCTCTCAGCACAGTGAAGTCCATCATTAAGAAGTGGAAGATACATCATACCAACCAGACACTACCCAGATCAGGTCACCTTCCCAAACTGAGCAGCTGGGCAAGCAGGAAACTGGTTTGGGATGTCACTCTGAAGCCAGCAATGATCTTGAGAGATCTGCAAAGTTCTGTGTCTGAGATAGGAGTCAGTGTTCACACATCAACAATAAGCCGGTCCCTACACAAAGCTGGCCTGTATGGACGGGTGGCAAGAAAGAAGCCATTACTCAAAAAGCCTCATCTTAAAGCACGTATGTAGTTTGCAAAAAAAGCATGTAGGTGATACTGCAGACATGTGGATAAAGGTTTTGTGATCAGACAAGACAAAAATGTAACCTTTTGGTCTATATTCCAAGCGTTACGTCTGGCGCAAGCCCAACACTGCACATCACCCAGTCAACACCATCCCAACTGTCAAGCGTGGTGGTGGCAGTATCATGTTATGGGAATGCTTCTCTTCAGCAGGGACTGGGAAGCTTGTCAGGACAGAGGGGAGAATGGATGGTGCAAAGTATAGGCGAATCCTTGGGGAAAACCTGTTTGAGTCAGCCAAGACTCTGAAACTGGGGAGGAAATTCACATTTCAGCAGGACAATGACCCGAAGCACAAAGCCAAAGCCACACTGGAGTGGTTGAACAAGAAGAGAATTAATGTTCTTGAGTGGCCCAGTCAAAGTCTTGACTTGAATCCAATCAAACATTTATGGCGATACTTGAAGACTGCAGTCCAGACGATCCACAACAAATATATCAGAACTGGAGCGATTTTCCCGTGAAGAATGGGCAAAAATGTCACCATCCTACTGTGCAAAGCTAGTAGAGACCTATCCAAAAAGACTACAAAAAGTGCTTCTACCAAGTACTGACTTAAGGGACTGAATACTTATGCAACCAGTAATATATATATACAGCTCTGGAAAAAATTAAGAGACCACTGCAAAATGATCAGTTTCTCTGGTTTTACTATTTATAGTATGTGTTTGGGTAAAATGAACATTTTTGTTTTATTCTATAAACTACTGACAACATTTCTCCCAAATTCCAAATAAAAATATTGTCATTTAGAGCATTTATTTGCAGAAAATGACAACTGGTCAAAATAACAAAAAAGATGCAGTGTTGTCAGACCTCGAATAATGCAAAGAAAATAAGTTCATATTCATTTTTAAACAACACAATACTAATGTTTTAACTTAGGAAGAGTTCAGAAATCAATATTTGGCGGAATAACCCTGATTTTCAAGCACAGCTTTCATGCGTCTTGGCATGCTCTCCACCAGTCTTTCACATTGATGTTGGGTGACTTTATGCCACTCCTGGCAAAAATTCAAGCAGCTTCGGCTTTGTTTGATGGCTTGTGACCATCCATCTTCCTCTTGATCACATTCCAGAGGTTTTCAATGGGGTTCTGGTCTGGAGATTGGGCTGGCCATGACAGGGTCTTGATCTGGTGGTCCTCCATCCACACCTTGATTGACCTGGCTGTGTGGCATGGAGCATTGTCCTGCTGGAAAAACCAATCCTCAGAGTTGGGGAACATTGTCAGAGCAGAAGGAAGCAAGTTTTCTTCCAGGACAACCTTGTACTTGATTCATGCGTCCTTCACAGACAAATCTGCCCGATTTCAGCCTTGCTGAAGCACCCCCAGATGAGTCCAATTTTCAGCTTTGCCCAACACCTGGTCGTCTAATGGTTAGACGGAGACCTGGAGAGGCCTACAAGCCACAGTGTCTCGCACCCACTGTGAAATGTGGTGGAGGATCGGTGATGATCTGGGGGTGCTTCAGCAAGGCTGGAATCGGGCAGCTTTGGCATGAATCAAGCCAAGTACAAGGTTGTCCTGGAAGAAAACTTGCTTCCTTCTGCTCTGACAATGTTCCCCAACTCTGAGGATTGGTTTTTCCAGCAGGACAATGCTCCATGCCACGCAGCCAGGTCAATCAAGGTGTGGATGGAGGACCACCAGATCAAGACCCTGTCATGGCCAGCCCAATCTCCAGACCTGAACCCCATTGAAAACCTCTGGAATGTGATCAAGAGGAAGATGGATGGTCACAAGCCATCAAACAAAGCCGAAGCTGCTTGAATTTTTGCCAGGAGTGGCATAAAGTCACCCAACATCAATGTGAAAGACTGGTGGAGAGCATGCCAAGACGCATGAAAGCTGTGCATGAAAATCAGGGTTATTCCGCCAAATATTGATTTCTGAACTCTTCCTAAATTAAAACATTAGTATTGTGTTGTTTAAAATGAATATGAACTTATTTTCTTTGCATTATTCGAGGTCTGACAACACTGCATCTTTTGTTATTTTGACCAGTTGTCATTTTCTGCAAATAAATGCTCTAAATGACAATATTTTTATTTGGAATTTGGGAGAAATGTTGTCAGTAGTTTATAGAATAAAACAAAAATGTTCATTTTACCCAAACACATACCTATAAATAGTAAAACCAGAGAAACTGATAATTTTGCAGTGGTCTCTTAATTTTTTCCAGAGCTGTATATATATATATATATATATATATATATATATATATATATATATATATATATATATACACACACACTAACACTATAATTATAATTATCTACCAGTTTTCCAGTAGAACACTTCTTTACAAATTAAAATAAATAAGGGAACCTGGAGAAAAGATATGGAAGAGTTAAAATTCCAGCTGTGGGGTTCACAGGGATTAATCTACTGTTCCATGTAGCTGAATAGACAATCTGAATGAACCCTCACTTGAAGCAGCTTGATAGCAATTAAGAAACCAATGGTGCAGGTCATAAATGATTAAAATGATATTTATTATATTACTGCTCCATCTCTTCAAATAATGTGAAAGTATTATGCATTAATACAACAGCAATGCATGGTTAAACAACATTTTAACAGTATTATAAAGTGAAAAAATTACCAATATTCTGTTTTTTCAGTACAATTTAAGTGGAAAAGGCAAATCTCAATCAAGAAAGAAAAAGTGTACTGTGAAACCACAGCCTGTGATAAGTTAGCTGCCGCACAAAGTGCCCAAGTCTTTTGTACAACTAAAAATTTAATACATTGTACATTAAATTTATATATATGTTGTTTTGCTAAAAAGAGACGTTTTAAATCTTAACAGGAGTCAACAGCAATAATCCTTTTTAGGTGCAACACAGAGACCAGGACTACTGGAGACAGACTTGGGGCAGAGGGTAAGTGTATGGAATAGATTACCCAGCCAAATTGTTTTAAGAGCCGACTAGATGTAGTTCTGGGACAATCACTGGAAACAAGATGAAGACTGCTGATGAGCTCTCCTCTCGCTTGTAACTTTTCTTATGGTCTTATGTTTGGAGTTTTGCATATGAATAGCATGATACAGCTCTCTAAAATACTTGGCCACTTCTAAATGTATTTCACTAGAATTTAAATAAAACCTGTTAATCTGTGCTGAGATTTACACTGCGAGACGACATCCAAGCGTGAATAGAAATCTGTTGTTGAACTGCAGCACAAATCATTTTTAAATATGAGTCATGGATCAGAACCTGCTCCAGTTTGCTGTGTGTTTTAATTCTGCAGTTCAGCACTTTTTCTCAGAATTGAAACTTACTCACTTGTCGAGTCAAAACATGTTAATATGAAACATGCTTCCATTTTGTCAGATGGTGGTGCCCCTGACAGGTGATGAGATGTAATCAAAGGACTCATCACAGGCTTTTTAAAGTCAAATGTTTACAGTACTTCTGGATTTACATTTATTTAATTAAGAATTAAATAATACAAATATCATTCCGAACAGTGCATGGGTGTCTATTATTGTATTTTTTGGCTTATTAAAAATATATAAAATCTAGGATAAATTAGTACGGTTTATGCTAATTGAATAGATCCCACTTATTTCATGTAAAATAGGTCTTTTAGTATAGTAAGATGGAAAAATCGATCTGGATATTTCACCATGGCACCTCCTGGCCTTTCAAGGGAAGTATTTTTGCCAGTCAGTAGCACCACTGTTTTAATCAAGAACAGCTTTACATATTAAAATAGAAAATGAAAGCTTTACCACTCATGAAGTTATGGGCACTCTTCTCCCTCCCGGGATAAATTCCTGAAACCCACGAACATCCCTCCCTGCAATTACGAGTCAGTATGAAATACTTATGTCAAGGCTTGTTTTTCATATTTGAACAAGTAAGTAAAATGACTTGTGTTCTAACACTGCAATTGGTAATTTTTTTACTGGAATGTTCATCGTGTGTGTAATACCAAAAATAAAAACACTATATGAAAAATGTGCATTCAGTATGGAAAAAAAAGAAGCAAACTGTTCTTTCTGCTTTCTTTCGTTCATCCCACTGTATCTAGTTATTCCTTTTTAGTGTGGCATCCACACATTTGATCTGTTAATACATCATTACCAACCTCCATGTTTTTATTTATAAGCATCTGCCAACTACCAGATGCTCAGTTTTATATTTTTTTTGTTTTGTTTTATTAAAGCCAATGATTGGTACAACTCCATGTTAGACCGTATATGTTTTGATATATTGTTTGTTTGTTTTTGATCACAGACTTGAACGTTCATACTTTGCATAATGTCATCCATCTGTTGTGCCATTCTGTACAGAATCTGTGCAATACTATGCATAACCTTACGGTTAACCATATGGAATATTTCTTCTGTAATACCATAGCACACAACTGGTAGATTAAATACAACTTGCATGTTTACAGGTTAGTGAATAAAGCGTATGCTTTATTCACTAAAGCATATGCTCATACTTGTTTCTTCTCCAGGTTACTGATAAAGGGTATTATTCTTTTGCCAGTTCACCATGCTCACTTGCTTATATTTACATAATATTGACATTACTGAAAAAGTACAGAAAATGTAGACTACTTGATATTTCAGAGGACTTTGATTGATGGAATTAAAATCTGGTTTTGATAAAGTGCTTAATGACAATATTGCAAGGCAAAGCATTTACTCCAGTCTTTAATTTAAAAGAATATATATATATATATATATATATATATATATATATATATATATATATATATATATATATATATATATATATATATATATATATATATATATATATATATATATAAAGACAAAACGAATTGAAAGTGCTTATGATACCTTGAATTGTATGTACATGTTTGGTTCAAGTTTTTTTTAAATGTATTTATTTATTTATTTATCTATTTATTTATTTTAACAGGTGATTTTTCTATAATGATTGGCATAATGCTTTGAAAATATGCCACATTGACTGTTTTTTTTTGGGGGGGGGGGATAGATTTTTCTTACTAAATATGAATATTTTCAATAAGCCAAAAAAAAGTCTACTACCGGTAACCATTTTTTTTGTTTATTTTTGTATGTGCTGGCTGAAGTCAGTAGCTTTGTGTTGGTTCTTTTCATATACAGTATTCCAATTTGTATTTGAGCTGGAGGGTGCTGTCCGGAATAGACTGTAAATTGTGTTTAAACTCTGATGCCTTGCCATTTGCAGCATGGTATAGTATGTAGAATAGAATCAGCACGGGTCTCTACACAGAACAAAATAACAGGGTTCTGTTTTACAATGTATTTTGTTATCTTCTAAGGCCTCTCTAGTTATTGTAACCATGTCCATGGGCTGTTTAGTGATACAACAGTGACTGGTTGAATAATATCTGGGCACTTTAATATAATAGATAGTGTTATTGCTTGTAGCAGGACCGGGGCACAAAATCTTTAGATAACATGTATTTGCTTTGGTGCAAACTGTCCTGCCAAAACACATGCTACTAAGATCCTAACATGCATTATAGTTTATATATTTATGTAAAAGAAGATAATATTAATTCACCATGTGCATTAATTAATCATTGCTTTCAGAAGGGCAAAATCTTTAGGTTAAATGACTCTACCTATGTTGTATGAAATACCCTTCTCCACAGACATCATTAATCAATGATTTTGTGCTACCCACACACACACACTATTAAAAGGCAGAGAAAAATGTGATCTTTACAGTGCAAAAATATAATTTAATATTCATAAAAACATAACCTTGAAGAAAAATGTCCAACTCATTTAAATGCTAATTTATTTGTTAACATAACATCAAGATTTCCACGATCCATGTGTCAAAACTTTACAGTTTGTTACAGGTATTTTCTGCATGTTTATTTATTTTTCATTTAATTTAAAGCCACCCCAAAGAGGTATGAGGCTGCCAAGAACTGAAACAACAAAGACAGAACTCAAGGAAATATATGGTTACGCTTCACATCAGGGTTGTTATTTACTAATTTATAGCTGTAAATGTTGTTTTAATAAACTTTTCATCTCCTTTGTGGATTCATTTCTATGGCAATGGCTATACAGTATAGCAGAGGAGACCCTACATATGTATATACAGTCAAAAGTTTACATACCCCAATGGAAATTTATAATTTCAAGGAATTTCTTGAAAACAAAGAATTTTAGGAAAAATCTTTTGTAGCAAAAGTTTTGCATTTGTGGATGAGGAAAAAAGGTTACAAGAAATAGACAATTATTTCTACAATTAAATAGTCTACAATTATTTATTACCTACTGTCAAGCATGGAGGTGGTAACATCCTTCTATGGGACTGTTTTTCCTCTAATGACGCAGGAAATTTAGCTCCAATACATGGTAAAATGAATTCCATCGCATACCAAAAGATATTGGCCAATCATCTGAAACCCTCCTCTACAAAACTTGGTTTAAAGCGCAACTGGACGTTCCAACACAACAACGATCCAAAGCACACATCAAAATCTACTTCAGAATGGTTAAAGAAGAATAAAATCAAGGTTCTGGAATGGGTTAGTCAAAGTCCCGATCTAAATCCGATTGAGAATCTTTGAAGAAGGCTGTGCATAAGAGAAGTCCTCGGAATTTGAATGAACTGGAACAATTTTTGCATTGAAGAATGGTCAAAAATCACTAAAGAATCATGCCAAAAGCTCATTGACAAATATCTTAATAATTTAAAAGAGGTTGTTATTCTTAAAAATGCTTCAACTAGATATTGATTTAATTTTCCTTGTCAGGATAGGAATACTTTTGAATTAGCATTTTTGGAGTTTTGCAACTTTTTTCCCCTCATCCACAAAAGCAAAACTTTTGCTCAAGAAATTTCTAGAAAGTATACATTTCCATTGGGGTATGTAAACTTTTGACTACAACTGTATGTCCATGTATTTTTCTAGCTTGAGCATCGTGGCACTTGTTATGGGCATTCTTTCACACATATTCTTGAGGCTCAGAGCCCTGGTCATGGTAGCCTACGTTTTCATGAGTTCTTTCCTCTAGTTGTTTAAGCTAAGTACCCGCCCACGTTTTCATAAAAATGTTGTATTGGCCCTTTTACGAGGTGTAATTCCAGATTGGCACACATCTCGCTGGGTAAATGTCTACAGTGATGCCCCAGACTGTTCAATATTGCATTATTTAAGATCAGCCATTCCCCCAAATGGTGCAGTGGAAACATCAACAAAAAAATCCACACAGGTTAGCTGACACCCTCAAAGATATTACAATTAAAACTGTTGGTTAATTTAAACAGTTGAATCCTTTTTGTTCAGTGCCACATTTTTAAGGAGCCTGATGCTAAGTCTGGCCTGATAGATTCATTTAATGTCAATACTTTAGGTTCATTAAGTAAAACTGCTGCACAAAGACTTCTTTAAGAACTTCAAAAATGTGTATTGTAGTCTGCCAAGTGTTTTCCAGCCAACGAACACATACCATTAACTGTAAGCAGGATGGCTAATATGTCTTCATTGCTTCAAATGACAGAATCTGTATACACCTAAATTATTTGTTTAATTTACTTGTCAGCCAAATAAAAGAAAAAATACAGAAATGCATTTTTGTGTACTGTAATTGTTTTTACTACAGATTTTTGACAAGGTCTATTATAAATATATCAGATGTAGAGGTTACAATTTAATAACTACCAAACGGTATCATTAAGCATATTTTGATTCCTCCCCCACAATCTTCCTGATATAATAATAATAATAATAATGCAATTATAGCAAATGTACATATTTCATAGAATACGCAAATTATATATATTGTATTATGTTTTGTTACCATATATTAAAAAAAACAAAACAGTTGAGTTGTCCCATATTGTACTGTATCCTGCTTTGTGGGTTTGCTCTGTGCTACACGATGGGTTAGCTGTTTCTCCCACATGGAGGTACTATAAAATTCTCAATCCCTCCCTGTGTTGATTGAGGTGTTGAGAGAAAAGAAACATTTACTGCTGTGAAGAAATGAAACTTCTGACACATGAATGTAGGACCAAAAAAAGGTTATTTAAGACCTAAAAATTTCAGAAGTAAAACCAGAACTGCATTCTTAACTCTTCATGAAATAATGATATTATTATTATTATTATTATTATTATTATTATTATTATTATTATTATACTACTACTACTACTACTACTACTACTACTACTACTACTACTACTACTAATAATAATAATAATAATGGTATAACATACTCATAGTTTTGAATGTGTGTGTATACTTGTCTTTGGTATGAAAATGGGTAGAAAAAGCGTTTAAATTTGTATTGCTTTTCCAGTATATTCTTTGGCAGATGTGAATGAACCCAGCTCTGTGTGTGGTCTAAATAAATATCAAGTAAATATATCAGTGCTGGGCCTGACCCTTTTGTGATTTTTAAATTTTTTTTCTTGGTTCAAACTACTTGAGCTTCCTGCTGAAGCTTTTCCATTCTGGCAGTGGCGACTGTTGAAATGCTCCATAGAAATTCATGCTGAAAATCTGGTTGTTTTAGGTAGTTTAGGCTGAATTTCTGCATAGTGGGAGTGTGCAGGAAAAAACAACCTTGCTGCAATGACATTATATGACCACCATCAGAGTTGTTAAAACCATTTTTACAACTAAACAGAACGTTTTCATTATATTTAGCCAATTTGTGTTTATTTGTGGGGTAATTTTACAAAACTTTTTATCATTTTTTTTTGAGACGAGCAAAACATCCTCTGGAGTTCCTGTTGGTTTCTATGTGCATTTAAAATAGTCTAAGAAGATACAGCTTGCTGGAGTTAAAGTTGAGCAGGGATACTGATGGTCTGTGATCTCTCCTTATGCCTGAGCCCACCCTACTGCCAAACAAAGTGCCTACTGTGAGAGGAACGCTTAAAACAGACACCGATGTTCCTGTTCCTGTGTCTCCAGTCACACAGCAGTACCGACACAGTCAGTGTCAAAGAAAATTGGAGGCATTCGACTTTTTGCTGCCAGGATAAATAGAAAGCTACCTCTTTTACTGTGCCATGGTAAAAATGGCAATTTTACAACACTATATATAATTATATATAGTTAAACATTTGAGAACCACATCAATTTAATTATTGATATCATCTAAGAGAAAGGCTTTGTTGCAGTGATATAATATAGGTTTTTGAACCGGCCTCAGAAACCTGTAACAGCAGTTTTTCAATGTATTATACTTTATGATCAGTTTGAGAAACATCACTCAAAATCAAATCAGTTATGGCTAAGTCTATAGCAAAGTATATAAAGAACGTTTCTAAAATGTGCTTTAGACATTTTACATATGTTATATGTATTGACTTCTGTGTTTTCAGGCACATTTCTGAAAAGTCATCTCCAGGCTAGGCATTGCAGTTCACTAGCGCATTTCATTTGATTTGCTACATCTCACAAGACAACTTCCCAACAAGATCAAAGTGAAACCCCATGTGAACAGAAAGAGGTGGACTCTAAAGGGCATTTTCCTGGTTTAGATAAATGGGGCTAATGATACTTGCTCTGGAAATTTCCCCCAGTGTCCATTGTTTTGGTTACACTGTTAAGACCCTACGATTGTGATAGGTACAGTACATTAGAGGCAATGAGAATGATGAGACATCTAGCCGTAGCTACTGAAAAGGTTAAGATTCACTTATCATTGTGAAACATTTGTTTTTAAAACAATGTTAAAATGTTTAACCGACCCAGAATGATCAATCAATCAATTAAGCCTAAAGTCTATAAAGATAGTCTTCCAAGAGCTATTTGCCAATATCAGTTGTATAGAGAGTTATTTTAAAGAGGCTCTTAAACTGTGCTATATAATATTGTGTTATAGCTGTAAATTTATATTGTCATGCTTTTGTGTTTAGGGGTAAATATACAGTAGTGCTTTGTCAGTATTGAAGTTTTTAAATAAATACTTGAATAATTTCTAACCGGAAATCAATGCTGCAGATTGATAAGTAAAATCCTAGATGTGGATTGATTGATCTTTCTTAACTTCAGGGAGCTACAAACTAGTATTTTCAATTCACATGCTCCATCCAATGCCGTCTCCTTGCTATACCCAACACAGAAAGGGCAAACTGAAGTCTAATTTTAAGGCACTAAAACCAGAACAGCTACCAAGGGACCTGTAGAGTATATTATAGGTTAAGCCCTCATTTTGTCTCCAGCACCGAAAAGAAAACCAACAAACTTTTCATTGACCTGTGATCAGATCTGCTCCCAGGGACCACCTAAAAAAGCCCAGAGGTGTCAAAACTGCTTCAGTTTGTTTTCTTCATAGTTAAAGCATTTATTGCATTCCAGGCCTGCTGGGGATGGCAGGCAATATTGTTTTATGTTTTCGAATGGAGTAGGGAATTGATAGATTAGGGCAGGCCAAAAAATACATTTCCAGCAATTCAGGTGGAGAGATTGTAAAGAATGTTCTTTGCTGGATTGTTTTCTGCCTTTTTAAATGCAATAATTATCTCAAGCATACTAAAAGGTTTTAGAAATGCAGACATTTATTTAAAAAACTGAACTGTTTGCTTCAAAGTTATGGTTTCTGTGGGAGACAATGATCAATATATGCAGCGATATATATGATAACATAATTGTACAAAATTGTACTTCACTTACATATTTTGAATTGGGAAGCCTGGTTATTGACAACTGATGTGTCAATCATTTTTAAACTTCAAGAAACCTGTCTCATTGCACTGTAGTTTTCGTATGATTCTAGATAGTGTAGGTTCTTCTTTTTTGAGCCCTGTTGTTTTCAAACAGAAAAAATAATTTAAAAAAATACAGCTTTACTTTTTTAATACAGATGGGTATTACAGATATCTTTACAGATATGACAAGTTTACTACACCTATTCAGGGCTTGGTCTTGCTCCCAGAACTGGTGTTTGTGTCTCCTGAAGGTATGCTTGCTTTTGCCAAGGAATACACATAAAATTAAACAAAAACAACAACACACACACGAAAAAAAAAAAAAATTAAGCTGGACAGGAAATTTAGATTTTTTCCCCTGGCCTCCACTTGTTTATATCTGTTAAGGGTGTACTGCTGTAGCTTGTACAGCGCTTGTATCTACTTATGTAGGCATTTATGAAATGCCATGGGTTGTAACTGTGTAGCCAGCGATCTGGAATTATTCACATTCTTTTCCAAGCTTAATTCTCCCTGCTTTCTGTCAGAATTCCAATCTGAGAGATTGCTGCATTGTTAGAGCACCTGACCAAGAGTGTGGGGCATGTCCATAGGGACCAGACACATAGGATGAATACTTAGATTGCTATAAACCGTTGCTAAGGTAGGACCACTTTATTAAGAACAATTAGGGCAGTGTTTCCCACCCTGACTTGTACTGTAAGCATAGGCATGTTTTTGTATTCTCTGAAGAGCATAAAATATTTTGTATTCTCTGAAGAGCATAAAATATTTGGGACAGAGTTAAAAAAAAAAAAAAAAATTAACAATGTAGTATTGCCTTATGTTGTGTCTTCTGGGGCATGTGAGATGCTTGGTTGTTGCAGTATACTGTATGTTTTGGAGTACATCCAAGTAACAGGTGCCAGACAGATATTCAGCTTAAAATATGACCCATGTCCATTAAAAAAAAAAAAGTGAAACATTACATTATTTCATTATTATTTCTTTTATTACTAACACAGACCAGCAGAAATTTCAAAAGTCTTTTATTTTTTTGCTTTCAAAATAGTGTGACTACTGTTGCGGTAAATGAGTTGCACTTGCACTATTGCTTGGTAATTGGTTCAGTTATTTGGAATTGAACTACACTTAATCTGGACAAGCAGTTCACTTTTCTTTTTGTACATCATTTTTATTGGTTAACCACCAAATTAAATAAAATAAAGCTAAATACATCTTCTTGATGCCTTTTTTTACGTGGCTTTTAACTGCAGCCTTTCAAAAAACATTATTTTATTAGCAGCTGAGTAGCCGTGAATGTGCTTCCTACAAATCAGTGGAAACAACAACACCGCTACAGTATCTTCAGTAAGCGGGAGCGTTGAGGGAAATTTCGGCTCATAAAAGTGGAGATTGGCGAACCTCTAGTAATAAAGACAGCACTAAATCACAGAGCTGCAACTCTGGGATACCCTGCTGTTCCCTCTCCAGATACAGAGTGACATTCGTGATTAGTTGCTTATTACTGCACTTGGCCAAAGAGAGGCCCACAGTTGCTGCCTTGTGTGGCCTATAATGGCCTTGTGAATTTAGTTTCAAAAGTACCCAGATCCCCTGTCTTTGTGAATCTGTGAACTCCATGGCAGTGAAGAACCGGAATGAACTGAGCCTGCATTTATTCAGGACTAACAAAGAAAGTTTAATTAGTTTTGTATTCATTTTTTTCCCCGTAGATTTACATGATTTGCAAAAGAGGCTTCTACTACAAATATTCTTGATGAAACTGTTGTGTCCCACAATCATGTTCAGTTTCACACTTCCATGTTTCACACTTCAGTGTCTACATACAGTACTGCATAGTTCATCCTTGTCTATGCACTGTACTTTTATAAGAAAGCAAACCCCGTAGACAGCTAACATTTTACAGAACAAGTCTACAGACCACAGACGACACAGCTTTTAATGTTTTTAATAAAAGGGAAAAATGTTTTGCCCTTTTATTTATCATACAGTATACACTGTGTATGTCTTAACATATTCAACAAGCAGTTCAATAACAGCCATATTCATCAATGCATGCAAGCAGGGCCTGTTTTAAGTATGGTGGTTGTGTGATAATGTATTTTCTAAATATAATTGCCTGAAGATGTATTATCTTTACACTCCTATAAAGTGTTGGGACATTTAGCATAGCAGGGTACTGTATATTGAGCCCATTTCTGAGATTGCTGAATTACTCCCCACTTGACGGTACTATGAAAATATGCATCTCATATGAGTTTAGCAGCCACATAGCATTATAGCTCATGGGTATGTGGTTTTTAACCACATGGGATGATTAGATTTTATAAAAGGGATATAGTATGTAACAGTGCTAAGAGTAGGAACATAAGGTCTGTCATTTTATCCACAGCTAAAAGCAATACAATTATTTAATGATTAAAACATAACAGATCTTTGACTTTTTCTTTTTGTAGCTTAATGCAATGTTGCCTGTACATAAATGTGAAGAAGCTTAAAAAAATCACTATACCTCTGCAGTCTTTGTTTGTGTAAGCAATGGGAGATTTATCAGTAAGATGTGTAAAATCTTGGGTAATTTACTGCACGTCCTACAGTTCAAGTCACATGACTTTAGAATCAGTTATCCATTTGTGATAAAACTTGGTATGGACACTACTTAGCACATGTTCTTCAGAGTACTAGAATCTACATACGTTAGTTTTGTTATTGGTTGTCATGCCCTTAAAGTAAAACACAACCATACTCATTTAGAGTACTGTATTATTATTATTATTATTATTATTATTATTATTATTATTATTATTATTATTATTATTATTAATTTTCTTAACAAGGAAGATTTACCCAGCCAGCTGCTGAACTTTCTAACCCACTTCTTAAAATAAAACATAATAATTTGTCCTCTCCCCTTGGCTACTAAAGCTCGGGCAGCGTCTGCAAGCTCTCATTAATTTTTCACAGGCGGGTGATGGATAGTTTGTATTTCTTCACTGCTGGGGTTCTGTTATGTGAATATGACTCATTTTAAAGCATTACATATTCATGGACTGGGATAGGCTGTATACAGAACTTATAATGAATGTGTCACAGTAGGGTAACTTACTCTGGGTTCGTTTGCAAACCTTGCTAAACACAGTGCACTCAAACAGTTCTGAAGGTGTTTGCGTAAGTTCCAAAATAGTTCAGGTATAATTCTCCAGATGTGGTCATAAGTTGTATGTTTTTCTTAATTCTTTAGCTTTGTATGGGTGCACTGCAGGCAGCAAATACAGTATGTGAGACTTTTCCTCTTTAGCCTGCTCCTGCAATATTTGCAGAATTCAACTGTATGCTTATGCCTTTCAATCCCCATATGTATCTATTACCCATCCCAAAATGTGTGTTAATGCCTTTCAACAGAACACATTAATGTTTAGTCTCATTAACAGTATACAGGTATATATGCTGCCATGGAAGCTATAGGGGATATACAGTACTTAATACATTCCTATACATTCACGTCCCAATTGCATTAAAAATACCCCCAGCCTTAACTTAAATCTCTGATCAATACACATTTGAATGCCACATGCGATTATTTCAGCTAGATTATACTGTTTTCCAAAATCTGCTGATTTGCCTTAAAGTATTTTTAAGTGGATGGGTAATGTATTGTTGGGTTTGTACTGTAACATGTAGTGAAACAAATCAATGAGCTCTGCTACCTCTTGGGTCCTTCCTTGGACACCATTGTAAATTATTTGATTTATCTTAATATTTTTTATTTCTTGGCTAAAAACAATAACAAATAAAAATAAAACAAAAACAAAAACTTTCCCTGTCTTGGAACATGCATATGCAGATAGAAATATTATGTATTTAATTGGTTTTAAGGATACAAATATGCCAAATGTTTTAATCTTAAAGCAAGACAGGGATATATCAGCTGACATACTGATTTAAGCACCACTGTAGCTGACAGAATCCATATTTTGGTCAGACTAATTACTGAACGTTTATTTCCTTTTCTGTCTAATTTGCATTCCACTACTGTAGTGCTTCTATACTTCACAACTGTGGTCAAAGCTGGCCGTTCTAGTCTCCAGGAGCAAGATTGTCCACCGCCACCCTTGCTCTAGTTCAACTCAGCCTCTGCAAGAGTGCTGTGCTTCATGAAGATCTGGCTTCATTAGTGTGTTTTGCCTCTTCAACAAGAACAGAAATAACAAGAACAAAAAGTTTGTATTTTTCATTTGTCACTATTTTTTTTCTCTGATGCATGATGTGTTAGAGTGTCTTGATCTGTAAAGAAACATTCTACAATTACGATAGTTGTGGCGATTTTCCCCCCATAAAGATTGGTTTTGTAAAGAGTGGCACTCAGGCTGCGGTACTTACTCCCACCATTTTAACTTGGCAGGAGTAATACTCAATGACAATTGGCTTACATCCCTCAAAACGTTTCCACTTCAATTTATAAAATTCTGTTGAAAATGCTGCCATAATTTAACATAAATACCCCAGTTTAAGGAACATGTAGTAATACAATAAATGTAATTTAAAAGTGAAGGGAAAATATGAAACAGATATAATTACAAAATGAGATAATCATGTTTTGGCATTACTAAATTAAATAAGTCATGCTTTGATATTACTGCACAGTTGGGCAATTGGGAAAACTGTTCTGCTGCTTAGGACTGCAACATTTATATGCTTACATTATAAGTAGGCTTGCTACTATTCTATTTATTTATTTATTTTTTTAGCCAAATCGATGTTTATTTTAGAAAGAATTTATCTTTTTTTTTTTCAAATCTTTATTTTTCAATTCAAGCAGAGAATGGATGAAATCGACCTTTATGCTTTAAACAAAAAAAACAGACTTTTAATGCCAATGAAAAATGTCTTTACAAAGCCCCTTTATCATATTCAACATGCAACAAAACTTGCACTTATTATTCAATCCCCTCTCCTGCTTCAGCACAACCACACTCAGAGTCACTGGAAGGCAAGGCAGACAGGCCTGCTTCGTCCTGTCGCGGAGTCTTCAGCCGCTGTCAGAGTATTGTGCACAATATTCATTAAGTGTTTTTCTGTTGCGCCCCATTTTCAAATCAAATTAGTAACTGTCACCGTATACCTAAAGCAAAAGTTCACTTACACCTTAACCTGCTAATGACAGGTGCTGTAACTGGCAAATGAGAGCATTGTAGCACTGCTTCAGTCAACGAGATCTGTCAGAACAGGATGAAACTACAGTACTAACGGACCACTGAGATGACTGATAGCGACCCCCAGCCATTCAGAGCGGAATGGAGACGGGACAGACAGCATGTATAAAAACTACACAAACTAGAGATGACCAGTATGCACAATTGCTACGGTACTTGCAACTGATACTGCATTTTTGAGAATTGAAACAAAACAAGTATAAGTACAAAACAACTAAGTATTAGTGGACTCCTTATGCCAGTTATATATGCATTTTGTTTGTGGCTTATGCGTTGTTTCAAATGACGAGGACTGCACAGTGCCTGTCTGTAACCAGTGCCATTGACTCTCACCTTTGAGCACTAGATTCACCGGCAACAACAAAGGTCTCCTATGTATATGTAAATACTCATCATTGTTCCTTGTATAGTTAGCTCTAATGTGATATTAATGTACATTTCTGTGTACATAAAAATCTCTCACAGTGAGGCTGGTGTTTTCTCTGTTTCAACAACTGCAGCAGGCTGAGAAACAGGACCGTGCAGCTAGTTCAGGTATAGGTCAAAGTATAGGTGTGCAATGGTTTTAGAGCTATTCCGCAGTTTGGTTAGTGACAAAAAGACATGAATGGGTTTTTAAAATCAGTTGTTAATGTTTTAATATGTTTTAATGTTTTAATAACATGAATAGTTATCTGACAATTAGCTCACATGACCCCCTTCTCCCCCTCCAGTAGTTAGAAAACTTTAGCCATACAGACAAGGAGCACAGATTGAAGAGAGAATGATTAGTATTTAACTTCCTGTGATATACTGTATAGTAGTACGGCAGGCAATGTGTATATTACTTGCTTGAAAGTGCTACCTATTTTTGGAAATTATTGAAAACATTATTAGTGTTAATCAGATAATGTGTTTTACATCTCAGAAGCACTCATTTATAGAGGGCATTTCACTGAACTCAATAATGAATGGCATGCCAAACCAAACACAAATGTGCATGTGGTATTCATAACTTTTTAGTATCAAGGTAAAAAATGTGCCTTGTCAAATGTGCGTGTCTTTTTAAATGAAGTACTGTAATTGTTTGACCCCACACCCCAACCCTACACACAATTTCAGAGCCTTAGATCTAATAACAGTTGAATGAGAACATTTCAGGTTAGCTATATGGAATATATACTTTTATATGGTACTAAACGCACAAAAACAAACAACAACGATGATTTATTTTCAGTTGCAGGACAGAGCACTAATAATGGACACCCTGATTCACCTTTCATTTATTGAAATTACCACTGTGACAATTTACAGGAAGTGACCCCGTTCTAGCAAAGTTGGCGGCCCAATATTACTATGTAGCTATTTATCATGTTGGTACGAGGGCAGTGAGAGATCTGTAGTCCATTAAGAAAGTGCTGTGTATTCATTGAAATAATATCCTGTGTAATGCAAAGTGACAGTCAAAATTATGGCCACTCTCCTGCTGCAAGGGTACGTCTCTGCCAATTTCAGTAATATTGCTGTAGCACCATTCACGGCTGTCAGCAGTTCTGGGCGGCTCTGCAGAGAGCCATAACCGCATGTGGAAGAGGAAGTTTCCTGCCAAGGGAAATACTATAACTCTGATATATATTTGTTAATGGTAAACGGCAATTACATAGGATTGAAGAGTCAAGGGCCGCCATTTATTAACCCCTTACTTACTTAGGAATTGAACCGCACACTACCGCACACTACTACCTTTTATCAATGATTCCTGCGTCATTAAGACATCTTTTTTGAATGATATTTATTAGTAACAACTGTTTTTTAAACTGTTGCTTGCTGCTATACTGCAGAAACATATATTGTCTTCATTTGGATACTAGCGGTGCCATTCCAGGTCTTTACCAGGCTAAACACGGCTAGTTTAATTGTCGTACAGGTGATGGGAGCTGAGATCAAAAAAGGGTTGCCTAGGTAAATGTTCTGAGCAGCTACTGTCTCAGCCACTGAACGAGTTTTATTTTTTTTCCTGCTTTGCATGGGGGGAGTTGTGAGGTCAAGCTCATGTGGCTCTGGCTGACAATGTGGAATTTCCTCTGCGTCAACACTATGTACATTTGTACTGCTCTGTGATTTTTATTGTCATGTATGCCATGTAAAAAAACTTGGCTATGGCTTTTCTCTAGATAGGATTGGTTTATGCCTCAACACTGAAACTCCTTCCGAGAGAAACAGAATGCAGATAAAGCTGTCTTTCAATAGCAGCAAAGAGTTTGGGTTCTTATGCTTTGTCACCAAAGACATTGCTAATGTTAAATAACCTAGGAATTGCAAATATAACAGACTACTTTAAAGTAAGTTTACTTTAGCCTAGTATGATACCAGATGTAAATGATCTGTTTCAGTTATTTTCACTTTAGTGAAGTCACAAATATTATAGTCGTAAAATTGCAGTCAACAGTTGAGAAAAAAAAAATATATATATATTTATAAGTGGATGGTCAAAGACGTCTTTGAAATGCAAAGCTTGTTGTTTTGCTTTTTAACAAAGCATTGCCTTTACCACAGTCCCAACAAATGCTGGTATTAAATCTGCATCACTGCCTGTTCATTTTTATACACTTGAAACTCCTTTACCCCTTTATGGCTTGTAATATACACTGTGCAAAAGTTCCCATTTGACAAATGTTTAATTAAATTCTAACACATTTTGGAGACCTCTCAAAACTCAAATTTGAATCTAATCTGAAAACCAGATCCTGCAAAGTACCAAAGCAGTGCTTGTTTGATTTATTTTAAGGTGACATTTCTGTTATAGTCCGACAATCTGGATACTGGTAATGCTCAAGTGAAACACAAAACGAGCACAGTAAATTTAATACAGTGTTCGTAGGGTCCTAATTAAATTGTAAATTCATACTCACTGTAGTTACACGCAGGTCGTGGTAATTATCCCAATCTGCTGTAGTTATTTGACGTAGAAGTCAGCATAGGAGCTGTTGTATGTCTTTTAAAGACATTCCTGTTAAAGGAAAAAAAAAATTAAGCTTATTTATCCTTTTTGAAGCAACAAAACCTGAAATAGTGTTCGAGGTCATACTCGTGTTTTAAACTTGTATTATTGCAGAGGTATGAATAATTTGATTTAAAAATGTCAAATGTGTGTTATCCCTATTTCAGAAATCTGCAGTGTAACAGGATTGATAACGGAGACATTAAAGTAATTATCATAAGATCTTTTGGTACTTGCTTTATTCAGGATACAGGATAAAACACAGATCTACATATGCTAGGTACCTAATCACTTCCTGTGATGCTGGGGTAAATCTGATCTACAGCACAGGAAATAATTAGGTAAAAAGGAAGCAGCAGCAACATTACATATATTTGGTTGTATTTAAAACAAAAAATCCTACATATGTCAAATAAGCAAGCAACTAATCAAGAGATGTTCAGCACAATAAAATGCTTCACGTGCAAGAAAGAGGTACTGTATGAAAGACAGTTTTAATACCTTAATCATTCCTTTAAACATTCTTGACATTTTAGAAAAAATATTCTTATCCACTCATGGCTTTTTTTTGACTGACTACTGTACTTTACCTTGATGCTTTGTCCTTGAGTTGCCACTGTATGTTGAAGTGCATTTTTTTACTGGAGCGTGGCACAAGGTATAAATAATTAATTGCCGTTCTACACATCAAAGTGGTGAATTTTGGGTTTTGAAAATCATTTCCGTTTGGCAGTTCTATCATTTGTCCAGTTTATCACTGCTCAAATAGTTTTTAACATGCATGCAGCAATGAGAAAGCAGTGCCCTGGCTGTTACCTTGTGGCATGGTATTTAAATGGTCATAATGTCTCCCAGAGAGTGAAAACCACCTGCAACTAAAAAGAAAAGAAAATGATGTGTTGAATGTTTGAGGAGAAAGCTTGATATTATATTGAGTTCCTCAAGTCTAGCAAATATAATAGTTTTTTTTTGTATTAAAAACACCTGAATTGTTCTACGTCTCTGTGAACATACTCTAGTCTGCTGTTTTTAAAGTTCTCAAAAATGAATCTTTCCTTGAAAGCAGTAACACTAATGTTGGTGACAACTGTGACCTGTGTTGGTGATCCTAGGATCTTGTTGTCCATTGTTAATATAATATAATATAATATAATATGTTGCCATGGATCCAGAATGGTATATTGAAAAAAATATATCCTTATAATCTTCATGTACATGAAAAAAAAATACAAATAATATACCTGTTCCTATATCATGATGCTCCCTGGTCAGCAGCTTCATTTAAAAACACCCGCTACAACAAAATAAGGTGAAAGGGTAATTTTCGTCAGCTTTCTGAGGCTGAGATTCAACAAATTCTGAAGGCAAAAGACACTAAAAACATAATAGGCGTAACAAAAACATCTACCGCCATTTTTCAGCAAAATCTCCACTCCAAAAACACAGACTTCTAGCCTCAACACTGAAACGCCTTCCGAGAGAATGCAGATAAAGCTGACTTTCAATAGCAGCAAAGAGTTTGCGCTTTACTATATTTGATTGGGTTGTTTTTGCCAGGAAAGCCATACATCTCTTACAAGGGTACTGCTGTAGCTTCTGTGTTGTTTGCCACCACTGTCAGTCACTATTAGGTAGAAACTATTTTGGTATATATACACTTATAAAGCTTTTGAAGCTGTGCTATATACATTTTTTGTAGGGAGAGGTCTTGTGGGGATAGTGCAATACAGTAATTGTAGGCATCCCTAAATTCAATCCCAAACATAACAAAGTGCTTAATGATTGTAGAAAGGAAAATAGTAGCAGAAAGCATCTAATAATGTATTATGCTGTTACATCACAGGGTAGAGAAGAGCCCCGTTAAGTCAGGGAAGCGCTATAAAAGTGGATAGATTGCCCTATAAGCCTCTCTTTATTGGATATTGCAATTGACATGTACTTGTCATTTATAATCACCTGTCTGTTGCTGTGAAGGGGGAGCAGTAAAGTTAATTGCAACTGCTCATTTGCATTAATCTCACCTCTGAAGGGTAAAGTAAACCATTAATATTGTGTCATGATGAATTATCACAAATAAAATTGAACATATTGATTAATGATCACCGCAATTTGCACCCTGTTAAAAAAACATTTTGTTAGCTCTTTAAACTTTAAATCAGATCAGCCTGTGTACAGACTGACGAGGAAAAGTTTCCAGGAGACCCAGGAGAAGGCTAATCACGGAGGTACTGCTTGTACAGTTTAACCTTTTTATATGTGTAGATGAGAGACCAATTATACAGTGCATAAGAGAAACACCCATTCCACTTGCGAGCTGCTAGACAAATGGCTCAGAAGTGTAACTCATCTGTTAGTGAAGACAGGCAGCTCTAGGATGGAATAATAGCTGTATAGGCTTTAAAAGGACTGTAGCTTTCAGGTTATATATCAGTGTGACAGGATGGCGTGTGTGATGACGTCAGGCCAGAAGCAGGAACTGGAAAAGAATACCGCAGGTAGTGAAATGGCGTTTGCGCCGTCTTTATTCAAATTACAACAAAAATAAACCAAATGTTTTAACAAAAAGAGAAAACTGTGCTCACCGAGCAAAATAAACAGTTAAACAAAAAACAAGTCACAAACACAAAAAAGAAATACAATAACTGGTCCAGGTCAGGCTGAGCTGTTGCCGTCACTGTTCCTGGACTTATTCTTAAACTTAAAGCTCTCTCTCTCTCTCTCTCTCTCTCTCTCTCTCTCTCTCTCTCTCTCTCTCTCTCTCTCTCTCTCTCTCTCTCTCTCTCTCTCTCTCTCTCCTACCACCACCGAGGCTGGAGAGCTGCAGACTTTTTATACAGGTGACCATCTCCCCATTAACAACAAATTAAATCACCAAATTAATTAGAGATGGCCACCTTCTGCACAGTTTTCTAATAAATGGCTACCCGTCACAAATACATAAATAATAATTTACGCCAGCCATGTCCTAAAACACAATAAATAAACACACAAACAAACAAACACAAAATAACACGGGCGGAGGGGGACCCCGTTCTAAAATAAAACAAACAAATACTGTACAGGGCTGCTCGCCCTGTTACAATCATTGAAATAGATTTCTTTGAAATGTAACATTCAAGATTTTTCAAAATGTAGAAGTACACTGTAATATTTTCTTACAGTACCTTTTCTTAAAAACAACCGAACATGTACAGTATATTGTATTATTATTATTATTATGATTATTATTATTTTAAGTCATTACCTTTTTTGTTATATAAAGCTTTATTGAATGAAAATAAATAAATAAATAAATAAAAGTATGCAGCTCATAAGGAGTTCCCAGGTTCGTTAGAAGTAGATTTTTTTTTTTTTTTTTTTTTTAGCTTGGCAAACATTCTGTAACTATTGACATGAATTGATAAGCAGATTAAAAACCATCCACAGCTGCTATGCAAATGTGCACCTGAGTATGCATCTAATTGCTGTTAAAACAGCCTGTACAGTGAGGTGGCTCCTGCATGCCCAAAGCGCATTTTCATTGGCAACTCCAGTGGGTTCATTTTAGCCCAGCCTCTCCTCCTCTAGGCATTTCTAAACAATCATTTTCAAAATCTGCTAATGGAAACATTTCCATTCCTATCATTTATCACTTGCATTTTGATTCCCTTGTTTTGAATGAAAAAGGTGCTGGAACAAATACTTTTTTAAAGCACAATGCCGAAATCTAAGAGATAAATGCAGCTAGCGTAATTAATTGCACCCAGTTACTGAAGATCAGCAAGTCTGCACAATTCACATGCTGTTCTACCATATGGCAGCCCGTAGGTGAAGAGTTTGATTAATGTTTTGGAGACTTTTATTTTTTCAGCAAATATTCGATAACACAATACCAGAAATATTATACCCATTTAGATTTTTCACAACAGCAAGTTAACTTAACTTGTCCTTTGTAGTTAAAGGCTTAGAAATATATAACCCATTACATTGTTGAGCATTGTTGAGTTTTAACATAATCATATATTTTATTCTTTATACTGTACATGATCAAGTGAAATATATCTAACCACCCTCATTCTGACCAGCTCACTATTAATCACTCTTTGTCAGTCCCTTTAAATTTGGAAATATCTTAAGAATTCATAACTGAGCCTGTTCCCTTACCCAAACTATCATAATGGGACAAACCGTATTCTTATTCAGATTGTCAATGAAATCTTGTCTTGAATAGACCAAAATCCTTTCTATGACATATTGGTTGCTAGCAGAAGCCAAGAGACTGTGTTTGAATGATCAGAAGCTGGTAGATGCTGTGCTATACGTATTAGGAGCGTAGATTGTACAGCAACAGGGTTTCTACTTCACCAGGTAGACTGTACTGAGACCATGTTTGTGTCCTTGGATTTGGTCCCAAATAAAAACATTAAAGTATCAACAAAACACCATGTGGTATAGTCACAGCTTCTGTTAATCTAGAGTACATGCATAGGTGAATTTGTTAAACATTTTCCCATTTTCACCTGTTTTGTTTCTGATTTCCGGACCTGTGATGCTGCTACGTCACATCTCCGTTGCTTGCTCTGTGTTAATGTGTGTGGTCTCTTTGGTCCATGGCAGTTGTTTAAAAATCTGCTTTGGCAATTTGCCCCTGGTGTAACTGTCTGATTTAATTGATTGTATTCCTTACTTGTGAAGTTCCATCCCCAATAGAGACCCCATACCTGGTAATGTTTATTCTGATAATTTGGTTGGAAACTGTACTGTATGAACTTAATTGATACACAAAAAAAATAGTTTCAACAAAGTGTATTTTTCAATATCTTTAGTCTTTTTAATAAAAATGCAGTATGATACTACAGTGTGAAAAGCACATATTTTGAGATCTGTACTAAGTTAGTGCAGTGGTCATTTAAGAAAAAAGAAAGATTATTTGGTGGCCCTTTTGGAGATGTAATATATATAGCAAGCATGGGATTTGAACATGAAAAGATTTCATATGAGGATGGATTTATACATTTCATGCACAACTGCTGTCTTGACCTCTGTATTGTGTGCTGGCTTCGAGTTACTAGAGTGAAACAGCTCTGGGTTAATTTGTATCCATTGGAATATTAATCAGCCTTATACACAGCATGCTCATTATGACATATTACCCGAAACAAATAAAGACAAATAACACAAAGAGGTCTGTTAAGTTTTACATCCGGTAGAGAAGCATTGTTACTTTTGGTTTAACTGCAGCATGCAGTACATTTCCTCGTCACCTAGCAAATATTGTAGGTGGATCTCCACTGCCATGTTTACTGGTATAAAAACTGTTTACTCTAAAGAAATAAGCATCCTAGGAGTCTGCACCATTTGACATTGTTGAGTGTTATCATGCAAAACTAATACACAGCAGGAAGTGAGTGCTTTTCTCACACAATTCTCACTCATTACAAGGAGCATCAGCAGCTGCTGAAGAACAGATTCAAGGTGCTGAGCCGGAATGGAGCGGAGTACAGCTTCGAGCGGAAGTCTTGCTGAGCTGCTAGAGTGCAGGAAGGTACAAAAAAGGGAACTCAAAAATAGAACTTGGGCATTTTTTAGGTTATGCTTTGCGCCGATGGCACAGTGAGGTTTGGGGTTAGCGAGGGCGACGTTATTTCCTAAAATGCAAGTTAATGTTTTTTTTTTTTTTTTTTTAAACATCAGTGGTCGACCTATGTCTTTGTGGCTCATTAATGATTAAGAGAAGAGGTCCTGAAAGTGGTAGAAGGCTGTTGTTGATAGAAAGGCCATCTTAAAGTTGTACTGAGGCTTGGACTGAAGGAAATTTGGACTGAAGGAGTGATATTGTAGCTGGGCATGCACAAGAATTTTAAGATATCAACAAGTGCTTTAAATGAAATATGCAAGTTTCAGAGCTTTGTGTGAGAGAATAAATGTGAAGCTCAGGCAGCAAAAAGAGTTTATTAGTACCTTTTATAATTTGTAAGGGTGTTCTTGTCAGGTGGCAGAAAGTATTTTTTAATTATTATGGGTGCTTTTTATGTAGCGGGGGATCATTTTCTCATGGAATAATAAACTATTCACATGATAAACAGGGACAAGACATCGGAGGAGGATGAGCATTCTAAAACAATCTTACTGTAGAATCTTTGACAATTTGGGGGTATTAATTACAATTATCTGCTCAAGTGGGTTTTCGTATGGTTTATTTTAAGTATGTGGAATATGGCCTGAACTTTTGTTTTTGAGAATTAAAAATGTATGAATTTTAAAGTATAAATTGTATGCATTTTTTCTGTATTTTAGGTCATCAACATATTGAAACCTGTTTTGGTCATTTGAAAAGATAATATAATGTGTAATAGATTTCTGTTTAGAAATGGTAACAAAGGTCTTGGCTGTTTGTTTTTCTTTATAAATAGAAAGGCCAGTGCATTCCAGGCTCCTGCTATACCTTATTTCAGCTTGAGACTGCAGATGGCTCCTGTCTCCTACTGTAAATGGTTGTGAAGCACAGCACCTCAGTAAATCTATATGATTGGCCTGTATGGGACCGTCTTTATGGAGGCAGCAGGGAAGGTGGTCATCTCTCCAAAGCAGCACTTTGAATTGCAAATGAAACGCATAACTAAAAATAATGTAATGCTTAGCATTGATCTGAGTCATTTTTCTCCATTTGCGAGAAGAAAAAGAGAGGAGGCGGTTATTATTTTGTGAGAAGTTTGATATTGTTCTTTATTGGAGTGAGCAAGGTTGAACGGGACAACCAAATGAATCAAACGTCTTTTTGCGATTAAAATGGCCTTGTGGCAACGTAGAACCGCAATATAGCTGTTGTGGTTCTATATGCTTTTATGTTTACTAACATGTATATGGCCAGCAGGCTTTTAAAATCAATTTCCTTACATCTTAGTAGCCCTCTCAATATTACCACTACCCTCCTTTATTTTGTTGAAGATCTTTTAGTTCTTTGTTTTTATTCTTCAGTTTGAAACTTTACCAGTAAGTTACCACTTCTTTTGAGCTAGAAACCTGTGTTCAAATTTTTTTTTCCCCGCATGGATCAATTTTTGCATGGCTTATCTGACGTTTCCAGGAAAAAAAAAAAAGCTACAAACTTTTTAAATGTAAACGTGGTGGTCTTGAGTGAGCACTGCATTGTTCTTTGATCCCCAGTGGGCTAGGGAGGAATTGGCATTTGAATTTGGGTAAAAACTACTATTGTTTCGAAATTGCAATGCAGGATGGGACAAAATGTGAAATCCATTGATTTTAAGTAAATTAAGTGAAAAGGTGGGTTTTACTTAAGGGGTCTAAAGAGGCAATTTATTTATTCGTTTCAGTGTTATCACTTACGGTACCAGATTGTAAATAAAGTGTGCACCTTGCTGCTTCATTTTTG
Source organism: Acipenser oxyrinchus oxyrinchus (assembly GCA_030684275.1). Classification (NCBI taxonomy): domain Eukaryota; kingdom Metazoa; phylum Chordata; class Actinopteri; order Acipenseriformes; family Acipenseridae; genus Acipenser; species Acipenser oxyrinchus. The sequence goes on along the minus strand of CM060263.1, from coordinate 9,617,695 downwards.
CAGACAAACAAGGAATGTAATTAAATGTATGTACAATTCATTTTGGTGGTATGTAAAATGCAGAAATATCTTTTTGTGGAACAACTGTTCTATACCTATGGTAAGCTGGATTACAGAATATAATGAGAAAAAGTGTTTTAATTGAGGAACAAACTTGATAAACGAATCCACAGGGCTCTCAAGTATAAAGTGCCTTTCGTGATCTATTCTAAAGAAAGGGCATTTCATCTGAGAAATACTTATATCAGTATTCTCATATAAATAAGCAAACAACAAGATGCATAAAAACTCACAACTCAGAAAAGCTAGTTTAAAGTTTTAGGCTGATACTGTAATTTCGTTTTTATTAAAAACGCTTGAGGGATGGGAAAAACTAGTTAATGTCATTGTGTGTTCTTTCGGTCGAAGTAAGTATAAAAGGAGTATATTTGCACTATGCTGAACAGGTTTGGAGCCTACAAATGCAAATTTAAATCCCTCCTATTATTTTAATAATCTGCATTTTACTGCTTTGCGTGGATCATTCGTTTGCAAACCAGGTTATTCCGAGATGAAGGCTCGGAGGTAATTTCATGGTTTGCAGCATTTGTACCTATACCTTAATGAGGAAAATATGTGTTGTTTTCTGTTATATACTATAAGGAATTTCATGTTATTGTCTTAATATTGTATACATTTTCATACAGTCTCAGAAAAACAAAGAAGCAAAGAAAAAAAGGAAACAGAAAAATTAAATTAAATAAAATAATTTTTCATTTAAATGTAAATAAATAAGTTAAGGTAATGGTAAGAGAATCATGTAAAGCAACATATCCCTATACAGATATCAATATGACTTGTGGCTATATGCTGTAATATATTGAACTTTAAGAAGTAAATAAACAGTCTTAAAGGAGTTCTACAAGTTTCTCACCCCTTATTAGAATTATCAGCATTATCACTGGCCCTCATGCTCTTGTGTTGAAGATCTTATGGTTATTTATTTATTTCTGTAAATTAATTCAGAAAATCCTTTTTTTTTAATCATTTGGTTTCATATTAAATTAATTTAATGCAATTTGCTTTTCCCATTGGTGGCATGTAGTTTGAATGTAAAAAAAAAAAAAAATTGACTCTAGTTTGAAAAAACAAATGAATGTTTCTTGAATCTGACTAGGGATGCCCCTGAGCCTGAAAATTCCCTGGATTCAGAATACCAGCACCCCAGCATCAGTGCTGTACCATACATCCGAGCATACAACACGTCTCTTCTGTTTCAAGGACATAAAATACCCCCCTGAGTTGTCAAAAGAGAAGCAAGAAATGTTGACAAAAGTGCCCTTGGCCAAATTCCCAGAAGAATCTTCAAATCCCCTGACCCAGTATGAGAATTAGGTTTACTATGGAGTGGGGTATCTATGCTCAAAGGTGTAACCTTTATAAAACACCAACTTTAATAAATAATTCTGTACTTTTGGGGATCACAGTAGATTATTTTGTTAATGATAATGACACAACCTAGATATGAAGCCTACTTATATTTTAGATAAGATTCGGTCTAACTTTATAGCGCTGCTTTCCCTGGTCTTTTATGTTATTTTGTTTCAGAAACTGCTGTAGCAAAACTTGGTGGTGGTATCAGAACACCATCATGTGGTGTTGCTTCACTTGGCTGCCCAAAGCAATACCAGAAAACTCAATTTAAAATGATTATTACGATTATGAAAATCCTTGTTTTGAATAATTTTTACAGGTACAGATAGAAAGATCAGGAATAGATTTATTTATTGGGTTCAGTGTCTGATAGTGTGCTTAAGCTGAAATGCTCCTTTCGGTTTCTGGGGAAGGTCTCTTTCATGACAAATCTGATTAAGCTGCATGAATTAAAGCAATAACACAATTTGTTTACAACGCATCATTTATTTCCTGTCAAGCGGTGTTCCATTTACAGCCCCTGATTTTCTGAACTCCGACCCCTTTGTGGTTCAACACTTGGTAGATTTATTACATTGTGCAGTTAACTCCTTCACTGCTGTAACTCCATTTATCAAAACCTATAATGAGAATACATGACATTCACTCATTTTACACCATCGTTAAAGTACACAGCCTCCGCTTGCCTGAGGGAATGGAGATTTCCAATTATAATAAAATATTCTATACGGGCATAATAATTCAGTAATGTTTCTTAAATTTGGAGACATATACATCCCACTTCAGTAGTTAAGAGTTGTTTTTTTTTTAAATTAACCTTTTTTCTTATTGTTTTCAAAAATATATTTTCAGAAGTGCGATATTTTTCTTGTAATACTACATGTTATATGTGTGTGTGTGTGTTTTCTGAATTACTCATCACTTCCAAGCTCATATACATTTAATAAATGTGGTTATTTGAAATGCAATTACATATGAACACACTTTAGTTTAAATAAAGTAAACATAAATGTAGGATACATTCAATATATTTGTATTAAACCCTAACCTTCTAAATACTTCTAACTAAATACATTCAATGGCAATATGCTTTGACTGTAAGTCTTTTTCAGTATCTTAAAAAAACACTTCTATACATTGAAAAATACATTGAATTCCCTTAGTTACTTTTAGTATTTCCTAATTTAGCACTATTGAGTGGTTTATAGTTATGTAGGTTTTAACAAGAGCAAGCACTTTCATTTTCTGCTCGCACAGTGCAGGAGACATTGTGAGAGCGCTGTGCAAGCCATGTGTTTTACTCTTTAATGGATGCAGCTTCAGTTCAGGCTTAGGCTCTCTCTTTCTCTCTCTCCTCTTTTTTGTTAATTGTAAACCAGTGTAGTTAGTTAGTGCCTCAATCCGATTAAGTGTGTGGAATAAAGATTTCTACAGTTGTACAAATGCTGCTTTTAATGAGCACAATTAAATGGGGGAAATATTACCTTTTAAACTCATGATAATCCATTAGCACCTCTTCCCATTCGGAAAGGTTTCAAACGTGAGGTATTAGAATGATGAATGAATGCAAGTTCCAGCAGTGATGGAAACGTGTGATTCCTCCACCCCCAAAACTCATAATCCTCAATTAGTGATCTTACTAAGAGGATGTTTTTCAAAAAAGGGTAATGGAGAAGTAATGAGATCAGAAAGAGGTCAACCCTCGGCCTTCTTCATTTGGCAGCTTGATTAATTTATTTCTCCTTCCCTTGAATTGCTGTAAGGCCCTTTTTTCACTGTGGCACCGTTATTCCTGCATTCCAATTTCTGAGCCGTCTCCTAGTGTAGATTTCAAAAGGTACTATTTTTATTTTCTTGCCCAGCAAATTAGGATCTCACTGTCAGGTGATTATTAATAGGCTAAGGCCGCACTGAAAAAAGGAATATCGTTCTCCAAGCATGCTTTTTGCTACTAAAGTAGCTGCAAATGCTCCTCGTTTCCTTTGGCATCTGTTACCATTTTTTTCCTGAATTGGCATGCTTAGTCTCTGGATTAGAGTTAAAATAACAGCTGTGTTTCAAGTCGAGTTTCATAATTTTATTCAGCTGGTATTTGCTTTGTGAATATTGACATATTTGGTGAAGTGTGTGTGAGTGTTTTGTGATTTAAAAAAACATTAGTGGAATAAGCATGGGACCTTTGTTAATGCACACTGCCCTATTAAAAGAACCTCAAAACATCACTGTTTAGTAGAGTATACTATAATAAACTTGACACCTCCCATTTTATATACAGTACATTATTAGGAGAACCTTGACGGTAAATCATTTATACTGTATTTAAAATCATGCTTATGCCCTTTTACATTGTGTGTACTCCTTTGATTAGAAAAAGAGGTTGCTAGTCCATACATATTTTATGCATGTGTGTTCATTACATTTCTCAGCGTATTCCACCATGCTTTTCTATTGCAATAATACGTTCTGGATGTGTAGCACAATAATCTCAGATTATTATTACTGATAAAGTAAAGGCAGGGCTGTTACTTCTATATTCTTGTTTGTTCACAGGCAAAACATTCAGTAAAAGTACAGGCAATGTTTTACAATTGTGACTAAAGCAATACAGAACATTGGTGTGAATCCTTAATATCATGGTTTCAATCAAATTACTGTATAATAAGCTTGTATAAGCTTAAAACTGTTTGTAAACTATTCATCCAACAAACCTTTTACATAGATTGTGTTTCCTGTTTGTCCTGTTTTTGGTTTCCTGACCTGTGTGTGTGTGTGTCTGTGTGTGTGTGTGTATATACAGTATATATCTATATATATATATATATATATATATATATATATATATATATATATATATATATATATATATATATATATATATATATAATTTCACCAAGAGCACCCTCATTTGTAGGGGGGTCCTGACAAATAAAACACCACCAGACAGCAGCAGTCCTATGCAGACACACATGCATTATACAACAAACTCAATTAGAACACATTACCAGATTTGAATGCGTAGAACATAAACTGGCAATTATTGTGGCAGCGTTGTCACATTGAAACAAAGGCAGGAACAAATACATTTTACAGTGGCATATAAATCAAGTGTATGTGTTGAAAAAGCCTGAATTGTGTTGCTCTGTAACCTGACCACTAGGTGGCCTTGAGGACGAACTATGTCCTATATTACATGCTGGCTTTTTTTCAGAGCTTTGCAGAAAGGGGATATTAAGAACGGCAGCTGCATCTTGTAGTCTTTCTCCATTTTTAGATAGCGTAGTCAGAGGAGCATTCAGCTGTTAGCTGGACCACTCGAAGATTTCTCATGGGTTGTAATATAACAGGTTCTGAAGTGCAGTGTGGGGTATCGCACTTAGACTGATAGGAAGCCCAGGGAGGCAATTAAATAAATGTTTTCTGAGGGCATACATTAATGAAAACTACAGAGTGTTACAAATAGTATAGTACACACACTGGTACACACAGTACACACGCTCAATTAAAATACAAGGTAAAACTTAAAGTAATTCAAGTAGACACATATTTAATTAGACAAAAGTGTTACTTTAACTATATACATACTGTATAGAATACAGTGCTGCCTCGCTATAAGGCTCTTGATTATAACATGCCGCGGATATAACGTTCCTACAGCATGTCCCCCAATTCCCTATACTAGTTATTCATGCAATATTTCTACAGTACCGGTGTTCAAACTGTAAACAACTTTTCAGTCTAACGTGCGTTTCTGTCTCTCCCTTTTGATACAGTATCTGAACTGAAGAAAAGCTATGCTGGCACTTTATAACACACACATCTTATTCAGCATTTGTTTTATAACTAAATAAATATTAGGCCTATTATGTGGTTATCTTTCCTAATGTATTTACTTTTTTGCTTTATCCGACAGCCAAACCCGGGGCGAGCCCATTACCTCTTCCCCTTGCCCGATCCGCTCTCCTTCTCACACTTGGTTTGCTTTTCTGTCAGTTTGAATTGAACTCCCCTCCACCGTTTAGCCAGGATATTTATAGTTTAAAAACTGCTAATTAAAACGATCCACGAGTACCTTTTTTTTGGGTAAAAAATATAGTATTGATGCATATGGTGCTTTATGCATGGTTAATTCATGGAAAGTTACATTTTTGCTTCACTATATGTGCATTATAGAGAGGGTTATTTTATTTTGTATTTTAGTCAGATGTGTGTTGTTATGTGTCCCACAACGCACCAACCCCCTCCTCCGTTTATAACACTCTTCGGTTATAACGCTTATATTGTGTGTCCCCCGAGACCCGCATCGCACAATTGGCAAAGTGCTGCCGTGTGGGGTAGGTGCTAAGTGGCTGGGGAGTCCTTGGCTCACCGCACACCAGCGACCCTGATGGCTGGCCTGAGAAGGCTGCACGGCGGGCTTGCAGAGCGAAAAGAGCGGATGGCTGATGGCACACGTTTCGGAGGACGCGTGTGCTCGTCCTCGTCTCTATCGAGTTAGTCCGGAGATTGCAGAGGTGACCCAGGCTGAATAATAATTAGACATTCCAAAAATTGGGGAGAAAGTCAGGAAACATGCATAAAAATAATTATTAAAAAAAAATTAAATGAATAAAATAAACAGTATATATACTTTAATGTTTGGGCTCTTCATTTAAAGTTTTATTATTGTTATTGTTTTTGCGATTTAAATGCTTAATTACGTTTTTTTCACAACATTCTAAAAAGTTTATCAATATCAATTAATTTGAACCGACTTTCTTTGTTTTTTCTTATCAAAAAATGTGATAACTGCCAGCTCTGACTCGAAAGGTAACTAAGATCATAGAGTGTTGTTTCGGAAGGCTGTCACCTAAATCACCAATATAAAACATAGTGAGACAGCTTCCTGCGCTTATAACTGTGCTCCAGAACATTGGTTCATTTTACATTTCTAATACAGTATAAATGTGTTAAGTTCTGGATGATATGTAGAAAATCTATCTGGAATTCCTAATTTTGCATCATTTAAAAATCAATAGCATTTATTTATTTATTTATTTATACATTAAAAAAAAAAAATAGGAGGGGGTCATCCCAAATTATAGACATTTGATTTGACATACCACCCTAATCCATATTTAATTGGGCCAAAATTAAATTTGCATTCATGCTAGCTGAATCTCAGCATAAGCACCTTCAAAGTGGAATTCTAAATAGGTAAACCAAACCGAAATCATGTTTCAGTTATTTAAGGGATAAGGGAATTTAAGTGGCATTTCAATGTTTTCGAAAGGTTTTTCTTCGAGATGTAAATAATACACTGTTACATAGTGGAGGCAGGAGTGATCAGAGAGTGTGACATTACCTCAAAAGATTGGTGTTAAATTGAGGAAACCGTTCAAGTAGGAAATAAGGTGGCATGTTTTCAACAACAAAAAGAAAGAAAGAAAGAAAGAAACAAGATTACTATATCATTTTTTTTTTTACTGTATGATTTTAACACCTGCCTGCTGCTTTTCGATGCAACACTTTCAGTCCTCCAAGATAGAAAGATTGAAATAAAGTTAGCAAGGTCATGTTAAAGGTGTATAGTGTCCGTTTCAATCAGAATAATTGGTTAACAATAATGCTGTTGATTTAAAGAAAACAAAAATGAAAACAAATTATTTGTAAGCCCAGCAAAGAAGATATGAAGCTTAGTGCAGAACTATTCCTTTGTCTGGGAGCCGTACACATTTTGAAAAGTGATTTATGTTGCACAACCACGAAACACAAGTTGATTATACAAACCCGTTTCCATATGAAGCAGGTTGTGCATTTTACAAATTATATTTAACATTTATTTTTACATTCAAAGCTTCCAGATATGTCATACACTACTGATTTAATGACCTCTAGAATAAACTTTTTTGACTTTTGAGAATTCTGCAATTGCAGTTATATGGCTGAAAGCAAGTATACGGTGTCCATATTAGGACATTAGGACATCACGTCTCAGCGTCAGTTATAAGGAATTTCTTTGTCATGGATCATTTAGTCTGGGGATCAGTCTTCATTTCTCAATCATTTTTTCTGTCATCCCTCATGTGATTTTTATGTCAGCCATTATTTGTATCAGGTATCATTTGTATTTTGTGTCTGCCGTCACTTGAATTTCGAGTCACGGAAAACCTCTGTCAATGAAATTCTCTCTCTGTCAACCATCAGACAGCATTTTTTCTGGGACTTAACGTAACAGCCAATCATGTTTCTAGGTTTGCATATCCTATGATTTCATTGGCTACTGCGAATGCCAATCAACTGAAAACAAACCTTTCTACACATGGAGGGGATTAGTTATTAGTTGTGGGTTGTATTTTATGTATTTATTTGTTTGCTACGAGCCTAATATATTTGAACATATACAAATACCCGAGCTTAAACCTCTTTCATGAATTTACAATATGAAGACAAAAAAATACAAAATAACTTGAAGTAAATGTTAGTATTGCTAAGTGAACGAATAAAAAGCAAAATAACACACTTTATTCCTTAAGTGTCATTAGGAGACTCTATTATTAGAAATTTATTTACGCGTGGATACACCCATAAAGATTTTTTTTATTTTTTATATATATAAATTTAGTCGTTGCCAATTTTTTTTATTATTTTCTCCCAATTTTGAATGGCCAATTCTTTTATTATGCTCAGCTCACCGCTACAACCCCTGCGCTGACTCGAGAGGGCAAAGACGAACACACACTGTGTGCCCTCAGCCGACCGCTTTTTTTTCACACTGCAGACTCACCATGCAGCCACCCAAGAGCTACAGCGTCGGAGGACAATGCAGCTTACAGGCAAGCCCGCAGGCGCCTGGCCAGACTACAGGGGTCGCTGGTGCCCGGTGAGCTGAGGACACCCTGGCCGACCTAACCCTCCCTCCCCCAGGGCGGCGCTCGGCCAATTGAGCGCTGCCCCCTGGGAGCCCCCATCCTCGGTCGGCAAAGGAATAGCCTGGACTCGAACTCGCGACGTCCAGACTATAGGGTGCATCCTGCACTCTACGCAAGTGCTTTTACTGGATGCACCACTCGAGAGCCCCACACTCTCACATTTTAAAACTATACTACGTGAAGCTAGCATGGCGTATCTACAGTAATACTATTTTGAGTTCTTGAGTCGTAAAAATTGTAAACCATACAATACATGTTTAGTAGCTGAAACTAGATTTATATGCTGTGAAATATCTACTTTATACAGTACGTTATAAGTACTGTACAGTATACAAATAATGACTATACATATGTGTAGGAAACACAACAAAGACAGCTGGTTGCTACAAAACAAACTGTCTATCTGTCTGTCTATTCATAAGTAAGTCATGGCATGGGATAATCTAGTTCCATGTAGTTTTGTTTAATATGTATGTATCTTTATTTGTGAAACTATATATATATATTGGCTATTAATATCTGTGCTATGATATCTAAAGATGTAATATGTAGAACGATTAACGATGATCCCTTTAATACAAAATATCACCAGAGGTATTTTCACACAATCAACTGTGGGTTTTGTTTCCCCACACAAAATGTGAAGTCTGACTGAATTTAAAATGATTTCAGGAATACAGTGTGCTGTTAAATACATAAGGACCAAGGCCTTTCAAGAGTCATCATCCTGAATAATCGCTAAAAGAAAGTTTATAGTCTGCGAGAACATTTTAAAAGGATAAGTCATAATATTAAATAACTTTTGTCACATCTGAAAAAGAAGGCCCTGTTTATTTTAATAGTTCTGGGGATGGTACAGTGGACAGGTTTTTATTAATTTAGTGCTCTTTATATGCATCCTGGGTCCAGAGAATATACATCTGTTTGTCAGAGAAAAAAGATCAAAGGACCTCAAAACACTTAAACACATCCACGTATCCTTGCTTCTACACTAAAAGCAAAGTACAAACGCTTCAAAGTACATTGCTGTATTATATAGAATGCAGATTCACTCAGTGTTTGATAAATATTAATCACATTTCAATGAGAACGCATCTTTGTATTTGGCTTATAAAAATGGAAATTTCCAAATATGCAGGAGTAAATCTTCCAATATTGGTAATAAAAAATACACTTATTTGAGGAAAGGTACAAAACGCATTATCATGTACTATTCCTGAAAGCACACATTGTTCACCAGATGTTACTCTAGCTATAAAACAACATTTCTGAGATAAAAGGGCTTCTAAGTACTACAGCTTTGATTTCTTTCCTTAAGCAAGTTTAAGAAGAAAAAGAAACAAAACAAAAAAACCCATACTTTTATTTTTTGTATCTCTGGTAAATTTCTATTTTACCTTCTCAAAATGCTTTCAGCATCACCTGACCAGTGTGTAAATATGTAATTGTTGAGCTTACTGGTAACTATTAGAAAGTCGTATTAGATTTTATTAAAATATTGCCATTAGGGTATTGGGAAAGTGGCACATATCTTTAGAAATTGTGCATCATTTGCAAACCCGCTTGAGGAGTGAGGCAAACTGGGAGTAAATCTTTTAATACCTCTGATGATAAAGATGAATTATTTCAATCCACATCGCGTCGAAAAGCAAATTTAATTTCCCCTCCTTGTACTGTTAGGAGAAAAAGAAAGAACCTAACTAACAGACACTTACAAAAGATGTAAATAGTCTCGACAATTTTACTGAGAAGAAAAAATTAAGAATAATGATGCCGCATAGAGTGAAGACAACCTTGTACACCTTTTGTATTGATCTCAGTTTTGATATTATACTGTACAGCAATATACATCTACAGCAGACCTCCTTCTTCTCCTGTGCATGCATAATCGGAGTACAATGTTACATGAATCATTTTAATAGACTGGGTCCCCTAAGTCAGTTCTTAAATTACAAATCATTGGAAACGAATATAATAAACACTCTTTGGAGTCCAACCTGAACTTCTGATGAACCAGTGATAGAAACCCCATTGGATTTTAATTAAAAAAAAAAAGGTCAAAAAGGAGATACTGTATTATCAAATGAATAACTGTTTCATTCTGGAAAACAGAGCTGCCATGGGTTAAATGTAATTGAAATGCAAGTTCTAAATAACTACTGTAGGAGTGTATGTGTAAGTGGTGCAGTCAAATGGCAAACACATTTGAATTAATCTGTACATGATTCAATGCAAGTCCGCACCAAATGAAATAAAGGAACAATGCATTTGGATGTTAACATGCATATTCTTAATGGATAACATTTTATTTTGTGTATATTAGTGTTCGACTGCATTTTTTTTTATGGATGCACATTTTTTATGACAAATGATTAATTCCATCTACATATAGTTGTTCAGTAGGGAGGGCCCAAGACACTGGGATATTTTAATAGTGGCCAAGCTTATTATTTTTTCTAGTTAGGGAATACAGCATTATTGTTTAGAGGTCTTTGATATGTATTAAAAGTCAATTAGAAAAAGGGGCAGTGCGGATTCATTTAGAAGAATGTCTGCTAAACTGAAATCTTTTGTCAAGACTTGTCGAAAACAATGTAGGTGTTTTGCACTTACAATGACACTGCAGTAAATTCCCTTGCTGTGATCTGTTCCTTATAAACATCAGCTCTTGAGAGCACTTTCTGTCAGCCCCAGTCAATTTGGAGTCATTCACACTCTGGGAAAACAAAAGTTATACAAATTAGACACTCATTGGCTACGCTAAAAGAAGTACCCTTTTATATGTTTTTTTTTGTCAAAGAACTAATTAAAATGTATATTTTTAGATGTAGACTACGTTATAAAACCTTGGAGGTCCTTGAAAATCTTAAAATGCTTCATATAACTTCGATTCATATTTGAAGTGTTTTGATCTTGCATGCTTTAGATTCCCTACATTTTGAACCCATTCCAGCGCTTAGATGTGTTTAGGAACTTTTCTTGCTCAGTGTTCTGTTGCCCTGTCTTTTCAGTCTTTAGCCTCTAAATCACTTGTCATTACAGCCAGCGGTCCTGTTTTAACAGCTTTCAGTTAAAAATCTAACAGGCTGCAATTATGTCGGAGAGCTTTCTTTTAAATATTGAAACACCTAAAGAACATTGTAGCAGTGTCAAAACTGCAGGAGCTTGAAGCAAAACAAGCATTAAATCATTTAGCGTGGCCTGACCCTGGCTGCTTAATATGCTGGATTCAGTTGCAGTCACAAAACAATGCTTGTGGTGTTGTTAGTGCAGCACTGCTTACAAGAAGTAGTTTAAGAAACTGCAGCCTCAGTAAATCTGGTTAAAAGATGCAGTTTATGGAGGCTGTATATAATACAAAATAAAAAATACTTTCACGGCCAGCGGATTTTGACTGTATAGGACCTTACAGTATTACAGAAGTTATTTTACTTCAGTGGGTATTCCTAGGAGTTCATTTAAAGGGCAAAATGTGTGCTTGTGAAGGGCTATATCTGGAATGAACATATAGGGATTTTAAATTTTTTTTTTTTATTATAAACAAACAGGTGTTTATTACATATATGAAAGTACTAATAAAAACCTTGAGAAAAGCATGTTCCTCTTTTCAATAAAACAATATAGAAAAGGTTTGCACTCAAATGTTGTATCATATTTGTATTTGTGTTTTGCATTGTACACAAACTATGTAATATAAGTAGCCTTGACAGAAGACAATATTCAGTAGTCTCCATCTCAAGTTGTGCAATTACGTTTGCTCATAACTGATATTACAGTGTTAAAGTGTTATTATACATGCAAATGTAAATAGTGGAGTTAAAGGACAGTTTTTCTGGTGTGAAGAGTATGTAATAATCACTACTTAATTCATTTTTTTTTTTTTTTAATAGAAGTCTGGTACGTTAGTCTCTGTGTTAAAAATCAAATGTACTGCCCAGTTTGTTCCACTAATAACCTGCTCTATAAACGGCCTGAGTGTATGCCGAAATATTACATCATGCACTGTCTTACTTCTTCAAAAATACTCAAATTATTATTATTATTATACATTGTTTTAACATACAGCTGTTATTGAGTTTTACCATTGGAGAACCCTAAAGCAAATCTTTATATATCCAATAAAATAGGTAAGAGAGTTACATTTGGGCCCAGTCTAGGTTGTTGTAATGCAGAAGGTCTTTTTTTTTGTTGTTGTAATACATTTTAACATGCACATTTATCAAGTTAATAGTCATATTGCCTCCAGGACACCATAGTAAATGACAAGATGCATTATTCCAGGTTAATTAATAATATAATGAGTAAATAATACATACACACAGTTACAGCATTGTGATATTCTAGTCCCATGAGCCCAATTAAAAATAAATAAATAAATAAATAAATAAACAAATAAATAAATTCATTAATAAGTAGCCCAGTCAACAAGAACTGATCCCTTCCTAATTATATATATATATATATATACAGTACTGTGCAAAAGTTTTAGGCAGGTGTGAAAAAATGCTGTAAAGTAAGAATGCTTTCAAAAATAGACATGTTAATAGATTATATTTATCAATTAACTAAATGCAAAGTGAGTGAACAGAAGAAAAATCTAAATCAAATCCATATTTGGTGTGACCACCCTTTGCCTTCAAAACAGCATCAATTCTTCTAGGTACACTTGCACAAAGTCAGGGATTTTGTAGGCATATAGTCAGGTGTATGATTAAACAATTATAACAAACAGGTGCTAATGATCATCAATTCAATATGTAGGTTGAAACACAATCATTAACTGAAACAGAAACGGCTGTGTAGGAGGAATAAAACTGGGTGAGGAACAGCCAAACTCAGCTAACAAGGTGAGGTTGCTGAAGACAATTACTGTCAAAAGTCATACACCATGGCAAGACTGAGCACAGCAACAAGACACAAGGTAGTTATACTGCATCAGCAAGGTCTCTCCCAGGCAGAAATTTCAAGGCAGACAGGGGTTTCCAGATGTGCTGTCCAAGCTCTTTTGAAGAAGCACAAAGAAGCGAACAGCGTTGAGGACCGTGAAGCGCAGTGGTCGACCAAGGAAACTTACTGCAGCAGATGAAAGACACATCATGCTTACTTCCCTTCGCAATCGGAAGATGTCCAGCAGTGCCATCAGCTCAGAACTGGCAGTAAACAGTGGGACCCTGGTACACCCATCTACTGTCGGAGAAGTCTGGTCAGAAGTGGCCTTCATGGAAGACTTGCGGCCAAAAAGCCATACCTCCGGCGTGGAAACAAGGCCAAGCGACTCAACTATGCATGAAAACACAGGAACTGGGGTGCAGAAAAATGGCAGCAGGTGCTCTGGACTTATGAGTCAAAATTTGAAATATTTGGCTGTAGCAGAAGGCAGTTTGTTAGCCGAAGGGCTGGAGAGCATACACGAATGAGTGTCTGCAGGCAACAGTGAAGCATGGTGGAGGTTCCTTGCAAGTTTGGGGCTGCATTTCTGCAAATGGAGTTGGGGATTTGGTCAGAATTAATGGTCTCCTCAATGCTGAGAAGTACAGGCAGATACTTATCCATCATGCAATACCATCAGGGAGGCATCTGATTGGCCCCAAATTTATTCTGCAGCATGACAACAACCCCAAACATACAGCGAAAGTCATTAAGAACTATCTTCAGCGTAAAGAAGAACAAGGAGTCCTGGAAGTGATGGTATGGCCCCACAGAGCCCTGATCTCAACATCATCGAGTCTGTCTGGGATTACATGAAGAGAGAGAAGCAACTGAGGCTGCCTAAATCCACAGAAGAACTGTGGTTAGTTCTCCAAGATGTTTGGGCCAACCTACCTGCGAGTTCCTTCAAAAACTGTGTGCAAGTGTACCTAGGCAATTGATGCTTGATGCTGTTTTGAAGGCAAAGGGTGGTCACACCAAATATGGATTTGATTTAGATTTTTCTTCTGTTCACTCACTTTGCATTTTGTTAATTGATAAATATAATCTATTAACATGTCTATTTTTGAAAGCATTCTTACTTTACAGCATTTTTTCACACCTGCCTAAAACTTTTGCACAGTACTGTATATATATATATATATATATATATATATATATATATATATATATATATATGTGTGTGTGTGTGTGTGTGTATATACAGTATATATATATAGTAATATATATATATATATATTACTTGAAGAAAATATAGATGCCGGCGGTATGCTCTGATGAAGACAACATGTAGAAATGCGGCAGCATATCTGTTTTTACCTTGTTTTAATGAATAAAGTATGAATAATTGAGAGACACGTTTGGAATATAGACTTATTTAGCTGGAGTTGCTGTCTTTTCTCTTCGGTGGTGGTAAAATCTTTGTTTTTTACATACATATTATTAGATAGTCTGGACAATTTTACTGAGAAGGAGAAATTACATGTATTACTGTTTGCAGTATTTAGTAGAATATCCTGTCATTTACTGTTGGAGCATCAAGCACTTTCAGAATCGCCCTCCTATTCCCTCACCACTGGTATACATTCACTTATTTTACAAATCCATACACCTTGATTTCTTAAAAACTTGAAGATCATCTACAGTAGCCTTTTATAAGTGGGACCTTGTCAAAGAAAGCAGAAATCAATTTATAACAGAGTTAACTTGTGAAAATTGCATATTCTCCCTTCATCTGCTGAACAGACACTTTCCCTTTTCCTCAAGAGGACACAGGCTCTTTATTAATTGCGGCAAGTGGATATGTATGAAAGTTTAAGGGTCCTTCTGCCCGGTCTCCTGTGCTCCATCATTACTCTTTTTCGAGAGAAGGATAGTGTGATGGAGCGCTTGCAGGGCGGATCGAGTTGGGGGCAGAGGGAGAAAGGGTGTAATTAGTGAGTTACATGGGGGCCAAACAGAAGACTCAGCCAGGTGTAGAGGAGATTGGTTGGTATTTATGAACGAATGTCATAATTGTGACAGGATGATGAATTAGCCCCAGACTCTGCCTTTTTTTTTTTTCGTTAAGAAAAAATCAAAAAAAGGTCTAACACTGATGAGTGGTTTTTGTGTGGTCTGTTTAAGGGAAGGTCCTGTGGTTTTTACCCAGCCTCCAAAGCCAAACACCTAGCTTCTTTCTGCCCTGGGGAGAATTACACTTATTATAAAATGTTCCCAAGTACATGTACATAATACCCTAACCCCAGCCCTAACCCAAACCATTAATACTGCAGTGAGTTATGACTAGAGAAAGTTATAGGAAATTAAGATATTTCAGAAGAACAAGCTTACGTTCTCCCTGCCCAAAATTATATATTATTATTATTTTATTTTATTTTATTTTTTTTAAGTAAGGTGACCAGATGACCCGTTTTGGATGGGACAGTCCCACTTTTGGAACACTGGTCCCATTGTCCCCAGAACCTTTCTTGAGACGCTCATTTACCATTGTATGGAATGTTGGAATTATTCTCTTCATCTATGATATTTGTATGTCTGCGTGCAAATGACTTTGCTTTGTGCGTAGCTATTGGCGACAGTTGTGGAAATTGTAACGTCACATCACCATGCCATGGTTCAAACGCAGTGCGCTGAAGCTTGTCGTGGTTTGAACACTGTGCATCAAAATAGCCCATCGCAACAATAGGAGGGGCTGTAAAACATGACAAAAGTATTTGGAAACGTATTTTCTATTGAAATATGTATATATTCGCTTATAGTTCACCACATTTGTAAAATTCATATTGTAAATATGAATTTTACAAATTTTCTGAATTATTTATTTATTTATTTAAGTATACATGTTATGTTGTTTTTAGCAATAATGAAATACAATAGTTTCAGGTCTTCTGGTGCCAATTTAATTTCTTAAAAAAAAAAATATTTTCATTGATAGTTGAGTACTGTATATGATACCAGTAGTTTAAAACAATTACACAAAAAGAATAACATCCTCGTTTGATTTTACCTTTCTTTAAAACATATCAAAATAAGCTGCCTTAGAGGAGGGATAAATCTCTTTAA
This sequence comes from Acipenser oxyrinchus oxyrinchus, assembly GCA_030684275.1. Classification (NCBI taxonomy): domain Eukaryota; kingdom Metazoa; phylum Chordata; class Actinopteri; order Acipenseriformes; family Acipenseridae; genus Acipenser; species Acipenser oxyrinchus. The sequence goes on along the minus strand of CM060263.1, from coordinate 9,601,379 downwards.
TTTGGTGACCCCTTATTTATCTATCTGTGTTAAATGTATTATAGAAGAAGTATATTTTATCCTGCAAAGTTTAAGTAAAAAAGAGACCATGAAGTACTCATATTTAAGATTAATGTTATCTGTTGCACACGTGTGATAGCTATATAAGGTATTTTATAAGTATTTTACTTTATCACAGCTATTAGTTTAATAGAAGAAAAACAACACATTGTTAAAAAAAGCAAAACATGTTTGTCCTTCAGCAAAAGAGGCAAATGTCAGGGCTGAAATTACTGGGGATTCCTTAAAACAGAAAGGAACCTGTTCAACGCGTTAATTGTATGATGACATTTCCTGCCTTGTCTATGCAGTTTTTCAGTACCAATCAATGATAATGAGAAAGGGATTCATGACAATCTGAAAACTTCCTTGTGTATTTTACATAGGCTAATGCTGATGCTTATATTAAGGAAGATTAAATAGTATTCCTTTCGGAAGTAAAGAAGTGACAGCATTTAATTTTATCAAAAAATGAATACGATGTAATCTTATTACACCTGGATCCATGTCTCAGCCTATACTGTTGACTCAAAAAAATTAACTCCAGCCAAGATCAGCAAAGAAATTAGCCCTGGTAAAATGCGTCGTTATCTATTATTTAGATTGTCAGGAGACGCTGTCTCATGATCATTGATTGGTACCGAAAAATGGGATAGGCAGGAAATTTCATCATGCAATTATCACATTTTTATAGGTTCCTTTCCGTTTTAAGCGATGCCCGTCAGCTTACAACATGTTAAAGGGGGAATTTGGAAATACAACTAAAATATGGATTACTATAACTATACTTAATAACTACTTCAGAAGGAAATTCCTGTTTCTGCAATCAGGGCAGCTTCTAAACAAAACTCAGAAAAGTGGATTAGTGTGCTTCATTTATTTCACACAGTCAAAAGAGGATATTTAACCATGTCATCACCTTTTAATAGTAATAGTTTTATAGTAGAAAGTGGCTGAAAATTAACCTAGTATCTATTAATCGCGGCACATTAATGATCCAAGCAGAAACTGCAATAGAAAAAATATACAGAACAAATACCATGTCATATTAAATGATAATAAATTCAATATTTTGAAAAAAAAATAGATTTTATGAATTAACCGTTTAATAAATAGAAATATTGAGTTACGTAATGTTTTCATACAGGTTTGCAGATTGGACACTGGAGGACAGCATAGAGAAAGAGTAAGATGGAAAGTGGAAATCAAAGAGAGAAGATGCAGTTTCGTAGGCAGAAAAAGGACTCGATTTGCAGCAGTAATCAGCAATAAAATAGAATCTCTGAATTGCTACTGTGTACTGTAATAACTATACTTGTGTAGAAATGACATTACAAAGACAATAAAGATCATTTATTCATAAAAAAAAAAGTTTTTGAAAGTAAAATAGTCCACTCTAAATATCACCATTCGTCTCTGCATTCACTTTCAATATGATATTAGATCAAACATTGCCAAAGTGAAATAAAAACCAGAGAGCTTCCCTGTAGCTTGGACATTGGAAGTTATGGAGTTTAAGGGCTTAAAAGTCTGGTCACCTTATTTTTAAGTAATATTTAGATACCGGAGCTTCTTCAGCAGATTAAGTGAAAAGCTGCTATTTTGTTTTGGCCGCCTGCAAGGTTTGCGGGAGACTGCCGGTTTGGCTTGACTTTACTGAGTCTTTGTTACACAGGAAGAAGACTTGCTAGCAGAACACCACTGTTGCCTGGCAGTGGTGCTGTAGGAGGAAACTGGGAGATGAAATTAAAAACAAAAAAGTAAAGGATCTGATCATCTAAACCAACAATTGGATAAGTGCATGTTTAACCATAAAAATATATATTCTTTAATAGTGTAAACGTTTCAACCTTGTGTGAAACAGTTGTTTATCATTTCAACTTATTGCCATGCATTTATATTTTGCTCTTGTGTTTATTTCAAATTGTACATTTCTTTCACATGCAGTGGGGTACATGGCATCTAGGAATTTGAGTTTTAGCTGATTCACAAAACTTTTTTTTTCTGTATGGAGCTTTCAGCCTTTGTACTCAAAATATTACCTACTGATAACCGTGTATCTGTATGTTCAATTTTTATCCCCAGCTGATGTAGGACTTTATGATTTACATTTTTTAATGTTTGTTTTTAGAAATATTTGGGCTTTTTACAGAGAAAAGGCAGTCTTTATCTGGGCTTTTATATCATCTAAAATATGAATTGTTCTGTTCTTTCTGCTATTGTCCATTAGTGCTGGTGTTTTGATGCATCCTGTAAACTGCTTGAGTCAAACAACAGCACAGATGGGACTCACAGTGTGCATGGCACCTCTATTGCAACAAAATACACTGACCTGCACCATAACCGTGTTATTGTATATGTCCAATCCAAGCTGGAACGGTATTTAAATTATTGACAATGTATGTAAATTATTGACAATGTAAGGAGGCTGTGCGGTCCAGTGGTTAAAGAAAAGGGCTTGTAACCAGGAGGTCCCCGGTTCAAATCCCACCTCAGCCACTGACTCATTGTGTGACCCTGAGCAAGTCACTTAATCTCCTTGTGCTCTGTCTTTCGGGTGAGACGTAATTGTAAGTGACTCTGCAGCTGATGCATAGTTCACACACCCTTGTCTCTGTAAGTCGCCTTGGATAAAGGCGTCTGCTAAATAAACAAATAATAATAATAACATTACAACAACAGTTTCTGCATTTACATATTTTTTTTGCCTAAATAAATACATACCCGAGTCATTGAATGGCATTTGGTTGACACCCATACTGTACTGTATGCAGACCCACTTTCCCTAACACATTTCATAATAAAAATGAACATTATAAATCAACTGCATGTTATTAAGAAACAGAGCCTGTTGGGTCTTCAGTTTCATGTACTTGTACATCACACCTAAGCAGGAAGGTGTTGTAGAACTGTCATTGCAGAATTACCATTTTTGCAACAGCACAAACACAATTACACCAGGGAGCAAGCTGAGGCCACCTTAGCTGGGCAGGGGACCTGTGCAGCCATCAGATCAAAATGATTTTTGATCACTTAAGTGAGGACAGTATTGAAGCCTAAACCCTTGAAGTGATAGGCCAGAGCATTAAAGCAGTGCATTATTTCCCTGTTCCAGCCAGCCGGTTCCATTACATGCTATCCCATAACTATTAAATGGGTCAGTAGAAAGTCTTGCCTTCAGACTGAATAAAAGGGAGTTCAATTGAACTGATACCTCTAGTTTTATTGGATAGGAAAATAAGATTTATAATGTCATTATTTCTGCACTTGAGTGAAACTTGTTGGGAGAGTAAGACGTATATGCACGAGCTATATGAATAGTGTCTATTTAGAAGGCATACCTACGTATTATGTGTTTACCTGTAAATATATTAACACTTTGAGAATCCCCTTCAAATTGCCCTTATGTATTCAGAGAGGTATCCATGTTTTTAATCCTCAATGATGTTACTCTTTCATGAGTTTCTGAAGTTTGTTGCCAGTTTTAATTGTCACATATGCACTATTATGCTTTCTCCTGTTTTGAATCAGTAATTGAAAAGAATGTAGACAGATTTGACGCTCCAAGTAGCAAAAATAACCCAGACCCCAAAGTGCTTTGGTTCAAACAAAATGCCAACAGTATAATATTACAAAATGCATAAATTAGGCTATTGTTGTGTCCTATATTTTGGCTGTTTTGCTGTGCATGTATGATCTAAATGTTTTACATTGTGTAAACCATAATAGCAGCAACAGCCACTCTCCGAGGAATCCTATTAATATATCAATACACTTGCTCAATTCTTGGCAAATATATTGCATTAAGGGACTATGTCTACAGTTCAGGCTGTATGATCCTGGTTTCAATATACAGTTGAAACACTTGAGTGCTGGGTGATCTTGTGCATCCAGGAAGTCAGCATTTATACACACGTGTACTACATATTGTTTTTTGTTTTTTTCTTATTGGTGTTTGTCTCTACATAGTAACAACACAGGGAAGGAGTTCGGACTGTTCCTTGTAAAAAAAAATCCTTAACACAACTTCCCACATTTAGGATTAGATCAATGGCATTTGCAGCGTCAAGTGAGATATCAGATGCAAGCTTTAAGAGACCTGGACCCAGGGCTTCAAAAGAGGACACAAAGATAATGTATGTGTTGTTTGCGAAATACTTCAGCCGGGACCTACCGGATGAGCACACACAGTATTTCATGAGACCGAAGGACAAATAAAGTGCATTACCTGTGAAGGCAATGTGTGCTGTTCCTACGGTGGATTAGAGGAGACTGAGATTTATCACCTCTTGCAGTATTTGCAGTATGACATTCAAGGTGTTTGGATTGTAGCTGCAACAATTTGCAATTGGTGCATTGTTGACTCATGAGATACATTTCTTGCATGTGCAAAGAACACATTTATGTATTTATGAAAAAATACAATACATAAACTATTTAATATTAATATTTTGTGTGTGCCATAAATCTGTTCTTTGCACATGCAAGAAATTGGATGTATGTTTATTCCACTTGGCAGCACCTTTTGAAGAATATTTATTTATTTTTTATTTTTTGGAGAACTCCTGTAGCACAATACAGTTAATTCCTATATATATATATATATATATATATATATATATATATATATATATATATATATATATATCTTTTACATGCTTTTTGCCCTCTTTGCAGGCAATAAAGTTTATTTTCTTCAGAAGACTTCAATCTGCATGTAGAAATCAGGCAGCTAGGTTACGCCTTTTTCTTTTGGATATCCTCCAATCCTTTTTTTTCCAGGGGCACATAATTAGGACCACAGCATTTAATAGTGCACCCTATTCATAGACTAATGAATGTCACTTATGCTTAACCACTAATCAGAAGAAGATAGGAGTACAGCTGTTACAAATTCAGAAACCTAGAAATTAGCTAACAGTTTTTTCTATATATGTTTACAAATTTACATCTGTAGATTCCTTTATTCATGAACAGTGCTGGCAAAAACTGTCCAAACTTTCATGCTTCATTTCCTCTGGCCATTAGGCAGCCTGACTGAGAACCACCGTCCAATGAATCCATAGATCTGTGAAATGTAGTTCTCTTTACAATCACTCCTGTTTGTTGTGGTGCATACTGTTAGTGTGGGAATTGGAAATAAAGTTTGACAATGCATGACAGAGCTGGCGTCAAGGAAGTACTGTAAGTATTACAATCAAAATAACCACAAGCACTTACTGGGACTGTTCATGTACATACATTGAATTGTATTGTTAGTTGTCTGGGTTGTTTTGGAAAGAATATTTGTATTTCTTTCACAAGCTTCCCTAATGCATGTTTGTAGCTGCCTAAATTGAAATACATATCTCTGTGTTGGAGTGGGGGGTTGGAATTCTCTTGAAATAGGGCCCAACAGAAGGATTTAGAGCTACAGTGTCCTTTTTGCAATACTTTTGATAGCAATGAAAGCATGTCATACAGTTACATTGCACATAATTAATTGAAGCTGAAACTGGTTACATTTAATCCAGTTCACACAGACCACCCTGGCTGGGGAATACTGCCTTTTGGACCCGGGTCTTATCATTACAACAGAAATGTCTGAGCTTTGGAATGGCCCTTACCAAATTGCAGTAACTTGTAAGTAATGTTTTAGAATGTTTAGCACATGCTTTACTACTAATAAGTACTAATACATAGACATTCCAATCATACATGTTTTCAATCTAATTATATATAGTGGTAGCCATCGAAAAAGTTACAACTTTCCTACGGAATCCCACAGGAAGTTGCGCTTCAATGTTTAATGCTGCAGTGTATTCAATAGGTGGCGGCAAAACACTGTTCAGTGTTTTTACATTGCAAAGCCCCACTACTTTCAATTTAAATAAAATGACACTTCGTAAATGGAATTCATTATTGTTTGTGAAAAAAATAGTGCATTTGTGACTATTTTAAGTTCTTCATAAATCGTTGAACATTCCAGAATGCTGAGTTCTTAGCTAAAACTGTTGTACCATAAACTAAGCGAAATATGCAAACGTTTTGCTGATGCCTTCCTCCATGTTGTTATTTCCATTTTAATCTAATATTTTTAACTATTACAATAATTTGATCAATACTGTCACACAGGCGATTGTATTGCTTCAATTTAAATACCTTGGGTGCTTTATACATAGGCGGTGTACAGTGGGGAAATATCAAATATGAAGTTGATGGCTAGTCAGTATGAAATTGGTAAAACCTAATTTACTCCACAAAAAAAAAAAAAAAATGATTACACGTTATTGCATGAGATGAAATCCTTTGTCGACACGTACTGTATAAAGCGTTCTCCTTTAGCCTACCAAGTAGAGTTCTTGCTCTTCCATCTATCTGGTTTAACTGTTTATCTTAAATTGCCTTTCAGTCAGTGTACTATTTCCTTAACTTGATTTTAAGAAGTAGTACACAGAATCACATACAGCAGTTCTGACACAACCCTGTTTATCGTTGTATTGCAATGTTATAAGAATGTAGCTTATTTTTAATAGCAGTATACTTTGGTCTCGAGGTCAGTAGTCTCCAGGGAGTTTGAGTTGCCCAGAACCTGAGCTCCAGACCTTCTGAACACTTATTCCGTGTCATATGTAATCCTGTTTTTTTTTTCATGCTGTATATAATAAATCTTGTGGCCCTCCTTGGGGGGGAGGATTGCATTTATAGTTGTAATAAAAATAAACCAGTTAGTTGTGGCTCCACCTGACATTTAGCAGCCTGTTTGAGCAAGCTCTTTCTGTCTTTGTGCAGCATGAAACATAATTTGTGACTTTGTAAATACAGCCAGAACTGAAGCCTCCTTTTTCATTTTTAAAGAATGAATATTTTAAGAGCACTGTTTGTCTGCACTTTTAAAAAGCTAAAGTTTTTAGGTAGATTAGGACAACCTATGTCAGGTAAAGCTTGAAAAGTATAAACCTTTTTTATGCAAGCCATAAAACGTCATGGGAACAACCTACTGTATATTTTTCTGAAACAATTATATGTTGGGTGTCCAGTACACAAAGACTTTTCAGAAGCTAAGATTAATTACATAGATTTAGGTGACGCGTTTGTTTACCTCTTATAAACATTTGTATAATACATGTGAATAGAAGTGGTGGTACTCTATATTTAAACAATACAGTATTTTATTTGTTATTGTCTTTTGGTATTTATGGTTTAACTTTAATATGCTATTATTTATTGGTGCATAACATGCTTTGAAAATACATTATGTAATGGACAATTTAGTAGTGTAAAAAGAAAACCACACATAAACAAAAGAACATCACTGATCATCTTCAGATTTCACATTTGCCAGTGAGAGGTCTAAACAGCTGCAGATCTCAATAACAGCGCCCTAAAGCTCATAAACCTGCTCTATCGTGGACACATGATTTCACAGTATTTTATTTATATATATATATATATTTGTATTGTATTTTGTCAAGTTAATAAGATGGTCCATATATCATCCCTGGGAGTTAAAAGAGTGAGTTTATTGAGATCTGCCTCTATTTAGATTGTTATGCAAGACAGTTTCAATCCTTTCCTTATTTCTTTCCACAAAGGTGAGTTATTGAAGTATAATGAAGTAAGTTTTGATTAATTAAATAAATATTTGAAAATTGTTAAATTGGCCACAACAGCCTAGAGTCTTTTAAATGCTCTCGTGAATAGAGCTCAGAGTTGCAGGTTCTGGCTTTGTGCATATATGCCTAATACAGCATGTGTTACATTCTCATGTAAACAAAAATAGACTCTCTAAGGGAGCACTTCTAAAGACAATATTTACATTATTGCAGGGAGTGAGATTCATTTTGGTCGTGTGCAGTTTCCTTTTTCAGGTCTGGTGAACCCGACGCAGTGATATATGAAGTGAGGGGTTGATTGTGCGGGATCTGTGAGCGCTCAGATGCTGTGGCTCTTAATCCTGGAGTTCTGCCTGTAACATTCTCCAGATTTATCAGCCCTTTCACCATACTGACATCCCTGGTTCTGTACAGACACAAAAGTCAGGGAATGTCTAGTTTCCACAGTGCACCAGTCCAATCATATGTTCTAACACTGTCCTTTTAATTATTCTCTGCACACTCCACCCTTTAAATGACATCCGGAATACCTATAGACTCACTAACTGCCCACCAACAGCAAAAGGATTTTCTCCTATGAAAACCTTCTCGTTATACTGTCAGACTTCCTACCGCCATTTGCCACCTCACGAAGAACAAATGGTAAAAATTCACAACATTTCTATTTTTATATAAATAGCAGGATATAAATTACCATACAAATGAACTTCTGCATTTAACTTTAAATACTGTAGGTTTGAAGAAATCTTGCATGTTTGTCTGCTTAAGCATCTCCAGGTGGAGCCATTGAGCTCGAAGAAGCAGGCGTCTCAGCAGCAATTATTAATCTCAAGTTTAATTTCCAGACATAAGGTACATGCTTTCTCTTTGCCTCTATTTCTATATATGTATATACAGTTATAACACTGGACTTGCATCAACTGTAACTGAGAAAGGCAAAGAAAATCTAACAGAATGTAAGTAACCACTTGATAGGGACACAGTATCCTTAAGTTCATTACAAGACACAAAATGTTTTACTGCACAGTACTTTCATGTCCAGTAAAATGTACTCTACATCAGATTACAGTTTTCTGAGGAATTCAGCATTCATTATTTTTTTTTCTATAATGCTGAATCATTTTGTGTTTTAGATGGGCTATTCTATTATATTGCCACATTTAAACACAAATAAAATATCTCTAAGTATATTGTGTAAATGTGTATACTGTTAATTAGAATGATATCATGTCAATCTGCAAAAGTAAACAGCTATGTAATAAGATTAGCTCAGTATGCAGGCATTGTGTACATATCCATATTCCTAAGGGTCTGATCAGTCTTTGGAAGATGATCTCTCAAAGGATTTTTTAATGTGGAGAATGAATGACACAAACAAACATACTGCTAAATTTACTTCTTGGTAACAGGAGCAGACAAGCTCCTTTGGGGAACACCTAGCCACAGTGTTGGCAACATCTTAAAAAAAAACAAAAAAACATTGGCAACCACAGATCTTAGTACAATCTCTTAATCATTAGTTATTTGTAAGACTTTTTTTTTTAAATCACAAATGTGTTTTATTCACAGCCAAGTTGACAGTAATTGTAAACAAGTTTTGATTTTACTGTCTTGCTATGCTTAGTATAGTCGAAGAAGGAGCTTTCATTTCAACATGCCACAAGAAGAGTTATTCGATTAATCCTTAGTTTCCACAAATTTCTACAGTTGGCAAATGTCCCAGGGTACAGGGTCTAGGGGAATAATAAATATCAAAGCAATCGTGATTATGTTGAAAAAGCTACTGTGGGGATAGGTAGAGGACACCGTTTCCATTAAGACTTTAAAGAGAGCAGGGATAGAGCATACATTTAACATCTGAAATTAGATCGAGTGTTTACAGTTATGGATGCAGAAATGTGATCTAACCTCCATCAGTGATGGTCAGCAGAAGAACAAGCAAGGTTGAGTCACAGGGAAGCCTGCATTGCTGCACTCCTTGCCCTGCCTGCTTTGAGCATCTTTTAGGGGAAACCCTTTACAATAATTTATCCAAGACAGGTGCGGCAAGTCATGCTCCAGTCTTGTTGATTGCTTGTACCACTCTTCTATTAAGTGGCTCCTGCCAATGTACTGTTAATCATGTGTACTAATGGCTGCCAGTGGATTATTAATCGTGGTGGGAGAGCGTATTTTGTATTTGATGTGGTATGTGGTGTATTTCATGTTGTCTGTTATATGATTTAATATAGTGGTGCACAGAGTGTGGGTTATGTAGCGCAGGTGATGTAAAATGTATTATCATATTTAGGCACGGGGATTGCAGATTAAAATGGGTATTTGTATGGGGCACGGGAAGTGCACAATTAGTCCACGTGCAGACTGTGCCGAGATTCAAGTGAATGATTGATTAGCAATCGAGTCTCGGCACAGCTGTATAAAAAAATGACTGTTTCACACACAGGGTTGGGTTGTTACTTGTTATAGGTCAGTGTTTGTTTGTCTTTTCGTTTGGCCAGTCCTGTCTATATCCTGTGTTCTTCCAGGTCTGACGTCACCGCTCAAGCCATCCTGTGACAGACAGGAAGTGTGCACATCGAAGATAAATACCTGTCAGGGACCCAATTGAAAATAAGGGATATGTAAAAAGGGAGGGTTTTTATTTTCTGATTACCTGTGACCCTATATAAAGAGATATTTTACCATTGGGTTTACTGGGCTCAGTAGTCTTAAATCTTTTTGAGAGCTTGATTTATGTGTCTGGCTGGTTCAGGACTTTATTTAGATATATGCCAGGAAGGGAAAGCTTAAGAAATGCCCAAAGTGAGATTGTAGGGTTGTCAACCCCCACTGAAACTCTTTCTCAATGTGTCTGGTTATAAGACATTCTGAAGGAAGGAACTATTTATTGAGGGTGTGTCAAGCATCATACACAACTACAGAATGAGTTGAGTGTTCCCGGCCCATTATATAATTATAGATTGGTTAATTCTACAAATTTCGCTATTGATTGTTGGCATGCCCAGAGAAAACAATGAGGTGCTGTTTAATATCGAGGTCAGGCTCCAAGGTGGTATTATTGAATCAGAATGGTCTTCTAAAGAGGAAACTCTCGTACCTTTAAAAGTGACCTACCCATCCCCTATAAGCCAAGACATAAATAATGCTCTCCTTTTGCCACGCAGTGATGTAATGTAGGACCACATTCAATATCTTTACACAGCTTTTATGTTGTGGCATTTCTGTTGGTCCTCTGCTGGAGCCGTGAGAATAGACAATTTCCTTTAGTCCCCAGGGTTGTTCTTTAACGTATTGTACTTGCTTATTTTTCAGTTAAGCAGTTTGCCTGTTTGGCGCTGTAGGGACTGAACAGTTTTAATTAGATTTGATATGCTGTGAATATGGCACATTTGTTTTATAAGGTGCATTATTTTAGGTGGAATTCAGCTATATAGTACTGTTCTTCAATGATTGATTTAATTTCTCAACTAAATCCAATTGGTCACAAAATAGTGTAAAAGCACCACCTCTTTTGAACATAGTTGTAAAGCAGTATTTGTAAAGAATGTATTAGAGCTTTTAAGACTGCTGCTCTTAAACTATAACAAATGCTAAAAGGCTCTTTATCGTATGGATTTTGCTTCAGTAATCCATCATTTATGTTAGCTATTTTATATGCCATTATAAATGTTGTGACAGAGGGGGTTTATATTTCTTCCTCTTTCAGTTTGCTTACTCAATCTTTCAGAGCTAGGAATCCAGTCTTTCCCAATGTCGTTCCTAAAGCAGAGCCTAATAAATAGTGAGCACCCTCACATGCAGATACTTTGCGGTTTGGAAATGGGTACCGCTGAACCACTAACGTTGTGCTTGCACTAAAACAAGTATTATATTCTAAGCTGTGCGTGGCGATTATAAATTAAATAAGTACATAGCTGTGCTGCAGGCGACACATACCGTGGCTCAAACCAGAATGGTAAAACATTTTTATTTTATTTCAGTTCCCTATCTTAAAGTTAACTCCTCAAACTGTTTGGTATCTCTTTCTAAAAACAGAGAGAAGATTCCTTGGAAAACAGATGTATCATTTTGGGTTGCTTCATATTTATTTTAGTTTGAAATGTTTGCTGTACGTGTAACTCTGAAAGCAATGTACATTACCAGTTCAAAGTTAATCAGCTTCATTTACCTTTAAATGATGATGGTACCTCAAGGTCAGACAGGTGTATTTACTGTGTCTAAATTACCACCATAAAATACGTTGAACCCACTGATTTGGCCACAGTGTGTAACTGTCAACTATTGCTATAGATACTGAGGTACCTGAGCATTTTTATTTGCATATTTTTTCTCCTATTATCACTGTTTTTTAATGTTAAATAGATCATTCACATACAGTAAATACCAGTAGCCTGCAGCTCAAATGCAAAGCAGAAATCCCTTTTTTTTCCTTACGTCTTCAAAAAATGTCTATATATTCTGTAGATATTCAATGTAATACTGTAATAATATTATTTTACCATTGTCTGGTTCTGTCTTTTAATTGCAAACACTGCTCCTAGGAGATTTAAAAAGCAAGCAGGTGTGATCTGGGTGCGCTTTACACTCAAGTTAATGAAATGTGATCTCCCCCGAGCTCGGGGTACTCAGATAGTAATTCGTGTGTGTTTGATTTGTTTTCCCGCAGCACAAAGCCAAGGTGGAAGCCATGACCCTTGACCTAGCTTCTCTACGCAGTGTGCAGGAGTTTGCAGAGGCATTCAAGTCCAAAAATCTGTAAGTGACAATATCCCTAATGATCATGGGGTTTACTGCATATCTGTGAATTTGTCTGTGATTTGAATGTCATCCCCCAGAAGTCAACTAGTACTGTTTAGTCAATTAATATAATAAAATATCACAATAACCATTAAAGAAGTGCTTTTTGTTCACGCTTATACTATTTAAAAATACAATTAATTGTTTGTTATTGTTGGGTAAGCAGCATTAGTTACAGTTGATCACATTAACCAAAAAAAAGTCTGCATTAGGCTTTATTCAGTTTAGTGTGCAATGTTTAGTCCTCCTGGCGCAGGTTAAGTATACATTATAATTAGAAAAAATGTGACATAATTTGTGTGCTGAACCCAGGAAGAATGTAGCATTCCCACAGTATTATAAAGTCAAACAATGTGTACTCCTCGTTTGTCATAGTGATTCTCCGAAACATATATGAGCATGTATTTAATTATGTGTTTTTATATATATATATATATATATATATATATATATACAGTATATATATATATATAGAAGGAGAAACGGTTGCACTCGCTAACCAAGGGGGTGTGACTGACGGTACAAAAGGGGATGTGGCTAAGCGATCTGTTCCTTTGTTATGGTTGTGAGCAAACCGCTAAAGGAAAACTAAAAATGTAAAATCATTCACACAAGCTTCCTCCTAAAGTTGTGCTTTCTCATTATAAAAAGAAAACACTAAATACCTATACGAGAATTGAAAAGTACAATAAGGGGCAGCAATTGCAGTGTTACTGTGACACCCACAGAATCTTCTCAAACAAGAAGATCCGGCACTTGACTAGAAATGAACTGTAAAATCATGTATCTTATTAATACAACAAATGCATATTGTAGAAAATAAAGAAAAAATCCAGTTTTAAGTTAACACTGGGACTTTGTGGAAATGTAATGTTTAAAACATAACTAGTTTTTATGAGCCCCATTACTGTTTCCTTTGAGTCAAGATTTATTCCCAATGCATTTTCTTATAATAACTTTGAAAAGTCTCTGAGGGTACACTATACCAATTATTAGCACCATGTTTTCTGTGCTGGAATGAGAGAGTCTATATTCAGTTTAAATCTCACTTGATTATTTACTAGTCTTGTTTGTCTAATGTCCTTTTCCTATCACTGGGTCTGCTCCTGAAAAGCCTCAAAAGCTGCATATATGTAGTGGTGTGAGATTTTGTATAGAGATTTACTTACTGTTGCCACATTTGCAAAAGGGGCAGAGTTTACAATTGCACACCCTCTAGTTGTCATTTATGTAGTAGCACAGAACAGAATAGTTAGCAAGAAAGATCACATTTTTCTAGTAAATGGCAGAAAACAAATTTGGATAAAAACAAAGAGAATATTAGACTGTAGTTTCAATGAACTGTAACTGGTAGTTTAGCTTCACTGTAGGATTTAGGATCACATTGCATTGCATCTGTAGTTTAAAAATAAAAGTGCCTAAAACAGCAATGTGTTATAGTGGCATAATCAGCTACAGTGCAGTTAGATGACAATTGTATTACACATGGTCCAAGTCTAATTACATCCTCCCAAAGTAGCCTAGACCAAATCAAATCCAATAAAAAATATGTACCCACTTTTTTTGTTACCTGATGAACAAAAAAATCCCATTAACAGTTCATTATTAACTACACCTACTGTTGTACAAGCTTCTGTATTATTACATTAAAGTTCAGTAATGTTGGCAAGAATCTGGCTTTCCAGCTCTTGGGATTTGTCAATTAAGTGTTAATTAGGGATTTAAATGAAGGGAGATTTGGTATTGAATCTGATAGAATTAAAAAAGGAGAAAATAGAACAGGTGATATATATATATATATATATATATATATATATATATATATATATATATATATATATATATATATATAGTATATGGCTTGCTAAGTCCGGCCGTATTTACTCAGCTGCATTAAATGTGTGCCTACAGGATGGCTGTGTGTGAGTTCCTGAGGTATGTCTTTGCCAGTGGACGATGAAGAGGCTGTTTTGACAGAAATGTGTGAGACTTTTTAATGGTGGAAGAAAGAGTAAATCCTGGCCAAACATTTTGTTTCTCAAGCATTTTTCCTAAGTTTCTTTTTCCTCTGAATATTGAATGGTTTTAACAATAGGCACATGAACCATGTAGGTCTGCAGAGTGCTTAAGGCACCTGTGGTCCTGTAATTTTATTATTATTATTTATTTCTTAGCAGACGCCCTTATCCAGGGCGACTTACAGTGGTGAACAAAAATACATTTCAAAAATCACAGTAAAAGTAATAATACAATTAAGAGCAAGATAAATACAATGACTTTGGTTCTAGCATGTACAAGTATGACAAAATATGATTCAATAACGGAGCAGATAACAGTGTCAGTGATAGTTACATCAGGATATAATTAAATACAAAATACTACAGATTAAATAACACTTGACAGATTACAGTACTCTAAAGTACATGATTAAATGCAGTAAAATAGGGGGCAGATAAGAGCAAGTAAAGCGCATTTAAGGAACAGTGATAAATGTCCAGGGGGGAAAAAAGGAGTTCAACAGGTGCTGTCTGAAGAGGTGAGTCTTGAGGAGGCGCTGGAAGGTCGTCAGGGACTGTAGCAGCAATAGATAGCAATAGGTGCAAAGACTCCACAAAAATTCCCATCGACCATGCAATAAACTGGATTAAGTCTTTTTGGTGGCTTATATAAGATCATACTGTGCATTTAACACATCCCCTCTTATTGAAAGGCTATAAAAGACATTTTGGAATCTCCAGATCCAGAGTTTGGTTCTGGAGCTTAAGGGTTCTGCTGGAGTCTTTTGCTAGAGGAACATTGTTGTGCGGATGCTGTATATTGATGATATACTGTAGGTTTGGAATGGACTTCTTAGTACTGCCAATAAACTTTTAATAGAGCGATTTCTAGGTCAACTTTAAATGGGCAAGCAGAGCTGTCAGTCCTGCTTTTCAGGGTTGTTCTGCTGGCCAAGGTTCCTCTGTCCTTACTCGGGGTCCTTGACTGGCCTGCTGGGACCAGTAGGGCTCAAATAGCTGCAGGCTGGCCCCTGGCTGGCTGTTGCTTGCCAAGACCAGCTTCTTGGTCAGCAGCCAGCCATGCGTTTGATGGTGAAGAATTGGTAATGAATATTTATTTTCCATCTCTCATGATTAAAACCTCTCACCGCTTCACTGGGGAAAGTGACCCTCCTGCCAAAGATAGTTGAGCTCTGGAAACTTGATGTATTCCAGAAGACTCCAACCTTGGGTATTGTGGGGCCATTTAGAGGATTGAAGCCTGGTATGGCTCACTAGCCTGCAGAAATACAGGTTAAAACATTTTTCAACTCCACACTGTTTATATACCTGTACCACTGCCTCCAAAATAGATCTTCTCATAAGGTTAATAATCAAGTCTGATCCCTTTTAATAGGAAAAAGATTAACCCATTAGCTGGAAGCCATCTGGGACCCAAGTCATTTTCGTGGCCCAGTGACCCAATATGAACAGAGCCCATTAATGAGAACTTCAGATCAGCAGGGCATGGAAGGTGGCTGACCACACGAGACACAATCACTTTCACGTCAAGACGACCGATAGCTCTTCATAAGCTTGACAAATTAAGGATAAAGGTAACGGACAGGCAGCCAAGCTTGAGTTCTTTGCAGAGTAACATTAAGAGGAGAATTATTGGGGTTGCAAGGGATTGATTTCTGAATAAAAGACCAGTTACTGAGTTTAGAGACCAATGTGCTGTCAGCCCCTTTAAAAGAGCCGGCCCCTTTGCTTAACTTAAAAACTTGTTGGCCTCTAAATCTGGAGCTCTGTTGTCGGTCACTACTACTACTACATTACTGTGTGCTAAAGATGCTGATGCATATTATCAGGAGTTTCTTACTGTACAAGGTCAAATTTATTTCCTCTTTACACTCAGGAGCTTAATAGTGAATGTCTACAAGCTACCGGCCCCTGGAGGATGAAGGCCATCCCTGCAGGTGTCCAGCTCACTGGGTGTCTGGCTAGTAGGGTATGCTATAGAGTAGTGAGGAAAAACAGCACCTGCTGATTCTGCTTTCTAACCCGAAAAAGCGGCAGAGCTAATGCAACTCTCCCTATGTTTTCCCCAACAAAGATCGGCAACTTTGCATGGCTAGGACACATCCCTGTACTCCCCTGACTGTTTGACTCACCTGGCACACCACACAGTTGACTGTACCAGTTGAACCACTCAGGGACCCCTCACTGTAGACTGATCCTTTTGTATTATACAGTAAATGCATTACTTTGTTAAAAAAAAAATAGTCAAGCAAATTAGCATATTTCGATTCCTTGGTACGCTATTTCAGTGTCAGGGGTGTCCTGCAATGGGGGAGAAGGGCTATAAATGGAAGAAACAGGTGTCATAATTGCTAAATTTAAACATACACGTTAGCTACTTGTTTCTAAGATTTGTCTTTTTGTATGTCCACAGTTCACCTGAAAAGTGATGTATAGCGCAAATAGAAAAATATTTCTCAAAAATTTAAATGCAACCATTAATCTACTTGACCTAAACATTTAGGAATGGTAGCACTTTTAGCAACTTGGAATTTCAGCTCCTTGGCACTGTGCTTGCCACGGGAACTCACTGGCATAAAGATGGCATTAGCTGGGTCCACACATGTGCCACATGTGTCTGGAACCTCTTGAAATCAAAGAAGCACTTCCACATGTACCTCTCTCTGGCAAGGTTGTATTTCTTCATTAACTATTCCCGGGGCTCAGGGAGTCCCAGTGGATGTCAGAGTACATTAATTTTCATCAGAACATTGAAGCTTTCAGGTGTGAATGGCAGCGAGCAGCTGTCGAGGGGGCTTTCTCAACTCTATTACAGCTCATATATCTTGAGGCAAAAAACGCAGAAAATCATTGTCATTGGCAGGTGAAATGTAATTTTGTGTTTTTTTTTTTTGTTTTTTTTTTTCTTCAATTGAATGATTTGACCACCAGCTTGCGAAAGTCTTGTTTTGGATATTTTCTGTTAACCCTTTTGCTGATTGAATAAAACAAATTGAAATGATTTATTTTGCTTCTCTCAGGTCCACACAAGTGGAGCAGCTCTGATATTACCACATCTGCTAACTGGTTATTAAGATTAAGCATGTGTTGCTTTTTTATTTAAATGTTTACACATTTAAATTTATTTTTCATGGTAAGTCAGTGACAATATAACTGACTGCACTTGGGCACAGTGCCAGCTATCTCTGGGGAAGCCTATTGTTATTGTTGTGTTTATTATTATTATTATTATTATTATTATTATTATTATTATTATTATTATTATTATTATTATTTTTCTTCCCAAACATCATCGCAGAGTTATGAAAACGCATACGCAAGTAGATGCCTATGGCTGGACAACCAGACTGGCGTTCTCGAAAGAAAAAGTCACATGGTTCAACCGCCATATTGGATTTCGTGGAAATTTTGGGAATTTTTCAAAACTCTTGCTTTTAAAAACAACTTAAGGTGGAACTGTGACAATGGCAGCAGATAGTGCAGCAATGGCCTATAAAAAACATATGTTCAATCGAGGTCGATTGAACAATTACTTTGCCCGCTACGCTGGATTGGCGCCAAATATTCAACAATCTTCTTGTCTTAAACCGCAACGTCAATCGACACCTAAATTGGCATGCATGTTCATGACCAGGTCCTTTCTACCATTTGTAAAATCCACGCTTTTTTGCTAAAAAACATGGCCGCGGCGAGCAAATAACAGTTTCACGACAGCTCTATTTTCATACATTCGTGCATAAATCCAAGGTGCAATACACTACAGTCATGAAACTTTATATGACCATAGAGACTCACGTAAAGTACTGGTGATATGAAAATGACACATTTTGGTCACATGGTTTGGCTGCCATATTGATAATTGTAAAAAAACTTTTGCAACCCATAACAAGAACACTGTTGCACTTATGCTCTTCAGTGTCAACACAATTGTACAGACCGTTGGAAAGTAATAACTGCTGAAGATTTAAACCGATTGCTCACATGGAGCGGCGGCCATATTGGAATTTACATTGAAATTTTAACTCCTAGGGTGTGCCGACAGGGTCAAAGTTATAATGGAACACGTATAAGAAATCATATGTGCTATATGAAAAAATGTCATCGCCCGTGACCTCTCATATTTGTGCCAAAATTGACACAGTTAGCACAGTTCAGAACATAATGTTCTGATGATAACGATTCATCTAGAATAACCAATGCGCTTAAATTTCACGATAACTGCTTGGAAGCCTTCATAGTTGCTAGCAACTCTAGTTGTGTAGTGGTTTTGTGATGTGCATATATGTCTGCTGGGGGCTTTGAGAATTCTCTCTAAACAATATATTTTTAAATGTGAAAATTTGAGAATTATCTGTGGTGCCAATTTAAATCCTGCTTTTCTGTCTGTCTCTCTCGTCCGTATGTAACACTGTTTTTACATATATCTAGAGAAAAGCTTTTCTAATTGTGATTAAACTTGCTCTAGACATAATTTAGCTCAAGCTGTTGAGAATGTAGGGGTACATGAAGATATCTATCTGTACGTCAACTATCAGTAAAGGTTGTGGTGGTCTGATTTTTCATGTTGATGATTATGAATTTACAGCTGTGGCGAGGGGTGAATGTCACTGATCTGCTTGTCGTTCAACACTAATCACATGAAAATTAAAATTATTTTGCTTGGTGCATTGTGACAGAGAGTGAATGAATCCAAGTCAACAATCTCCTTCCCGACCTGTGAGGGCACGGTATAACAGGAACAGTGTGCCTCGGACTGGATAGTTTGACAGTTCATTCCAGGGTCAGTCGGAAGTTGGTCATCCAAAAAGGGGGCGAAGCCACAATACTAGACGTTGGTGCCTTACTGCAGTGAGCGATGTGTCAGTCATGGAGGAGACGTGATTGCACTTGCTACCAAAGGGGGCGTGACTGAAGTTATATTGGGGGATGTGGCCGAGCGATCTGTTCCTTGTGTTATGGTTATGCAAAGACCTACATGGAAAAACATGTGTACTAACCATGAGTGTTTTGTTTGTTTTGTCCTGACTAGTAACTGTTGTATTTGTCATTGTTAGACGGCTAAACTATCCGGGAGCTGTTGCTAAGGGGTCAGTTTCCAAACCCGGACTTCACATCACTACTGTGCACATTACCTGTATTTCACTACCTACACTAAGAGCACTCACTGTGGACTTGTGACCATGTTATGTTTGTGTGTGTGTTATATACCATGTCGTATTATTTTGGGACTGAACCCATTGTTTTGCATGGAGCGATACACATTGCTGTGTGGAGCCCCTGCTTATTATTTAAGTGTTGCCAGCACGCAACCCAGCCAAATAAAGAGATGTTTTAGCGTGAACTGTCTTGTGTCTGTTTATCCTGAGCAGCGCATCACCACTGCACCTGTGCACTGCAAACCACTTTGCCACAAGCATACATTCACATTTTTAACTATTTTAAATTTTCAGGTATTCATTTCTTAATTGCATTTACTCGGAATTAGAACTTTAATGCAATACTTGTTCTAAGGCCTCTCATTTATGTTTTTGACCTTACCCATACTGAACATAGCTATTAATTTAGGTCATAGCCTTATATTTCTCTGAATGATATAGATGGTGTTTGATTCTTTAAAGCATGTTGATTGTTTTGGAATGTAATGGCTGAAGCCATAGATAGATAGATGGATATAAAGCAATAGTTTTCTTTCTGGAAAGATTATTGTTGGGTCAGAGGTGCCCCTCTGGGGATTTTAAAGTAAATAATAATGTGTAATTCCTCCAACCCCTGGTATTACCAGTCCCTGCTGACATTAGTATAAATTAAACATCATCCGATGATAATTCCCACTCCAGAGAAGACACAATGTTAATGTGGTAGAGGGGATTTTAAAATAATATGGTCCACACTATTAAACACATTTGTTATGTTTTGCTTATGAGAAAAGCTCATTATGGGACAAGCAATAATGGAATGGAGCTGAATAAAAACACTTTGCTTAATTACATGTTGGTTTCTCTCAAGATGATGGGGAATTTGCTTTAGGTTATAGGGTGATAACCTAGTCAGAATCCACAATATAACAATGTTTTATAAACTTTTTTGTGATGTAGTGCTGAAGTGCACAGCACTAAAACAGGAGGGGTAATTTATGGCCTTCCTTTTCCTGTCTGTATTACAGCATTCCATAATATACAGGTCTGTTTTACACAGGGCTTGATGGCTCAATACTTGGACTAAGAGATAGTGTGTGTTTTTTCACCATCAGGCCACCAATTGAAATATAGCCCACATCCTGATGAGTTTCCACATTTCAAAGCCAACATCATAGGTATTGGTGCCAATTTATGTTATGTTCTGTTTAATTTCCTAAACGTTTACACCTTTAAGAAAAAGCACGTGTAAACTTTTAAGCATTAACAATAATATTAATTACAGACTATAAAAAAAGTACTGTATAAACTCTGATAAATTACATTAAGTACAGCATAAACTAAAGCTCAATATAACATAAATTACTAGTTGCACCTTGTGTATAAACTATTTTTAAACATGTAACATTAGTCTTAATTAACTATTTTGTTAAACACATACCAATAAAAAATATAGGAATGGTTTGTAAAATATAAGGGGTTTATAAGAAACTACTAAACTCATCTGACATGTTAAAATAAACCAGGATAATATCTGTATGGTACCTTCACTCATAACTGCCTGCCTTGGATGCATGGACATTATAATCCATTAGCCTGGTCCATGGTTCTCAGTAGAAAGAGTATCTCAGGGGAGCAGGAAACCACATCCCCACAAGCCAAAGTTTTCTCTTCAACTTAGGCAAGGCCAGAGTAATGATTTATTTAGTTAAAACCCAGGGAGCCCAGCGGAATAGAAATACATTAAGTACAAGAGAGAGCATGTCAACAACAAGTTCAGGATCTGTTATTGTTCTTTAATTTTAAGTGTTTTTCTTTAGGGATTGCATCTGGCAGTCTAGTGAGTAGGCCCAGTTTGGTGCAACTTTTTTTTTTGTGTGTGTTCTTTCTAAAATATATGTCCTGCATGGAGACCACTGCTGTATAAAATTACTGTACTTAGAAGAATTATGATCCGATATGTTTATTTAAGCAGAGGATCTGCCAGAGCTGCTCTGGGTATTGAACTTAACATTTCTGAACTGAGGGACAGAAAGAAAAGGTCAGATTGGGAAGGGGGGTGGGTTGGCGCCAAGGGGCACTGGGATAAACCGGGGCTCTTATGTTGGATTTGATTATGGATGGATGGGTTTTTAAGGTGGTCAGTTGAAAAAACACAAATTTGCCTTTCTATATTATGTTTTTATTAAGAAAGTGCAGTTTCCAGGAGATGGTGGAATATTCCATCCCTAACACTATGTGAACTTCATAACTTTAAACAACGAATCGTACAATCTTT
The DNA here is from genome assembly GCA_030684275.1 of Acipenser oxyrinchus oxyrinchus. Classification (NCBI taxonomy): domain Eukaryota; kingdom Metazoa; phylum Chordata; class Actinopteri; order Acipenseriformes; family Acipenseridae; genus Acipenser; species Acipenser oxyrinchus. The sequence goes on along the minus strand of CM060263.1, from coordinate 9,579,517 downwards.
AAACATACTAAAGGAATTTAAAGTAGACACATTCTAACTGTGGAGTTCTCGGCAGACCATTTTTGATGAAAGTGGCTGCTCGCGCCCCAGGTTGAAATTTGCAATCAATTGATCTGCAGTCGCTCGCCTGTTTTGCCTTGCACTTCGAATTAATGCATGGATATCATGATCCTGGAGTATGCGCTTCCGCCCACTGTTGCCCTTTGCTGATGATGTCTTTCCCTCGGAGTTCCATGCCGACATCACCTTAGACACCGCCCAATTAAGTGACTTTACATTGGTGTTTCCATTTTTTTGTCCACTATATATATATATATATATACAGTACTGTGCAAAAGTTTTAGGCAGGTGTGAAAAAATGCTGTAAAGTAAGAATGCTTTCAAAAATAGACATGTTAATAGATTATATTTATCAATGAACTAAATGCAAAGTGAGTGAACAGAAGAAAAATCTAAATCAAATCCATATTTGTTGTGACCACCCTTTGCCTTCAAAACAGCATCAATTCTTCTAGGTACACTTGCACAAAGTCAGGGATTTTGTAGGCATATAGTCAGGTGTATGATTAAACAATTATACCAAACAGGTGCTAATGGTCATCAATTCAATATGTAGGTTTAAACACAATCATTAACTGAAACAGAAACAGCTGTGTAGGAGGAATAAAACTGGGTGAGGAACAGCCAAACTCAGCTAACAAGGTGAGGTTGCTGAAGACAGTTTACTGTCAAAAGTCATACACCATGGCAAGACTGAGCACAGCAACAAGACACAAGGTAGTTATACTGCATCAGCAAGGTCTCTCCCAGGCAGAAATTTCAAGGCAGACAGGGGTTTCCAGATGTGCTGTCCAAGCTCTTTTGAAGAAGCACAAAGAAACGGGCAGCGTTGAGGACCGTGAGACGCAGTGGTCGGCCAAGGAAACTTACTGCAGCAGATGAAAGACACATCATGCTTACTTCCGTCGCAATCGGAAGATGTCCAGCAGTGCCATCAGCTCAGAACTGGCAGAAAACAGTGGGACCCTGGTACACCCATCTACTGTCCGGAGAAGTCTGGTCAGAAGTCGCCTTCATGGAAGACTTGCGGCCAAAAGCCATACCTCCGGCGTGGAAACAAGGCCAGCGACTCAACTATGCACGAAAACACAGGAACTGGGGTGCAGAAAAATGGCAGCAGGTGCTCTGGACTGATGAGTCAAAATTTGAAATATTTGGCTGTAGCAGAAGGCAGTTTGTTCGCCGAAGGGCTGGAGAGCGGTACACGAATGAGTGTCTGCAGGCAACAGTGAAGCATGGTGGAGGTTCCTTGCAAGTTTGGGGCTGCATTTCTGCAAATGGAGTTGGGGATTTGGTCAGAATTAATGGTCTCCTCAATGCTGAGAAGTACAGGCAGATACTTATCCATCATGCAATACCATCAGGGAGGCATCAGATTGGCCCCAAATTTATTCTGCAGCATGACCACGACCCCAAACATACAGCGAAAGTCATGAAGAACTATCTTCAGCGTAAAGAAGAACAAGGAGTCCTGGAAGTGATGGTATGGCCCCCACAGAGCCCTGATCTCAACATCATCGAGTCTGTCTGGGATTACATGAAGAGAGAGAAGCAGCTGAGGCTGCCTAAATCCACAGAAGAACTGTGGTTAGTTCTCCAAGATGTTTGGGCCAACCTACCTGCCAAGTTCCTTCAAAAACTGTGTGCAAGTGTACCTAGAAGAATTGATGCTTGATGCTGTTTTGAAGGCAAAGGGTGGTCACACCAAATATGGATTTGATTTAGATTTTTCTTCTGTTCACTCACTTTGCATTTAGTTAATTGATAAATATAATCTATTAACATGTCTATTTTTGAAAGCATTCTTACTTTACAGCATTTTTTCACACCTGCCTAAAACTTTTGCACAGTACTGTATATATATATATAGTGGCAGAGAGGTGGTACAGCGAGGGTATAATAATAAAAATAGATGTACGTTTAACATTACGCAGGATAATGCCACGAAACAGTTACAAACTGGTCATTGCTGTGAATCTAAATGCTGCACATGTTTTAAAGGCAACGAAAACTACAAGACCCACAAGCACTAGCGAAATCAGCCAATGTATGATGGGTAGCAGACCTTTATTTAAATCGGCTGGTGGAACTAGTGGGGGTTCTGTGGAAAGTCGTGAGGCGAAATTGTTTACTGAGGCAAGAAAATACCAGCAAGTGGATTTGTTTATGCACAGTTTCCAAGAGTATTGTGTACACTAGAAACACCACAAGGGGGCGGAAGTGAAACAAATTGCCGTAGGTGATATTATTAGAAAGGAACTACAATTGTGTGTGGGACTGTCTTTGTGTTGTGCCTTTTAAATCGCCTCGATGAACATTCTCAGGACTGTTGAGAGATACGGGACTGTATAGGAGGCTATGTGGTCCAGTGGTTAAAGAAAAGGGCTTGTAACCAGGAGGTCCCGTGTTTCAAATCCCACCTCAGCCACTGACTCATTGTGTGACCCTGAGCAAGTCACTTAACCTCATTGTGCTCCGTCTTTCGGGTGAGACGTAGTTGTAAGTGTCTCTGCAGCTGATGCATAGTTCACACACCCTAGTCTCTGTAAGTCGCCTTGGATTTAAAGGCATCTGCTAAATAAACAAATAATAACAGGCTGCAAACCTGTTTCAGCAGCAAGTTTATTTTACTGTGTACAAGCGATACTGAAGAATTACACTTTGCAACAAACGGCTTTTGGGGCACAAAGCTGAATACCCAGAGCTGGATTACAGCAGCAACTCTCCTGCAACGTGGTACAGGCTGAGAGAGCCAACACTCTGGTTTTAGTGGAGAAAGAAAGACACTACACTAAAACCAGTAATTAGTAAAAGGTTTGGGGACTGTTCAATTTTTTAATCGCTGCAAGTACTGGTTCCACAGAGTTCCAGGAGGGGCAGTAGGGAGCCAGTAATCTTGTACTACCCCTGAGATCCAGGAGTGGCAGCACTGGAGCTGTGCTGCTTGTTTCAAGCCTGGGAGTTACAAATACTTACCTGGGAGTGTCGGCTCAGCAGTGCCATCTGCTGGTCATCATTGGAAACCTGGAAAAGAAAGAAGAAAATCAGTAGAACAGCCAACCAAAGAGCTCACTAAAATTCCGGGACAGTGTTTTAAATACTCACCTTGCCGTTCCACGCCAGGAGGTTTAAGTGGACGTGGGTGGACCTTTGCAACCGTTCGGGACTTTATAAAAACAAGAAACTTTAGTGTGTTATCCTTTTCTCCATTAAGTTGGGTTTAACCCATAAACTCCAGTGCAGGTTTTTGTTTGTCCCTGATTTCTTTTTCCCCACAGGAAAGAAATTAAAATAAAACCTACCGTTGTTTGTATTCCCGTTGTCCAGCCTGTCATTCATCTGGAGTCTACTCGTCAGTCAGTTCTCCCACATACCTTTCTATACTTCTCTAAATAATTACTAAGTGAGCAGAGCCTCAACGGACTCTGTGTCACTATATATATATATATACACCAAGCATCAAAACAAACGTATCACTATTATAACACTTATTTTTGAAAAAAAATAAGGTATATAAATGGTGGCCATTGGCAAAATGTTTTTGGTTTCTTTTTAAACAGTTTGTCATTTTTTGATCACATCTAGTGAATTTTATCCAAATATAAGTGATAACTTTCTTTTGATGCTCAAATATAAGTGATATAAGTGATGCATTTCTTTTGATGCTCAGTATATATGTTTGCCTGGTGTTTCTGTATGAACCTCAACTTTCCTGAAGGAATTAGAGGTGATAATCATTAAGTAATTATCACATATGCCTCCAGACCAATTTAAACCCCTTACAGACTCTTTAAATCGAACCAGGCTGCTCATGGTGTTTCTAAACCAGTTTGACAGTGTTATGGCAGGTGTTTCTAATTTGTATGTCCAATCCCACCACTACATATAAAGTGTTTACCCTAATGGCACACTGGGATTCAGGAGTTCACTGCAATTGAAATCCAATCCCGCAGAGCAGAGATTTATTCTTGGTTTTGTTCGTGTTTATTTTTTAATCTAAAGCGTGATGACAGAAATACCTGATGGCAGCTTTAGTGCTCTGAACAGCATGCCATACAGTATGTTCCTTTCCTCTCTGCATTATCCCAGACCACCCCACAAGGGTGTGGCAAATATACCTTCACACATTCTGAATTTATCTTTGAGGGTGGCTTTGGCATGCAGTGTTATTTTAACGACAGTGAAACTTCTTAGAAACCAAGAACAACGGCCACAGGAAATGCTATTGAAACATAGATGCTTTAAATGGGGTCAAGGTAACTGAAAACAAAAGTGTCGAATTGTTTCCATCTTTTCTTGCGCTGTGTAAGAAACATAATACAGCCAGTTGATACTGAGCACACAGTAAGTCTGACTCACTTAGCCTTAACATTGTACTGATATGTAGTTTACTTTTGTTTTAGCTAGTATTTTACCTACATTTTTGGGATACATTTGTGCTCTAAAATGCTGCAAACCTCTTACTGATCAGGAGGACTGAAGATCAGCAGGCTACCATTGTTCACTCTGTCAAACCAATGGCCTCTTTTCACCCACTAAACCTAAGCAATGGATGCCACAAAGCTTGTGAATACTAAAGGCAGGGGCTCTGTGAAGCCTCGCTTGGATTTGTGGGGCCGTGACCCTAGGCCTCAGAGAAGCTAGTTGTTGCCATTTTTTATCCCTAACCCAGCAGGGTTCTCTGTAGAACCCCAAACAAGATCATAAGCTTGGTGTCAGCGGGATTCAGACAATGCTTTATGACTCACCGTGCACTCCTAATGGCAGTGCTTTTACTAGGGGAACCCCTAAGGAGTCTTCTCTTATTATTATAGCATATTTTTTTCACTCCAGGGTAAGGACACATAATGCTTTGTAAATATTAAGGCTAACAACTTCACATACAAATAATGTTTAAATTGCAAGTATTACCACTTCAGATATATAAGAATAGACAATTCCCATTGTTTCTTGTTATGGTGGTAGCTATGTTTTACACATGACTAATACTGTAACCGCCATACTGTAACCTATTTCAGTGTCCAGTCCCTTCCTGAGGGTCAGATCACACAATAAATCAGTGACTGAGCTTGGACTTCAACCCAGGGTTTTCTGGCACCTGGTTCATGTCTATAACCAAAGAGACATATTGCCTCCGTAAATACTGCATTCTGAAAAGAGTTTTGGGTTACAAATTGCAGTTCAAGTGTTGTACTGTTTTTCTCATTTTCTCAAAGTTTTCTTATGAGCGGCTGTTTTTGGCATGAATCCTTTCTAAGCCGTGGAAAGTAGTTGGAGAACCGAGTAATAGTAGCCTTATATCAGAGGCAGTGTTCATACAGAGAGAATTTTTAATGCTGTTCAGTTCCAGTGCAACCTAAAGGTGAACCTGCAATTCCCTTTAATAGTGCAAGAAGGCTTGTTATAGTTAGGCATAACAATTTACAGATTCATTTTCCAGCGTCCAGTTTTTAATGAGTTGTATAGACAGTCTTAAACACAGGGTACACAAATGGCCTGTCGTCCTCATAATTAATTTTAATGAAAGAAATAAAAAAATTGGAGGGGTGTATTTAGATTGTTCTGTGTCACTAGTGTAGTTTCTAGCCCACTGGAGTGCTGCTATCACTAGGTCGGATCTGCTTGAAAGTGATGACCAAAAACAACAGTAATAATGAAATGTACCTTGAGATGAAAAGTTAAAAAATCATGCTTGAACTTCCAATGGTGTGTATATTCTTCTTAAAATTTGTAATGATCTATTTTGAATTTGTGACCGTTTAGGGAGTGGAAGCTTTCTTTTCTAATGCCATGCAAGGATTCTTTAATCCGAAACACAGTCAAAAATATGTTTTTAGATTTAAAAGCTTACTTCCTACATTAACTGTTGCACAGCATTGCTAAAAGGGGAGGGGGCGGGGAGGGTCGGTGGGTACAATAACGGCTATTCAAACACCGGTTTTGTCAGTAGGTAAATATATTTCAAGCTTGATGAATTGCATATGTGTATATATACAATATGCATTATCTCCTATTATATCAACACAGCTAATACATAATTATGATACTGTATCTGCTGTGTCAAATTTGGTTCTACAAAATTATGTAACCAAAATGTTAAGGAATTATTCAGAATATTAACATGTTTTCATACTTTTTATTACGAAAATGATCACATGGTGTTTTTGTTTTTTTGAATTGCTATCGTAGGTTAATAGTGTGTACGAATAGAAGAAACAACGGAACTCTGTGTTAAAACCAAGACAAGAACCATCTGTAAGGGATGACATTTGCATTGGATGTACTGGTGTTACAAAACTACTAACCTCCCTGTAAGACAGACCTGTTTTTGGCAAATTGTATTGAAAAATATTGAAGGGTATTTTGATTATAAGATCATTACAGATGCAAATCATCATTATCTGATCTGTGATTCCATCAGATCCGTGTTGCTTTCATTTAGTTACACTGGTATTATTAATGATTAATGATTAATGAACTTATTTTTTTCTTTTTTGAGTAAGTTTTTTATTTAGGTTTTAATTACCCATTTTGTTCCAGACTAATGTAAACATCCAGCATTCTGACTCTGGTCAGGTAAATGAACACTCCAAGTTGGCCAAGTATCTCAGCACATCAAGACAGTTGGGAAACACAAAATAAACACAAAAAACGGAAACTCCTGCACAATCATCCCAACTCCACAGCAGCAATCCTGTTCAGTATTTTAGCCCATATTGAAACCATCTTCCTTCACTGACTTCCTTTCTGCTACTGCTGTGGAGTGATTTGATTCTTGTGATCCCCACAGGCCTCTGCACATGCTCATCTGTAATGCGGCTCTGCTGGCTCAGCCATGGCACCTGACAGAAGACGGCCTGGAATCCACCTTCCAGGTTTGCCACCTGGGCCATTTCTACCTGGTCCAGCTGCTGCAGGAAGTGCTGCGTCGCTCTGCTCCTGCCAGGGTTATTGTCGTGTCCTCGGAATCACACAGGTTGGTTACTTTTCTGTCACATTTATAGATTTCCTTCAAAGTGGATTTATTTAGATCTTTGTCGATGATAAAGACTACCGACTTTGAGATACTGGGGTCTATTTAGTTGATTTAAGCTGCAGATCTAAACCTGTTGCTTGATGAACCTTGAGGTTTTTTCCCCCCATTGTTTACAGGCAGACATGAACTAAAGAGACGCTACTATGAATTGTTGGTTGTGTGATTTGGGAACTTTAATAAGTGGCAGTATTTAGACCCACCAGGTGGGGTTTGGATACATTGAATAGACTCCATTGTCTTCAAATTTCATACACCTTTCATTTTTGGTATTGTTCAAAACGTTTTGTGGTTAGGGGGTTTGTGTGAGGAAAAGAGCAGGGCACCCCTCACAAGCTTTTTTTTTTTTTTTTTAAATTCTATTAATTACTCGCTGTACTGATCATTCAAGAGCAGGACTACAGTCTTGTTGTTCCCAACATCCCTGGCTGGTCACTTTTGGAGATGAGGAATTGATTTTGGCTGGAGATGGAATAAAGATTGATTAAATCAGAATGGCACAGCCTCAATAGATTTGCCATTCAGTAACCCCAAATGCCTTGCCAAGAACATACTTGAAGTTATTCTAGCAGAAGAAACAGTGCAATTAAAGTCTTGCTCAATGAGTTCCAACTGCTTTACGGGGCGTGCAGTGCAGTTATTATACATATAATCACAACAAGAGTATGGCTACCTCATTGAGTAGGGACTAGCAAGTGCTGTTATAAAGTTTATAGATCCCATCCCTTGAGGGCTAGTGATTTAAGTCAAACATAGTCCTACTGGTCCTGGTTTTACTGAATCAGTGACAGAACCTTTTCAGGCCCAGCCAGAACTAAATGAAATCACCCACGTACTGTATGTAACACAGTGCAGTATTTCTTATTTATATATTTTTTTGTTTGTTTTTACTGTAATGACTTCTAGTAATTCATAGGAGAAACATCTAAAGTTTTTTTTTTTTCCAATGAAATAATTATATAGACATATCTGAATTCCAATAGAATATCACAGGAAAAGCAGATATTCCGTTAGTTACAAATGTAGATTTGCAGCAATTAAAGTGCTGCCTTGCTGTTTTTTACTGCCAGTTTTCAAATTCATAAGAGAGATGTGTTTTTGGAAACAAGGAAGAGATTGGAATGTGTAATGAGTCCTTACTGAGCTGTGTGCTCAGTATTGGGTTGATGGCCGTCTTGGCTGAAGACAGTGTGCCTGGGAACCCTGTGGCTGCTTTAGTCTTTGTCCTCCAATAGGAGCTGCTGCGGGGCCAGAAAAACTCAGAGTAGATTAAAGATTAGGAGGGGGAGACATGAAAAAGCAACGTAGATTAAAAAAATTACTAACAAAAAAAAAACTATTAATATATAATAAAATGGCTTCCACCGCTGCTACTATATTTCAAACTGATATTCTCTAAATTGCATTGATTGAAGTTTTCTGGGTTTTTATTTTATTTTTGTAAGTTAAGATGTTGACATTTGACCCAAAGTATAGATTATTTTTCTAAGCCTGCTGCCATAAAAACCTTTTCCCAGGGGGACAGGAGAGAGAGAGGAGCTGAGAGAGTATAAGCGAAAGACCAGCCAAGGTTTTAGAATGAAAACTTTATCACTTCCAAACACCAGGGCTTACAGTGTAACTGACACAATGCAGATAGATTTATTCTCCTTCTTACATTAGTTGCAACTGAAATGAAAGGGGAAAGCCACATAAACTATCAGTTAAAAAAAAATCCTCTTCCCTCCTCCCTAGTGTTAAAAGGCATGAAACATTATCTAGTAATTAGGTGGTAACTCAAATCTATACAGTCTTTTGAGATCAAGCCAGTTTTTGTGAACGGAAATATTGGAGTGAGAGTGGTTCACTGTTTGGGTAAGACAGCAACAGTAGGAGCACCAGTTTCTCTTTGGTCCCAGTAAACTAACACCTGGGGAGGCCAGTTAGAATTAATAATAACAGTACAACATTTCAGGACACCACTTCTCCATTTTTTCTGGTCCCAAAAAGGGAAAATAATACATAGAATATTTCATGTGCAGTGTGTAAGGGTTTTTCTTTTCTTTTACTATTTAGCCAAATTACACAGCTGTTTTTATTTTTTCATGTGATTGTTGTAAATAATGTTTTATAGAGTATACCAACATACAGTATTGCATATACAGTACATGCATTTAGGGGTTGGACAAGACATATGAATATGCCCCCTCAGGTAATTGATTCATTTATTTTGCAAACTTGTCAAGTCAAATGAAGTCAAATGAATTGTTCCCCTATTGAGAGTGTTATGGCTGGTGTCTTCAATATCTTGTCCAGTACAATGCAGTACATGCATGCAAACAGTACATATAAATGCCATACTGGCAGCTGTCAAGCAAATAACTGCCTATTAGTTTGACAAATAAATATTTTTGCAGAAATATACTGTATACAGATACAAATGCTGACATTTCTAACCATTAATTCTAATGAGATTTGATCCAGATAAGCATTGGCGCATAATTAGGTGAAGTGTTTGCTTGCTGTTGCTTCTGTCACAAACAGTATTTGCAAGGAAGCCACTGTATCTTAGCACAGAGGTCTTACAAAATGCTTAGTGGGAGGTCTGTGGAATTATAGTCATGTAGATTGTGATGGGTGATATTGTGACTTTGTTTGTTATATTAAGACTGGTAATGCAGAGCTTTAACAGCTCTGTCAGAGACAATTAAAGAACATCACGTAGGTTCTTTGATTTGTATTTAGCCGTGTCATTAGTATACTCTGAAAACATTGTCTTCTGCCAAAGCTCATTCCATCTCTGTTTACAGTCATGTGTTTCAAGTTCAGAGTTCCTGCTTCTTTTGGATGTTCAGCCTGATTGTTAAGCTGTGTCCCTGAAGTACTATCTTGGATTGGTACCAGTCAAGACAGTTTCAAACTCATCTGTCAACACACGGGCCTCTGCTGGTCCCCAACATACTTGTTTTGTTTATCAGTCCTTCTATAGAAATGTAAATATACATATATAAATATCATTAACATACCAATGCATTACAATGAAGAATCCCTCGCTGAACAATTAGATGACCACAACCAGTAATGGCAACACAGTTTCAGTTTTGGAACTGTTACACAGTGGTGTGGTCTTTATCACGGAACACACAGGTACAGATACGATACTTTAAAACTGTGTGCAGTAGTTCATGCCATTATAACCCAATTTTTTTTTGATTATTGCATTTACCATTTGATGATTTTTTTTTTTTTTTTTTTTCACTAACATAAACATAGCACTGAAAAGATCTTAATGATTGTCTGGGTAGTCCATGATAGTGACAGTCCAATTGTGACATACATATGGTGTTTTTTAGTCAAGATGCTTCAGGAAATAGTTTTAAGATTAAACATAAGATATCATTATTGTGTTTCAGGTTTACCAATATTGTGGACTCCAGTGATAAAGTGGCCCTCAACCTTCTCTCTCCTCCAAAGAAGGAGTACTGGTCCATGCTGGCTTATAATCGCGCCAAATTGTGCAACATCCTGTTCTCTAATGAGCTGAACCGTCGTCTGTCCCCTCATGGCGTCACCTCCAATGCACTGCACCCTGGGAATGTCATGTACACCTCCATTCATCGCAGCTGGTGGCTCCTGAGCATCGTCTTCTACTTGTCCCGGCCATTCACCAAGTCCATGGTAAGTGAGCAAAAATTCATTATTCCCTGCTTGGTTATCTGCAGCATTGGAGTCCACTTTTAGATTTAATTGGTTAATAGCTATTTATATTAGAATTGGTTAATTCTTTCAGTTTAGACTGTGGTTCCTAGTATTTGTTGGATTTTTGTGCTTCATATTGGGGTAATTTCAAGTGAAATTGTCTGGTGTTGGCTGCTCAGGTAACAAAGCAATAGTTTGGAAGAAACTCAATAATTTTTTTTTACCACGTTAGAAAAAAAGACACCTCATTTAGTACAGGTAGTGGACAAAAAATGGAAACACCAATGTAAAGTCACTTAATAGGGCGTTGGGCCACTATGGTATCCCGCTCTGTGGAGTTCTCGGCGGACCGTTTTTGATGAAACTGGCTGCTCGCACCCCAGGTTGAAATTTGCAGTCAATTGATCTGCAGTTGCTCGCCTGTTTTGCCTTGCACTTCGAATTAATGCATGGATAGCACAGTCCTGGAGTATGCGCTTCCGCCCACTGTTGCCCTTTGCTGATGATGTCTTTCCCTTGGAGTTCCATGCCGACATCACCTTAGACACCGTTGCTCGTGAAACATCAGCAAGTTGAGCTGTCTTGGTCACTGAAGCTCCTGCCAAACGCACCCCAACAATCACCCCGCTTTCAAAGTCACTGAGGTCTCCTCTTGCAGCCATGCTAGCCATAATTATAGGCAACCAGGCCTGTTCAACTTTTTTATACATGACCCTAAGCATGCTGGGATATTATTTGCTTAATTAACTCGTGAGCCACACCTATGTGGAAGCTCTTGCGTTCAATATACTTGGTGTCCCTCATTTACCCAGGTGTTTCCATTTTTTGGTCCACTACCTGTATGTCAAGGTTAGAGCAAGAACAGCAAGGGTTTTTAGTATTGTAACGAATCTCTGTGATGTCCTCTATGGTATTATTTGACATACAACATCCCACACATAGATTTGTTTTTGTGGCCTTTTAACTTGGTGTGAAAGGTTATAATGTCACACAGAGCTGTAGAAATAAGTCATCAATTTTACCCATCATCTATCGCCTCTGTTTGACCAATGGACAGGACTGTATCCATAAGCCCTGTCCGCATCTTTCCAAATGTTATGTACTGTACTGTATTGTGTACATTGATCTTTTTTTCTTCTTGGCGTGAACCTAAATCTCCTCTCCTACTTCTCAAATGTGAGTGTACAAAAGTGAGAATTTATTATATTGGTAGTTTTTCATGGATCTGCTACTGTCTTGCTGTTAATGATTGAAATATTTTTGGGTGGAAGATATGTGCTTAGGTTGACCGTAAGCCCCCAAGTATCAAAGTAGCTGTAAACCAACAACTGGTTTTCAGAATATAATGCCCCCTTGTCATGTTTTACATAGAGGTGTGATGAGCTGCAAGGATTGGTCTAATTCTCTCTCTCTCTCTCTCTCTCTCTCTCTCTCTCTCTCTCTCTCTCATATTAGGCAACAATATGAAAATTGTATATCGATATCGTGCACTTATTTCGATATCGATAAAATCAAAGTCTTCCAAAACACAAAAATATAATAACACAATTGCAATATTGAAAACGGCTGTGTGGTCCAGTGGTTAAAGAAAAGGGCTTGTAACCAGGAGGTCCCCGGTTCAAATCCCACTTCAGCCACTGACTCATTGTGTGACCCTGAGCAAGTCACTTAACCTCCTTGTGCTCCGTTTTTCGGGTGACTCTGCAGCTGATGCATAGTTCACACACCCTAGTCTCTGTAAGTCGCATTGGATAAAGGCGTCTGCTAAATAAACAAATAGTAATATCAATGATATATAGACGTTAACTGATATTTACAGATGAAAAGCAATAACTTACTTTAACTTAGTGGCGCTTTGCTTCACAATATCCATGGAGAAAAACAAGGTCTTGTTATATTGTTTTACTATTCCATCATTAGCCACCTCAAAACCAAAATATTTCTATACTTCACTGTGCGCAGACTTTAATTGACTCGTCAGCTGCTCTGCTGTATATGCAGACTCAAGTACGGTGTAATGACGAATTTTGCATTATTTTGAGATATGTTTAGATGTTTTAAAAGTACAGCTCATTTATAATACAGAAAGTTCACATTTTATACATTAGTAATAGCGTAAGTAATGAACCGCTGAAGCATGTGCATATCTCAAAATAATGCAAAAAGGATGGCCAATGGTGCTTCTGCAGCATGCAAATAACATAGCTACCTCTGTGACTACGAAGGGGAGTTATTGTGTTTAAATCTATGTATTTCTTTCAATTGTACCTATCTTTTTAAAAACGTGTAATTAGTTTCAGCATTGCGCTATTAAACTGTTTCAGTTAGCATATACTGTTTGCGTATCATTATAATTACATTAACGCATAGTCAGTTTATAAACGTACTCTCCAAACTAATCCATTTTTTTTTTCTTTTCTGCTACGTGTTTGTAGTGCCAAATAAAGATAAGGTGACAGCAGAATCCAGCATAAGGGCCCATTGTTTTAGATCTTGAAGAAGAATGAGAAGCTGCATAGTTTAAGAGTAGGGTGTAAAGTTCAGAGTTCCAGTTCTGTTTTTGTTACTGCTCATTACATTACCGTAAGTATTATGTCTAACTTATTGTTTTACTTATCACAAATCTGTTTAAGCACTAATGTGCTATACGCAATTGAATTATTTATGTTTGACGATTGTTTCGTAATAAATCATGGTCATAATTGTCTGAAAGTGTTTGTGTTATTTATATAAACACAGTGGTTAAATAATAATACTTTAGTGTGTGGCGCTTGCCTACGAGACTGACCATGATTGGTATGTATAGGATTTGTTGTATATTAATATAAAATAAACTTGATTATACTGTGTTTGTATTTTTAGCAGTATTAGCAATAAAAAGTATGTCTCTGCAAGCGTATGTGATTATTATTTTTTTTAATCCCACTATATCGCGATATGGAAATTATTTGATATCATATTAAAATATCGATATTGGTGCCCATCCCTAATATATATATATATATATAGTACTGTGCAAAAGTTTTAGGCAGGTGTGAAAAAATGCTGTAAAGTAAGAATGCTTTCAAAAATAGACATGTTAATAGATTATATTTATCAATTAACTAAATGCAAAGTGAGTGAACAGAAGAAAAAATCTAAATCAAATCCATATTTGGTGTGACCACCCTTTGCCTTCAAAACAGCATCAAGCATCAATTCTTCTAGGTACACTTGCACACAATTTTGAAGGAACTCAGCAGGTAGGTTGGCCCAAACATCTTGGAGAACTAACCACAGTTCTTCTGTGGATTTAGGCAGCCTCAGTTGCAGTCTCTCTCTTCATGTAATCCCAGACAGACTCGATGATGTTGAGATCAGGGCTCTGTGGGGCCATACCATCACTTCCAGGACTCCTTGTTCTTCTTTACGCTGAAGATAGTTCTTAATGACTTTCGCTGTATGTTTGGGGTCGTTGTCATGCTGCAGAATAAATTTGGGGCCAATCAGATGCCTCCCTGATGGTGTTGCATGATGGATAAGTATCTGCCTGTACTTCTCAGCATTGAGGAGACCATTAATTCTGACCAAATCCCCAACTCCATTTGCAGAAATGCAGCCCCAAACTTGCAAGGAACCTCCACCATGCTTCACTGTTGCCTGCAGACACTCATTCGTTTATGCTCTCCAGCCCTTCGCCGAACAAACTGCCTTCTGCTACAGCCAAATATTTCAAATTTTGACTCATCAGTCCAGAGCACCTGCTGCCATTTTTCTGCACCCCAGTTCCTGTGTTTTCGTGCATAGTTGAGTCGCTTGGCCTTGTTTCCACGCCGGAGGTATGGCTTTTTGGCCGCAAGTCTTCCATGAAGGCCACTTCTGACCAGACTTCTCCGGACAGTAGATGGGTGTACCAGGTCCCACTGTTTTCTGCCAGTTCTGAGCTGATGGCACTGCTGGACATCTTCTGATTGCGAGGGAAGTAAGCATGATGTGTCTTTCATCTGCTGCAGTAAGTTTCCTTGGCCGACCACTGCGTCTACGGTCCTCAACGTTGCCCGTTTCTTTGCGCTTCTTCAAAAGAGCTTGGACAGCACATCTGGAAACCCCTGTCTGCCTTGAAATTTCTGCCTGGGAGAGACCTTGCTGATGCAGTATAACTACCTTGTGTCTTGTTGCTGTGCTCAGTCTTGCCATGGTGTATGACTTTTGACAGTAAACTGTCTTCAGCAACCTCACCTTGTTAGCTGAGTTTGGCTGTTCCTCACCCAGTTTTACTCCTCCTACACAGCTGTTCCTGTTTCAGTTAATGATTGTGTTTCAACCTACATATTGAATTGATGATCATTAGCACCTGTTTGGTATAATTGTTTAATCATACACCTGACTATATGCCTACAAAATCCCTGACTTTGTGCAAGTGTACCTAGAAGAATTGATGCTTGATGCTGTTTTGAAGGCAAAGGGTGGTCACACCAAATATGGATTTGATTTAGATTTTTCTTCTGTTCACTCACTTTGCATTTAGTTAATTGATAAATATAATCTATTAACATGTCTATTTTTGAAAGCACTCTTACTTTACAGCATTTTTTCACACCTGCCTAAAACTTTTGCACAGTACTGTATATATATATATATATATATATATATATATATATATATATATATATATATATATATAGTAGATGCTGGTTATTAGCAACCCTGATAAAGACAACTTTCTGTTGTTAATAAGCGGCATCTACTGTATATATAATGGTCTTATTAGGCCATGTAGTGTTATCACTCGGCTCTGTTCCAATACTTCATTCAGACAAATATTTTTCTTGGCAAGTCATGGAGCATGAAAGGAATATCATGTGTTAGAGCAGCGAGAACTTAGCAGATGTTGCAGGGAACCAAGATTTTGTTTTTCTTTTTAGAAAATCTTTGCACTTCAGAAAGGGCCAGGTTTCATGGAAGCGTTGAGACTATTCAGTTACGCTTTCCGGCTGCTTGTCAGTGCCAGCCATTGTGCTGCAGCTTTCACAGATGCGTTTCTCCTCTGCGATTTTTCCATGGATGGGAATAAAATACTACTCCAGTTTCAAAGGCATAAATAAACTGAAGTCAAGCACGACGCTGTCCAACAGTGTATCTTGAAGGGGACAGCAGAGATCTGTTTTAAAGGCCCCCTCAAGGCCAGGAACGCATAACCCCTGTGGAAGAGTGGGCTTTATTTGAGCATTCTTATTTATACAAGTTCTTTGATGAATGTACTGCTGAAACAATTGTCTTGACATCTATGGAGAATGAAGGCTGAACTCTATGTATTGGGCCACACTAAAAGGGTTGATTCTTACGCTACCTCTATATCCATCCAATCTTTTGGATATCTTAGAGGGAGGGAACTAGTAGGGATAATTGGTAGTGTTGTGACATGGACCACAACTGTGTAATACAAACTGGTTAACCTTCCATGAGAGAAGCCCCCAAACAGATTTTAGCTGGAAATTCCTTTATAGCTTGTGTCTTAAGCCTCATATATCATCGCTGTATGAAAGTCATTAATTTATATATATACTGTATACATTTTTTTTTAAAATAATTTGTGTGTCCAATCATTTTACTCTTGTTTACTCCACGATTTGCTAAAACCTGTGTACCGACTGTTTACCTGTTTCACATGACAAACCTGAGCAGCAGATATTCTGAATTACTGAACCCTAAAGGTGAGGCCTGGCCTGGCTGCTCCCTATCTGACCTTGTCTGGTGCCTGACATGTAGGGGCACAGATTTTCCTCCTCAGCTCATGTGAGGGCAAAGGCCAAAGCATTGATCCCTATGGGTCCCCAGCCAAAATAGGCAGCTTGCTGTGTTCGTGATTTAAACCAGCGAACTCCCGATTGCATGACTCTCCCCACACGCCAATACTGGTTCAGCCAGTAAGGAACATTTTATATCTGTACTTTTCTAGATTCTCCATATCTTACAAGCATCATCTGTATTTCTGGAGGATTATGGCAAAAAAGCAGGCAGGTGGGGATGAAATTCTAAATGGTTAAAAGTAGAAGTGCATTGTTTATACAATCTGCATATTCATATTTGAAATATGTTCTTTTTCATGTCCAGAGCAAGTACACTTAGCATGGCATCTTATCTTCACTGGTTTGACATACAATTTGAAAATTGCTTTGTTCGTCACAGTATTCTTTCAAGTCCTTTGTAGTTTCCAGTGCAGGTTATTGTAATTAGGTTTGAAATCTAGATACAACCCAGAAATCTCAGTGGCAGTTACCATTATCATATTATATGTGCCTTCTACAAAAAAAAAAAAAAATACATTATGCAAACTACTATGCTTACTAAATGCAACACTGTGAAGTTAACAATGATGGAAGATAAGTAAACAAATAATTGGCATTTCATGGCTGATGGTCACTGAGGCATGGAAAAATCACCAAGCTTATATTTGCTTGGGTCAAGACCTTCTCTTTTTTTTCCAGGTAGGAGTAAGTGATAGTGAAATTAGGTTATAAAATTGTCCTCCTCTGTACAGTATATGAAGCCATATCTATGAATGCCAAATCTTTGCTAGTACAACATTCTCTTTTTGTCATGACAGACTAATAAAACCACCTTCAATGCTTACTTAATTGTACCCAATTCACACCATATATGACAAATTAACTGGGCATAAGGGTAAAATTAGTTGGCAGGTTGTCTGGTCGGGTATTTACGTCTAGGTATTGTGACTTATAGTGTCAATTATTTCTTAGTATCTCTTGATAGAGAAATTTGAAAAAAATCTGAAAGTTGCTTTTTCAACATAATTACATGGTGGCTTCTTTACAAACAATATACTCAATAGGTTATTATTATTATTATTATTATTAGTAGTAGTAGTAGTAGTAGTAGTAGTAGTAGTAGTAGTAGTAGTAGTAGTAGTAGTAGTAGTATCATCATCAGTATGAGCATCATCATAAATAGGTAGAATTGCTTTTCATTTTAAAATAATAAAAATGAATTGGCATTGATTTTAATACATAGCTTTAGCTAACCCCAGGCTCCGGGCTTCATAACAGAGATTCATGGAATTGGTGGAGGTTTGATCAGGTAGTATGAAACACACAGGTGCCTGCAGTTGGATTGCTTGTATTAATGAAAGCGGGAGAGACTTTTTTTTAAGGTCAGGTATATTTGTTATGTCTGAAGTATGCGTGAAAAAATAGAAATTTACGATTGGATAACTTGGCTTTCTCGCTTTTATTGCTTTTCCTCAAGATGTCAATTACGAGCAGGAAACCTTTTTGCTTTTCTTGGCCCGAGTTCTGACTCAGTTGGGCATCTGATTATTAAGTGCTGCATGTCCACTTTCGATTCAAAAAGTCTTTATCAGCCCCCTCTTTTCTCTTTTCTTTGCATTTACCATGTGTTGGTGACTGGTTTTAATGTTAAGCCTTCTACCTCGACCATAATCGCCCTTTTCTTTCTTTATAAATGCCATACCACTTAAAACAGTACGGCCAGTCGGCTTCACATGTCTGCCCTGCTTTAATCATCACCATTGACAGAACGTACCGCTTTCTAAAGGAGGCCAGATTAATCTCACCAGAATGTATGGTGTTTATTCAGCTGGAGATCTTATTTATTTGATGTATCAAGAAAAAAAAATCTCTTGAGACTTCACACAAAAAAGGGAGAGTGTAAACTTGGAGTAACGTCCAAGTAATAAAGGGTTCTGCCTTTTTAAGTGCTCAGCCATAAATGGGCAGAGAGACTCCAAGGAAAATACAGTATATCAAAGCTAAACCTTGCTCAAGGACTCTGCCCGCTATTTCCACTGTTTACCTTCAACCCAGGTCATTTTCAGTGGCTGCTGCACCTCAATTTACACATCTTTCTTTCTTTTTTAATGTTTTTATTTCTTGCTGTTTTAATTTCTTTATTTTTTTTTTTGTGCCAAACATTGCCGTAATGGTTTGGAAGCCAAATGGCTGACTTAAAGGCTTTATGTTCTAAAGCCCCTTTATCCCTTTCAGCACTGCAGCCCTATATACAGGTCTATGCAAGGTAACTCCGCTCAAAATGGCAGACTAATCAAGCAGTATTGGAAAGATAACCCCACTCAGAACAGCAGACCAGTAAACTAATATGTGTATCTATGTCCTGTTTTTAAATCAGTCACTGTCAGCGTTACCATGTCCCTTTTGTAATTTAGATGAACAACACAAGGCTGGAGGCTGTGTGGTCCAGTGGATTTTTCATGGATCTGCTACTGTCTTGCTCTTAATGATTGAAATATTTTTGGGTGGAAGATATGTGCTTAGGTTGACCGTAAGCCCCCAAGTATCAAAGTAGATGTAAACCAACAACTGGTTTTCAGAATATAATGCCCCCTTGTCATGTTTTACATAGAGGTGTAATGAGCTGCAAGGATTGGTCTACATTCTCTCTCTCTCTCTCTCTCTCTCTCTCTCTCTCTCTCATATTCGGCAACAATATGAAAATTGTATATCGATATTGTGCACTTATTTCGATATTGATAATATCGAAGTCTTCCAAAACACAAAAATATAATAACACAATTGCAATATTGAAAACGGCTGTGTGGTCCAGTGGTTAAAGAAAAGGGCTTGTAACCAGGAGGTCCCCGGTTCAAATCCCACTTCAGCCACTGACTCATTGTGTGACCCTGAGCAAGTCACTTAACCTCCTTGTGCTCCGTCTTTCGGGTGAGACGTA
Organism: Acipenser oxyrinchus oxyrinchus; assembly: GCA_030684275.1. Lineage (NCBI taxonomy): Eukaryota > Metazoa > Chordata > Actinopteri > Acipenseriformes > Acipenseridae > Acipenser > Acipenser oxyrinchus. The sequence goes on along the minus strand of CM060263.1, from coordinate 9,560,040 downwards.
ATTGTAAGTGACTCTGCAGCTGATGCATAGTTCACACACCCTAGTCTTTGTAAGTCGCCTTGGATAAAGGCATCTGCTAAATAAACAAATAATAAATAATAAAGTATTCCTGGATTGTTTTGCAGTGTCCAATAAATTGTCCACTTGTATTATTTCTGGTCTATTTCTGTCATCTCGTTTACGGTGTTTTCTCATCTGTATTTCATAAGTTGGTTAGAAAGTAGAGGAACATTTTCATGTTGTACAACCATTCTCACCAAAACCACAGGTTAAACATTTCCTGGAAAAAAAACAAACATCAAAAGAAAGTATTAGGTCACAGCTTTCTTTGCTAATTGTGTGAATTCTTCCCTCCATTTCAGAATGGCCTTGTTGTGGGAGGAGACCAGGCCCTTTGAAGCCTTCGCATGACAAACATCAAAAAAGAATCGTAAAATACAAAAAGAGCAAATGTACAGTAAAATAATTACCATGTATTGCGGCTTGAAGCTTTAAATAAGGGTTTATACAGTGTTCTATGTGTTCAAAGAGATAATCTAAAGTAACATTAATAAATCATTGTATAACTACATTAGTTTTTTTGCTGTTGGTTTCCAAAAGTCATTGTCTTGACATTTAGTGAAAAACTGTTTGTAGCGCACCTTGGTACAAATTTGACAAGATACATGGGTAGCATGAAACCTTTTTCCAGTAAGGAATCCTGTGTGTGGACCTGAAAGCATTTCTATCTCATGTGACTTGGTGTCCTCATCATTTAACATGCAATAACATACAGCAAATGTGTATTTTAGGTCATCAGTCCTTTGCTATTACCAGCCAATGAAACATAGAAAGGTACAGATACATTAATTTACCAATGACTAATGTACCTTGAATAAGCAACCACGAAGTTAAGTTGTTTCTTGTTTTTGGAGTCAGAGAACTGAATCTTATTAACTACAGTCACATTTAAGTCATGCAGTATGAAAACAAAACCTTAAAATGATGATGAAATAATAATAATAATAATAATAATAATAATAATAATAATAATAATAATATTTTTAAAAACAATATCTTATATGATTGTGCAAGTGTGCCCTATTGTCAAATATTTTGCTAATGCTTCACTGTTGTGCTTCTTACTTGCTAAAAAGTTTACAGTAGATAACTCATGTTAACGTATACTTGCACTGATACATGCTACATCGTATCAGATAGGCACAATGGCTCATACATGGGTACAGTATATGCTGTTTTCTGTGAAACTGCACTGTAAGTTACTTCTTTGGTTTTGTTTAATAGCACCTGCACTTATGTAGTATAAGCAGCTGAAGATGAGTGCAAATGCAAGATGTGGGGGCGAAGATGTTCATAAATATGCATTACGAGACAACAGCATAGTAAGTTGTGATAGTGAAATTGAACCTACCGTAGTGAACAATGATCTTATATAAACGCGTGTGCCTGTCTGTGTGATACTGCTCTTTCTATCAGCACTTGCATGTGCATTGTTATGAGATGGAAATATAAATAGCTTATCCTCTGAGCTATGGCTCCTGGCTACAGCATTACAAAAGGGGAGCATTGCATTTAAAACATATTCTACCAGGAAAACACAATGCAATTTAAAATAATAAGTTCCGTCATCTTAATGAAAAAAAGAGATACTTTATTTAAAAAAGTAGATGTTCTTAATTAATTATAAAAAGTAGTTTTAAGGTGTTGACTCTGCTGTTTGCCAATTACATTGCTGTAGATATTAGTCAAGGGTCCGCACAGTCCCTAAAGCTCAACTGAAGCTCTTGTTTAAAGCTGGATGGTGATAAAACCTAATAAGTGCACCTCCTTTATAAATTCCTGTCCTGCCGCAGCTCCTGACATTAAAGCGCTTAATAAAACAGTGATATTATTTCATTTCTTGGTTACAGTGGTGTGAAGATGGTATCATTTTAATTGCTTGTACACGGCTAGTAGGATCCTTGGAGATTACATTAGGCTGCAAGCATAAGCATATTGTAGACAGGAGAAGACCACAAAAATATTAAGCCTGGTATTAAGGTCTGCTGTATGGTGTACATTATTTTGTTTTCACTTTAAATATTGGAAATAATTTATAGTTATGCCTTTATACTCATTCTCAGCATGTCAAATAAATAAACTAGTAGATTATAGTAAGAATATAGTTGGCATTCGGTTTAAACAAATGGAAGTTCATCTGGCTGCCATGTGTTTAATTTTTAAAATCATCCTGATGGCCAATTATGCTGGTTTTAATATTATTGTTTTATATTTTGTTATTAGACTAGTAATTCGTATTTATTAACCCTAGCATTGTCATGCTTCAAAGTCAAATGTTGATGTATCAATTTATATATATAGTGCAGTACACTATAGTCAAGCAGACATAGGTTTTGTTTCAGCAAAGTGTCTTTTTCAGGTACTGAAATGTTTGTCTCCTGGACATTTCTCTTATACTCAAGGAAGTGCGATTTGACCACTTTCTGACTTTAGAAAAAGAGATGCAGAGGACAGTTTGTAAATTTGAAGCATATTTGATTATCTGTTTGTGAGTTTTTGTAGTACTGTATTATCTCTTGCTATATAAACATTTTAAATAAATAAATATTATGAAATCCTTTAAGTGAGGCTCTAAAATGTAGACTTTTGACAGTATTGTGAGCTTTTTGACAAACATTTAGATAGATAAACAGTTTTGATTTGACATTTGGTGACTCCTCTGAGAAGGAATCTTGCCTTGTCTTATATCGGTGTACGAGGAGAGAGAAAATAAATAAATAAGAGTCTGTTAAAGGCCTTCTGGGGCCCCACAGCTCCAATCAGCCAGGTCCCAGAGGGCTTCTAGTGAAGGGCCTCAGTATAGCATTTTCAGCATTTTGCCTCAATTATTTTCCTCCGGTTTCAACCCTCAGGCAGTCGGCTACCTTTTTACATATGCACATTATGAACTTTTGACCAAGGCTCGATAGTCGTATATTAGCAGGCAGTTTCTTGAAAAGAGAGACTTTAACAAGTTCCTCTGAGCATTGGCACTTGAGTCAGTTGCTGGCAAGGTAATTTAAGTAACTTGCTGAGAGGCCATTCAGAGCCTTCCTGACTTAAATATGTTTTTTTTTTCCCATAACCTGTGTCTTCTAGGAGCTGGGAAACCGAAGCCCGTCTCTTAGTACATGATTGATCTTTTGCAAACCAGCTAACGAGGGCTCTGTTTCTATTAGTGCCCTACAAGATGAAGCCACTGCAATTTAATGAAGTGTCTAGTGAGTCTGCCACAGATTTATCCCACTGCCTCTTAATTTCCCCTCCGTTTTACACAAGCAAAGGAAGCTTCAGGAGGGCTGCCATTAAGCAAGTATTTTCTCAGTAAACGGTTGTAAGGTCAGGTGTTGTTATCTGAAGGAACAAGGCACCCTTGCCACTGCTCAATGTTTGCACATGACAGCCTCTCCACTGCGCACTCGCTGAAGCGGAAAGCAGAAGACTAGAGGTCCGGATCCAAGTCCTCTTAGCTGCCTCAGGAGCAAATGAGCTGCCAAGCTGGGCTAATAGAGTCATAATTGGTGATTAGACCTGGAAAGGTGTGGGGATGTCTTAATAGAAACTGCTACAGATACTAGTTATACAAGTCTTTAGCAATGCTTTATACTTATACTTTTTTTTCTTAACAGTAGAGTACAGTAAAACTGTAAATAGTGTCCTAAGCCTTGTCCTGTTTTACTAAACCAGACTTATAATACGTGCTTTGAATAGGATGAGGGAAACTCATTTTCCATCTGCAGGTTATGAGATAACGTTATAGGGTAACGTATTACTGGTGAGTAATTTCAAGTCTTGAGTTTAGGACAAGTTAGCCTGAATGCTAATGCTGGTGCCACCTGTTTTAGTAACTCACTACAGTTCTAACTTAGTGGAGCAATGCAAACTTTCATTCGTGCCAATATATTGTTTGTATATAACATTTTTTTCTTCTTTTTTTTCTTTAATTCTTGCTTATAAAAAATGTTTCCTTAAATTTTTCTATTTTGGTCTGATCCTTATTGAATCAGAGTTCTTGCTATTGTTTGCTTGGATGTTGTGAATCTATTTATCTGCTGTGCTGTGTTGAGATAAAATTGCTTGTTTGTTTATAATACTAGGGGAACGTCATGACTTATGAACTTGTATATTACTGGGAATTTTTTTTTCAGGTTCAAAATGGTGGTCTATTTCCGTGGTAACATTAGATATATATTTTGAATGGGAATGTGTTTAATGGTTTCTCTTTAGAATTGCAGATCAGCAGGTGGTGGAAAAAAGGCCTCAGACTCCCATTCCACTTCTAAGCTTGTGTGTATTAGACATGTGTGTATTTATAGAAGCTTTGAAATAGAACTTTGAGTTTCAGCTTACCACCAAACCATAATCTAACCAGCAAGAAAGTTGTACCGTGCTTTGAACTGTTAATTTTCTTCTAAGTATCACTAAATATTTGTTGCAAAGCTGGGATATATATATACAGTGCCATGAAAAAGTATTTGCCCCCTGTCTGATTTTCTGCATTTTTGCACATTTTTCACATTGTATTTGGTCAGATTTTTTTGTGGATTGTAGTAGTATATAGAGGGAGTCTGAGAGAAAAAATGACACCAAAGTTTGGTGCTTCTTTCATTTGTTTGGTGTGCAAGGTAATCAAACATGCAATCTTCAGGTGTGAAAAAGTTATTGCCCCCCCTAGTTAACTCAACCCAATTAAAGGGATAATTAGGGTCAGCTGTTTGAGTACTTTGGTTAACAACCAGGCCTGATTTGGGCCAGCCCTGCCCAATATAAATCTGACTAACTTTGGCCCTTACCATCAAACTGAAATTGTCAGCACACAGGTTCCAGAGGCACATCATGCCACGAACAAAAGAAATTCCTGAAGACCTCCGGAAAAAGTTGATGCCTATCAGTCTGGAAAGGGTTACAAAGCCATTTCTAAGGATCTGGGGCTTCACCGAACCACAGTCAGAGCCATATTGTCCAAATGGAGAAAGTTTGGGACAGTAGTGAATCTTCCCAGGAGTGGCCGTCCTGCCAAAATCTCTCCAAGAACAAGGCGTAAAATCATCCAGGAAGTCACAAAGAACCCTAGAACAACATCCAGGGATCTGCAGGCCTCTCTCGCCTCAGTGTCCATAACTAAGGTCAGTGTTCATAACTTCGCCATCAGAAAGACACTGGGCAAAAATGGGATTCATGGCAGAGTAGCAAGGCGGAAACCATTGCTCACTAAGAAGAACATGAATGCTCGTCTCAAGTTTGCCAGAAAGCACCTGGATGATCCTCAAGAGTTCTGGAACAATGTTCTATGGACAGATGAGTCAAAAGTGGAACTTTTTGGCTGACATGGGCCCTGTTATGTCTGGCGAAAACCAAACACTGCATTCCACAGTAAGAACCTCATACCAACGGTCAAGCATGGTGGTGGTAGTGTCATGGTTTGGGGATGCTTGGCTGCATCAGGACCTGGACGCCTTGCCATCATTGAAGGAACCATGAATTCTGCTCTGTATCAGAGAATTCTACAGGAGAATGTCAGGCCATTCGTCCGTGAGCTGAAGCTGAAGCGCAGCTGGGTCATGCAGCAAGACAATGATCCGAAACACACAAGCAAGTCTACATCAGAATGGTTGAAGAACAAGAAATTTAAAGTTTTAGAATGGCCTAGTCAAAGTCCAGACCTAAACCCCATTGAGATGTTGTGGCAGGACCTGAAACGAGCAGTTCATGCTCGAAAACCCACAAATGTCACTGAGTTGAAGCAGTTCTGCATGGAGGAGTGGGCCAAAATTCCTCCACGGCGCTGTGAGAGACTAATCAATAACTACAGGAAGCGTTTGGTTGCAGTTATTGCTGCTAAAGGTATGTAACCAGTTATTGAGTCTAAGGGCGATTACTTTTCACATGGGGGCATTGGGTGTTGCATAACTTTCTTTAATAAATAAATGAAATATGTATCAAATTTTGTGTTATTTGTTCACTCAGGGTCCCTTTTATCTAATATTAGGTTTTGGTTGAAGCTCTGATAACATTCAGTGTCAAAAATATGCAAAAATGAAGAAAATCAGACAGGGGGCAAATACTTTTTCACGGCACTGTATATGTGTGTGTGTGTGTGTGTGTGTGTGTGTGTGTGTATATATATATATATATATATATATATATATATATATGATACATACAGTGTATATAATAACAAATGTTTTCCCCAGACAAACTTTATTAAAATTAAAGAAATTGCACGATAGTAATAGTAATATAAAATATTAAAACAAAAGCATTGAAAATGACAACAAATGTTAACAGGATTATAAAGCAAGTGATTTATACAGTAAGGAAGTTCAATTTTAAATAACTTGAGGCAAAGTATATGGCCCGTAAAGGGCAAAAGTAACATGACTTTGGATTTAAGAAAACATAATTAGCTTGATTAAAATATGTATTTAGGTATGTGCTAAATAATAACACCATAAAAGGGCAGTGACTTTACACACATTTTCACACAGCTCTACTAAAATACTCATCGATTGTTAGTAATACAGCTCTGTATTTTTGCCAACACATCCCTTCACCCTCTACCCTCTCAATGATTCCAGGTCCATTTTTTCTTTATCAATTTATACTTCAGAGTGAGCTCAGTAGCTCTAATCTTTTAATCAGGTTAACATTTAAAGAAAATGTATGTGATGTCATACCCTGATTTTTGCAGTACTTCAGCCATTTTCACACTGGACGCGAGCAATGCGAGCGACTTGAGCGAATAATTTAGAAGTCACTGCTGTCAAATGGGAGTATCCACACCAGCAGCAAGCGACGCAAATGGAACCTGTTTCTATTTTTTTTTTTTTGTTCGTCACGTGACTGGAATGAAACTGACCAATCAGAAGCAACGTTAACACCCTTTACACACGTCATACACACACCTCAAAACACATCAACTGTACAACTACTAATAATAATAATGATAACAATAAAACTGTTGGATATATAGGGATATTCAATAACTCTGATCTATATATTTACAAGTCCAACCTTTATTTTACAGCAGAGTTGCTGGAGGCCAGGGTGGTAACCTTTTATCAAAACAAGATCTGTTTTGTAATTGGACAGCCCATCTCTAGTTTGTCCAATAGGAATGCATTTCCAGTCTTTTGGATCGTTTCCAAGTCGTGTCTGGTGTATATTGACATTTGGCAACTTTTTCGCTCTGTCCAGTGTGGATGCAGCTTTTAAAAGCCATGTGTGTCCCAGTTTCCTGTTACAGGGATTATTGTCTACAGAGATACCATTTCATTAAAAAAAAGCTTGGTTCCCATTGTTCTTATAGCTTATTGAATTCAAGAGGTCTTTTAATGTTCCTTTTAATGTTCTTTTTAACTACATTGACTTTGAAAAAAAGCTGTGTACTGATACTGTCTTCATTAGGCAATCCTGAGGTACTATTTAGGGACAGTTGCAGCTAGGCTCTGGTTAAAGAAGACCCTAAGTGCTCCTCACCATTAGGATCCATTTTCATTAATGGGCGACAGACTTCTCTAGGTTTGATCTGCTAATGGTTTCCCTCCGGTTTTTAAGAGCATGTCGTGGACGTGAAGTTTGAAAGGGTCGAGAACAAGTCGTCTTTGAGGCTGAGCCTGCTAAGCTGCAGTACCTATAGGGAAGATTCTTCAGATGATGTGGTTCTGAGTAGAACTCTGGGGTTAGTTTTCTTTTCTCAGCGGTAACTTTATAATATCAATGCCTGGACCTCAGGGTGCCTCTTACTTTTGGATACTATTCCTTCACATTTTTAAAGCTGAAAATGCTTCTAGCTGGAGAATTCTATTTGGGTTGTACCCATTTTACTAGGTTAATTAAAAATAGGTTGCATATATACAGAACTGTCTATACCTTTCAATGTGAAGACAATCAGAACATCTCCCTCAGTTAGGACTGGTTTGCTTTACATTACTTTTTAATGTGCATTTTTAAATAACTTTTTTGTAAGTCAGACATGTAACTGAATATGTAAATCCAGCTTTCCCATAGGAGGAACTAAACAGCATTCCATAGCGGGCAACCGTGCTCTTCATTGATAATACCAATGTGTTTTTAGTATCCATGCTCCATATTAGTTTCACGCCAACTACTGCAATTAAAAAAGGACTGCTCTTGAGTTTTTAGCATGGTAATACCCGTAGCTCACTGAGATCATAATTAATGACCATAGGGGCTCTATTATTATTTACTTTTACAGTATTGAAAGTGAAGCTGTCAGTATGCTTTTAAATAATAGAAACGTTCTAAGCCTTAATAAATGAAACAGTAAGAAAGTAGAAAGGCAAGGCAACTCACTCAGGGTAAACTTGACATCTTAGGCATTCAGCTTATATTTACCAAACTTATCCATGTTTTAGTAGTACCGGTACACCAAGAAATGTATTGAAATGCAATGCACTTATAAATGCTGAGATTTTATGATAATGCACCTATCCCGGACATTTCACGTTAAATGCCTCAAAGGCATTAAAAATGGCCACACGCATTTTAAGGAGAGAAAACAGCTCATTAAATTAACGGAAAGGGTTTGGTTTTAACTTATATGTCCTGAAAGCTCTATTTCATTGGTTGTCTTTTCCCAAGGGTGAACATACTGTACTTCCGAAGAACAGAATATATTGAGCAAAGCTGGCTGTGCCCTGCTAGAAAACCTGTCCCCATTTGATATCATTGCTGTCTCTGATTGAACGCATTGCACTCTGCAAGTTCATATTGTTTTTGAGATATTTGCTTTAAATTACTGTTTTGTTCTTTACTACTGCACCTTTTATGATGTGAGTGGTTCTGCCCTCTACGGTATGTATATGGTGACTGTATTACATTGTAAAAAATATTTCATGTTTAAAGTTACCAGTACAATCAAAAAGAAGACCGCTGCACATAACAAATTACTTATGAGAAATCAACATTTTCAAAATTCCAGTTAATCTTATTCTGTGTACAGATGTTTTCCAGTGCATGGAATAAACAACACCATTGCAGCAGTGTGGAGTAGTGGTTAGGGCTTTGGACTCTTGACCGGAGGGTCATGGGTTCAATCCCAGGTGGGGGACACTGCTGCTGTACCCTTGAGCAAGGTACTTTTATCTTGATTGCTCCAGTAAAAACTCAACTGTATAAATGGGTAATTTTATGTAAAAATAATGTAATTGTATGTAAAAATAATGTGATATCTTGTAACAATTGTAAGTCGCCCTGCATAAGGGCGTCTGCTAAGAAATAAATAATAATAATAATTAAAACACGTTTTATGCTTAGTAGTACAAGCGCTGTTTTTGTGATTCCTAGTAAGTTATACGTTGTGTGGAGGGTGTCTCTTAGTATAACAGACATCATTTCAAATAGTTTGAGCGGTCTTCTCGCCCAAACTGCACAAAATGACACCTCTTATATCTCTCAGTTTTCATTTTTGAGGAATATTTTGGATTCTTTTTTTTTTTTATAGGTATAGGAAAAAGAAAATGTGAGAGAAAGAAAGTTACAACTGAACACCTGAAATCATTTCAAAGCATACATGTTTCATATACTGTAGGTTTCATTAAGGGACAGGAAAAATAAATAAATAAATACATAAATAAAGTGATATACTCATTAGCTATTAGTTTATGGAACAACAGTAAGTACCATTTACCTGATAAGCTTTTTTTGTGGCTGTAAAATGTTTCCAAGTTAATGCACCTGTGAGACACACAAACACCTGTGTTCACATTAAATCCTGTATGAATGAAGTCAGCATGGGAGAACTAATTGTGTGGATCTGTTGCCCCACGGACAGATGGTTCCATAGAAATGAGTTCCGTTTCTAATAGAGAAGAGCCACAGTTTAAAGTAGCTTGTGAATGTAAGATGAAAGGACTGCCTTAAAACCCATATCTTTCGCTTGTGTGCTCTGGTTCCAGACTAATGCAGCTAAGTATCTCTTGAATGTGTACAAAGATTTAAGGAAAATTAAATGAGACTTGGTTATGGTGGCAGGTACTGTAGTAACATTACACTTTATAGAAAGTATGAGCTAAAGCAACCAAGCTGTTTCATGGTTTAAGTGGAAAAACAAATCGCTGATGTTACCAGACAAAAAAAATCTAAATTTACTAATTCATGATGACATGCAAAGAGGTTGTACATCTGCTCTGAATGAAGATTTAAATTGTTTATACCTACTTTGCCAAACTGGAAACGACCTGGTCCCAACAAATTAATTTTTTCTTCTTTAACTAATAAGTAACACTAATTCTGTTTACTAGAATAACACAATTAAGTTCAGCAATAACCAAAATCAACATTACAAAAAACTAAGGTTGGAACAATGGATTGATTATTTAGATCTTAGTTTGAATGCAAGGATAAACCATGTTTTGTGTTGGCCAGTAAAAACAATAAAGCTAAAAACCTCGTAGTTATAACTGAATGGAAATTAATTCATCAAAAGGGCATTCACTCCTCTCTATTAGAGATTGAACTTATTTCTTTCACATTAAATTACACTGATGCATTAGCTGGTTGTCTGCTTGTCTTTGTAGTTTTGCCTCAGAGTTTCTGATTGAGTGTTTAAAAGTTAGTGGTAAACAACACCATATATTCACATGTTTGTTTCCTTTACTTAACAAGTCCGAGTGTTGTGACACCAAGGCTGATGGACTATTTTTCAAATTGATTTAAAAAATGTATAGAAGGGGGCGATCTTCTACTCCAGATTACCTATTGATTTTGAATATGAAAAGCTCATTATATAAGCAGTAACTGCAACACAAAAAGCTAGCGAACCTTTGCATAAAGCCTTTAATTGAATTTCCAGAGCCCATGGTTCTACATTTTTTAATTAAATCCATTTCTTTTTTTTCCTTTTTTTTTTATTTTTTTTTTTTAAAGTGTTGGTGTTTAATTTGCATGCTGTGAAGTGGGCCCTGTTCTAGATAAAGAGCCATTGATCCTTATTAAACCTCACCTCTGGGCTTGCTGAAAACTAACTGGGAAAATTAAATGTGTTCATGGGGCATACATTTATTGCCCACATGATAGGATTAAAAAGAGGGAGGGAGAGAGAGAGGGGGAACAAGGGGGTAAAGACGGAGAGGGGAAAAATAAAATTAATTTGCAAAATCATTTCACTTCAGATCTATATTGGGAATTTTGCATAAAATAAAACCCTTTCTAGTATACCACATTATAAAAGAAGATCTAAGATTGGATGAGCACAGGATCTTCATTTAATTGTCCAAAATGAGTTAACTTCTTTTGGACAGTTTTACTGTCATCTCAACTGAGATCGTCCTACTACTGTCCCATGCTTTTACAACAGACACCAAATGTAAATCCATGGCCCTTAGCCTTTTTATTGGTTTAAGCAGACCCACGTAAAGTGATGTTACATATATATATATATATATATATAAACACAGAGTGATCTCTGTCTCTGCCTCTTAACAAGGGAAATGTTTACCAAGGTATTTGCTGAGACATTACCAGTACAGTAGCCTTGTGTGCTGTGCAGTGTGAGAGAATTATTTTGATTGATATCATCTGATCAAATTGTGCTAATCATATAATGTAAAATTGATTAGCTGATCATTTAGAATTGGTTAACTATGCTCTGTATTTGGGAGAGGAGATGGATCTTTTTTCTGCTATTCATTCACACAGAGAATATTATTATTTATTTCTTAGCCGACGTCCTTATCCAGGGCGACTTACAATTGTTACAAGATATCAGATTATTTTTGCATACAATTACCCATTTATACAGTTGGGTTTTTACTGGAGCAATCTAGGTAAAGTACCTTGCTCAAGGGTACAGCAGCAGTGTCCCCCACCTGGGACTGAACCCACGACCCTCCGGTCAAGAGTCCAGATCCCTAACCACTACTCCACACTGCTGCTACATCCTCTACTTTGTTTACACCTGGCAGTTTGACTGTAAATGTATGAATGCAGCCTCAGTTTAGTGGCTTGGGCTTCTCTTTTGATTCTGTTCTGTTACGAGCAAAACTGATTTGGCTTGGCAGCAGGTTTGATAAGCAAATATCCAATAAATGTATATAGCAGAAACAACAATAATAATACTTGTAATACATCTTCATATTTGTTTTATCTTTTGTCACCTGCCATATACATGTAATCCATTTGAGCTGTTTTTGAAACAATGACCCATGCAGATCGTTTTTTGAAAAAATGAGCACTGATCAAAATGACCCAACTTGTTTAGACAAGTATAAAGAACATCCACTGAAGGTCATAGTGTGTTTTTTTTCTGTCATCTACATTGAGAAGCTGCTTAGTTCTGAACTGGAAAACTAATTTTAACAAACTGCTGTTAGTGGTGATTTATCAATTAAAAGTGTGAACTAGGTTTTTACCATTAGCACTTTGGATTAAAACAGTGTGTATCCTTGGTAATTCAGTTTCTTTAGAGAGTTTACTATTTTAAATTCTTGCATGTAGACTATAGCCAATTTCAACTGTTGGTAACATAAAAAAATGAAAAAAACATTATGCAACTAATTCAACAAAAATGTTTTAATGCGAAGGGTAAACCTCTTCTTTGTAGAACTTTAATAAAGATTTTTTTTTTTTTTTTAATTGGATTTTTAATTTTTTTCAAACCCTCTCTAGAAACAGTCAAGGGGAGGTTTCACTCATGCATAATTTAACCTTGGCCTTGTGCTTTACTGTAAAACGTTTTTGATAAACCCTTCAAGTGATGGGTATTATTGAGAAAACCTGATCCTTTACTATTCCTGCCTACTTATTTGGTGACCATTTCCGTCAAAATTTTGCTCGACTCCATGTTCCCTCAATTTGTTGTACCTTCTCTGTTTTAGTTAGACATTCATGCTGTGGACGATTGCCAGTGGATTTGTTCTCGTTTCCTAATGGCCTTTAGCAGAGGAAGTAAGCGACAGTGATCAGTGGATGTGGACAGCAAGATTTATAATGTATTTGTGCTAGCTGATTGCCGACAGAACCGGCCTTTCCCAGCGGTGTTGTATGAAGACTCAAAAAATCAATAGGGATTAACCTCTGACCCCCTTCACATACTTATACTGCGGCCCGTGCTGCTTACCAATATTTCATCAGTTTCACTTAAACGCTGTGACTTACTCAATAAGGCATGGGCTGCTAATTAATTTCAAAGAGGTGACGTCTCCTTTTTAAGAAACAGAAGGTAAAAATAAAATGTGGATCAACATTGTAAAAGAATATATTTTCAATTTAAAAGTCCCTGATCAAGAGAGGGATCTTAATAACTGTAGATTACATTAAAAGCTGCCCTAAAATAAATATAAGCATGGTGAATTGATGGACTAGCATGATATTATATGCATTATTTTCTGTTTTTTCAGTTGGTGCTGTTTATTTGAATTATAGTGTATTATAGAAACAAGGACTATGCACTGTGCACCAGTGCTTTTTGTTATATTCACGTGTCTCTCCTGTTTAAATTGTTAATTGCAATTTTGGGAAAAATGATAATTTTCTACTTTGTCTTGTGCCTCTAAAACTGTGGATAATGTCATACTAATGTGATCCTTCACATATTTTTAGTGATGCCACAGCTGTATGGCAAGCCAAATGATCATTTAGATATCTCAAATTGCATTTTAAGATATTTTGAAATATTTAAATATATCTCTAAATCATTTCGAGATATCTCAAATTGAATTGTTAGTTGTGCAGTTTTTAAGATATCTAAAATTCATTTTAAGATATCTGTAAATCAATTAGACATACCTGTAAATCAATTAGAAATATCTAAAGATATCTCTAATTGATTTACATATATCTTTAAATACTATGGAAACCATGTGGATTTTAAAGAGATATCCTTAATTCATTTTAAGATATCTTGAAATAACTTCCTTTTCATTTAGAGATATCTCTAAAAGATTTAGAGATATCTCTAAATAACTTCCTGTTCATTTAGAGATATCTCTAAATCATTTGAAGATATCTTCAAATGAACAGGAAACCGTTTCAAGATATCTCTAAATGACTTCCTGTGAAAATGCTCTATGTTTTGAATGGACTTCCTGTCCATTTAGAGATATCTCTAAATGAACAGGAAGTTATTTCGAGATATCTGTAAATGATTTAGAGATATCTCTAAATGAACAGGAAGTCATTAAGATATCTTAAATTGAATTCAGATATCTTTAAATTATTTAAAGCATTATTTAAATGCATTTTAGATATCTCATTTAAAGCTCCATTTAGGGATATCTGTAAATCAATTTAAGATATATCTTTTCTGTAAATCAATTTAAGATATCTATTTTAGATATCTCAAAATGATTTAGAGACATCTTCAAATATTTAGAGATATCTAGAAATGATTTAGCAGATAGCTTTAAATATTTAGAGATATCTCTAAATGATAATTTGGCTTGCCATACAGCTGTACTGCGTTCTCTGCATTAAGGTGTGTCAGAGACAGCTGATATAGGATACACCATTGACCCTTTTACCAATGCATGTAATCAGTACTTTGTAGGACACCCTCTACAGCATAATCGTTATTGATAGACTCTATGTAGGCAGGGCATATTTCCTTAAATGCATACACTAAAAAAGTCTGAAAACAGAAGGGGAATTCAGAACAGCACACCACACCATCTCTTTTGTTGGTTTTCGGTTGAAGACACGTCATGCTGTACGCTGTATACTGTATGGTTGCCTACTGTACCAGACGTTTCTTATCCAGAAAGTTTATGGGCTTCTCAAAATGGTACTGTAAAGAATTAAGTTAATTCTAACGTCAATAACAGCTAAGGTATGGCTTGTGCCCTCATCAGTGATAGTGACTTCATCAGTTTGTTGTGACATGTACACTGCCTTTTGAAGCAAACTATTTACTGGAATCCCAGCCCTGCAAATAAGCTCCTTTTAATGAATATTTAACATTAGACAATTAAATATTTAGCTCTCGCAAATGAGACTGAATTTGGCGTCTCAAAGTTTAACTTCTGTAGACAGCATGCATAATTACATTTTAATGAGCAGTGTTTGGAAATTCTATTGTGTTTACTTGAAGTTTTCATAAGAATTCAGCTCTTGTCTCTTTCACTTGTCTTGTCTGAATGGTCCCATCTGTGGAGGCTAATAAGATGACAGAGGAATTCTAAATGTTTAAATCCACTCTTGTTAGGAAAACAAGCCAAAAAAAAAACAGCTAATGAGCTACATGTCCTTCTCTGGTTGCATTTCTGGAGTAAGTGCACAATCTTGGTTGGTGCTGTGACTTAATGTACTAAAAAGGTATGCCTGGGTGTGTTCACCCGTTGTGCTGTTCTGCCTGGGGTGGAGTGCTGGTGGGGTGCTTAAAATCCTAGTGACAATAGATAAACCTTATAGAATCCAGCACAACCCATACCCTCAAGTGCCTTATTGCTTTTATAAAACAGATTTATAAATGTTTTATAAAAAAAGAAAGGAGAAATATATAGTTTCCAAAGATTTCTTAACATTTTGAGGTATAAACTTCCACAACAGAAAACAGTCCCTATGAACTACAAAATAATATTCAAGTAAAACATTTTTTTTTAATAAACACTTTAAACAACTATAATAATAAAAACAAAATTAAAAAAAAAAAACCTTGCTTAGTTAGTGTATCTGTGAAGTGCTGCCTTCCTGCATATTCTATGTAACATTGTTGCTAGGTAATTCACTCCCATTGGCTCTAGCGTATACCAAACACTGCAAGAGTTTAAGATGCTTTGTTGGGATGAAGGTTATTAATTAAGTAATTAATTTAAAGTCAAATTGTATTTTTTTTTTCAAAAAGACAGTCATTGAAACATTTAACAGTCCATTGTGTTTGTTTTGTGGTATTAATTTCATTTTAAGTTTTTTTTTTTGTACCTGTAAAAAGTGAGTGCGCGGTAGTAAAGGAGAAGAGAGAGTGAAGAAAGGCGAGAGTCGGATGGTTAACACATCGCATGTAGTAATGTAAATAATACTGTCGAAAAATATTAAAATATCCACAGTTAAAAATTAATGAAGAGTCAGTTTCACAAAACGACAGCTGATACCAACTAAAAGGAATAAAATAAAACTGAATACCTGACAACTGGATCCGACCTAAGTTATAGAAATTTGTACTACAAATAAAATACCAAAACAGCGTCTTGTTTAAAATAGCAAACTGATTCGTAGTGCAAATTAATATAAACTGGAAGATATGACAAGACACCTTGATGTCTTCTGTATCTTCCATGACAGCTAGTATTTTGACAGGTGTTTTCTTTGATTTTGGTGGCGCAGTGATACGTGGTTAGCACAGGTGCAGTGATTTGCCTTTGTTCCTAAATAGTTACTAATCGTGACATTGCTCTTGATATTGTAATGGCTTGGAACACTGATGGACCAATCAGTATGCAGCATTCTAACAATCTGTTTTATAATAATCTGTTATAGTAGCTTTTAAAAAATAAGGAACAGAAGTGATATAAAACTAATCTAACCAGGTGTACAAAGGGACACAGATCTCAAATATAAACAAGCGTTAACTACAGAAATACAGAAATTATACAGTATAGTGTGATAAATGACCAAAATAACCACTAACTACATATCAGTGTTCTGAACTGATTCAATGGATTGTTCTTGCTTGAGCATGTACTGCTGAATTTACATCAGTAAATTAACAAAATATGCTTGCAGCTGTTGACTGACTAGCGCAGTTGCATAAAGGTATGGGAGGCCACATTTGACCCATGGGCCTGAGTTTGACCACCCCTGCATATTGTTGAGGCAAAGTTGGTTCCCCAGAAACTTTTTTTCCATTCCATGCTTGTTTAAAGAACAATCTTTCTTTGAAATAATTTGTGACCCACACCAATCTGTGTGATGAGCAATGACCTCCTCCATGCTGCCTTAAGTGGTGATGTAATATTTTTGTGAACGATTCTGAGGACATCAATAATTAGCCATTCATTAATGTGACTGATATTGACCACTGTGTTTGTAATACTCTGGCTTCATGGCCAACATTGAGACACGTTTAGAATAGAATACATCCAGCATGATGCTGGTTTCTCTTCCTTTTAAACTGTTACATATAGATGTATCTACATTACATTGTGTAATCTAGCATAAGGCTAATCCCATGCATTTGAAGCAATCACATAACAAAACTCAGGATAATCCTGCTAAAATCCATATCAGGGAATCTTGCTTTTATAGCCCTGAATGCATGACTGAATTAGAGCTTAAAAGACAGTCAATTGGAATGCTTCTTTAAAATCACTTGTTTATAAATGAAGGTAATGCACAGCTGGATAACAGTGGGGTTCTTATTGTGATGGGAGTTTGAGAGGTACATTGTGAGTGGCTTTGAATGTAATTTTACAATATGTTCATAATTACACTTGGCATAGTTTTGTTACAGTTGGGTGGAAAATGGGATACACAGAAAATAAATATTCCATTAAACAGGCAACAGTATAAACACTTCATATGTTGAAACAAATCAAAATTGCAGTACATCAAAACTGATTACCTTTAATTAAAATATTGTCATGCTCTGCTACAGAAAGCAGTTTATTTTAATCATTAATGCCGACTGTACTACATATCAGCCTAAAATACAGTATAAAACCTGAAATGGGCATGTTTTTGTTTGTTACAGGTATGTGTCTAGGATTTATTTATTTATTTAAAAACAAAACCACCAAAATGGCTTACATCCCAGTATTCGTACAGGACGTTTACTGGTTCCATACATTCATTTAAAACAAATGCCAGAGTGCAAATGTAATAGGGCCTCTCTTGCACCATCATTATTTACTATCATTTTTGGCTCTTGGTTAAATAGAGACACACTCAATTTTTTTTACCTGTCACAATATACTGTATGTCAATGTGACAAGATGACTGGGCGGTGACGTCACGGCAGAAGCAGGAACACAGAACAGACAGAGACTTGGGGTTTTGATGAAGCTGAGCGCGTGATCGCGCTCAGCATTTAATAATCAAAATAAAAAGGTTTAACAAAACAGAACACGAAACAGGACGCGCACTTGCCAAAATAAATGAGACGAACAAAAGCGGACTATCAATTAAACAAACGGTGGACGGACAGACACACAAACACGGTGAGTAAATAACTAAACAAGTATCGTGTTGGTCCTCCAGCACGCGATAGCAATTGTTTTAAATACTCTCTCTCTCTCTCTCTCTCTCTCTCTCTCTCTCTCTCTCTCTCTCTCTCTCTCTCTCTCTCTCTCTCTCTCTCTCTCTCTCTCTCTCTCTCTCTCTCTCTCTCTCTCTCTCTCTCTCTCTCTCTCTCTCTCTCTCTCTCTCTCTCTCTCTCTCTCTCTCTCTCTCTCTCTCTCTCTCTCTCTCTCTCTCTCTCTCTCTCACTCACGAACACACAACCCGAGTGAGTGAAAACATGCAGCTTTTATGCAGTTGTACTGAGACTCGATTGCTAGTCAATCATTCAATTGGAATCTCGGTACAACTGCACGTGAATTAATTAAAGTGCAATTCCCGTGACCACACATTATATTATAACCAGCACGTGAAGTGATTTGTGCCCTCCTCGTGCCAAATACAAATCTACATTTTTAAATCACACGTGAAACACAGACCCGTTTATATCCCGTGTACCGATGACTATACACCAACATTTACACACAACACGTAACACAAAATACACACAGGGGGGGCACTTTGCCACAGTCAATCACAGACCTTTATTAGTATATGCTTACATGTTTTATTTTATGAGTTGATTAAAATAATATATTTATTCCAACATATTTATAAATAGGTGAATATACCCAGAATATGACAGCTTTGATTAAATCTGGAGTGCTCTTCTGTTGCATAGACCTCGTTAACATAAGATTCAATCCGAGCTACTTTATAGAGCATTGCAGTAGTGGAGACTAATCAAAGGTTTTCATTTTGTAGATAATCTGAAATTGGGGGATGACTTTTTTGTTCTCTATTACCATTTTCAGTTGGTTTTTAAATATGGATATAATAGGACTTTGGAAAAGAAACTGCTGAAAATGACTATAAACATATGCTTACCTTGGTGTTACGTTAGTATGCAATTGCATTAATTGTATTAAGTTATTTACCATTACTGAGTTTGAATTCTCTTACACAGTAAAGGATTTGCGGTTGGTATTCTTACCATCCATACTTGATGAAAGGGGTTAGCTGTGTATGAGGGAGGGCTTGTCCGGTCTCGCAGCAGTGGGTTTGTAACATTGTGTTCAATAGGAAAGTGTCTACCCACCGCCTAAAGGACATCTGCTCACAAGTGAGTGATTGTGCTTTTGATTCAGAGCAGCACTTGGCTTTTCAGGCCTGGCTGGGGATGAAAGGGACAGATTGTGGAGGTGCCACTGTTTTTTTGTGAGGATTCCATGGCTCAGCATGTGCCATCACACTATTGAGTGGAAATGCACTTCGCTAGGCTCCCCCCAGCGAGCTTCACTTTACCAACTTTATTCAGGGTATTGGAGCGGATCCCTTTCATATATGATGCCCACAGATTAAGCTGCAAAATTATATACACTGTTTAATTAGAGTGGTACAACTTTATTAAAGTTCCTGTTACCTAGAAACAGAGTTAGCTTTACAGGAGGAATTACCCCAGGCTGTTAATATTCACTTTGTGTTTGGGGAACAAAAAAACACGTTTAGTTGAAGTCATTGTTAATGTATTGTTTAACTTGAATATTAACTTTACATTCAATGCATATTTTATTTTATGCTACCCAAACAAATCTGGTAAAGTATGTGTATGCTAAAGCAGCTTTTTAATTTTTATTTTATTTTGTATTTTATGGAAGGGGTTGGTGCTTTCTAAATAATAAGGCTTCACTTGTCTCACTTTATTTCCATTCATTTGTGCCACAACTGAGCGGTCAATTTGTTTAAAACAATGTCCAGTCCAAATACTGTCACTACTTGATTTTAAACTGGGCCCTGTGTGTACCATGGATATTTCTATATGTAAAATATCACATTTTCTGTCTGTAAAAATTATAACAGGGAGGTTCCTTTTTTAATTATATAAAAAAACTGTGTGTTTTTTTTTTAAATCCACCATACTGTAACAATTGAGTGGACCTCAGTATGTGTTTTATAGAAGGCTTTCTATTTAATTTCTTCTCTTGCTTTCTCACCGTATAAGACCACTATTCCACAAGGTATCCTACAATGGAGTTGCTCCTTTTAGAAAAACAAAAGCTGCATGAAGAGGTGAAAACTGGTTGCCAATTTTCGAAACTGCCAGCTTCCACTGTGTGCAAAACCGCCTTAATGTTTAATGAACCTCACTAGGGGCCATGCTGTCATTCTCTGTTAGGAAGTGTGAATGCTTGATGATCGCATACAGTACCCCTCTCAACACACATACAAAGTGAAAATACTAGCATACACCACAAACATGTGCTGTTTAAATTTATCAATTGAGTAATTTAGGACAATAATAAATTATCATCTGTGGTTAAGTAGGGAAGCAGCTGTTATTATTTATTTCTTAGCAGACGCCCTTATCCAGGGCGACTTACAATTGTTACAAGATATCACATTATTTTTACATACAATTACCCATTTATACAGTTGGGTTTTTACTGGAGCAATCTAGGTAAAGTACCTTGCTCAAGGGTACAACAACAGTGTCCCCGACCGGGGATTGAACCCACGACCCTCCGGTCAAGAGTCCAGAACCCTAATCACTACTCCACACTGCTGAGCACCTGTACTGTATACAGGCCTAGGGGAAATAACACAACTAGATAAGTCCATTTTAGAGAGAGATTATTGCAATTGATTATTATGTTTGCCTTCATGATTCTGGTTAGTGGCTAGCATGAAATCTATTGGATTTAGCATGCGCCTTTGTAAGTTTTAGACCAGATAAGGAGGACACTTGATTTTGTTTCCACCCAGATAATTTTAAGGTTTCCATGTAAAAGTGATACCAATAAAAGTTTACCCATTGGAACATTTTACTGCAAAACATTTGCGGTACTTACCACGCTAATGAAAATGTTCCTTTTTATACCTTACAGTTACCTGCCATTATCCACATTGCGTGGAAACTGCTTTTCTTCCTTCAGAAAAAATTGCATTGGAAAATTGCATTAGTCATTACAGAAGATGGGTATTTGTTCAGTGAGAAGTAGAAATTGACAGCCCTGCAGAGATTCCTGTTTATTGGAAGTATGCTGATTTGCACAGTGCTTTCAGGATACATAACCCAACTGCTGAAAGTGACCACTTACCACTAAATACATCAGCTCAAATAGTTGCTCTTTATTAAAGAATTACAGCTTTTTAACTTTTACTTTTTCATCTGTTCTCTGGTTAGAAGATCAAAGAGACTTCAGATTGACTGGCTTTGAATTTTGGAAAGTGTTTAATTAAAAAAATAAAGCCTGGTTTTCTTTGAAGCATGTTCCAGGCGTGTCTAGTGCTTATGTGGTTCCCTTTCAATTTGAAGATGACCACCAACATACTTATGGGATATGCCTGCCTTAGGTAGGTATTCACTAAGCTCTTTATATCAGAACTGCCGATAGGCCCCTTCCTGGGTGACATCCTCAGTCCCGCCTACCGAGGGATTAAACAGTCAACCCATGGAAGCTATTTTCTCTTTTGCCTCTCACCTATGGTAAGGTAAGACTTCTGTGTTACTAACTGAGGGTGTTTTGAAAGAGCTTTTCCGAGTCGACTGCATTTCCCCTGCATTCGTGCTGAAAGCTGGCTTACCGCTTTCATGGAATCAGCGGCTCTAAACTTGAGCTTCTTTCTGCTCCTTTCCTCACAGCCTGCCTCGCTTGCATTGCAGGCTGTCTGTATTTACTGTCTGTCGTATGTGAGCGACTGCCTGTGCAGTATTGATTTAAGAAGTGTGTGTGTGTTGTCTTTTCAGCCTACACTCTTGGGGAGAATGCAGTTCCTCCGCCGGGGTTAGGCTTTGCTGTACCCCCTGCCATTGAGTGATTCCGCAGGCTGCCGTGCGCGCAGTTGGGCAAAATATAAATAAATAAATATTATTGTGTACTGTTGTTGTTGCGTGTCCACCTGTGCGTTTCTCCCTGTCGCACAACCCCGCTTTTCCTGTGCTGTGCTGTGAATTTTAACTGTAGTGCAGATTGAAAAAAAAAAAAAAACAGCAGCCAGTCAGCCGTGTAATTCCTTCAACGGGGCTGCGTTCTAACCTGCCCCGCTGTAGAGCAGACCTCGCCGGCTGCCTCAGCCTGCCCACCCCAGCCCGCACCTTTGGCCCTTGTGTCTCCCTGGTGTACTCTGTGGAAGTCATGACCCCAATTATTGCCCTATAGCAACTATTTTGCAGTTTCTGAAGATCTGTTAGAGGTGGGTCGTTGAAAGTGTACCTAGCAGCCATATCTGCATGCCATGTCCCCATTGACTCAGTGTCCGGGCTCTCATATACTAGCGACCCATTTTCTGAAGGGTGCTCAGCGGTTACGTCCTCCTAAGGAGGACGTCCTCCCCAAATGGGGTCTAGATGTAGTACTGGAGGCTCTCACTAAGGCCCCGTTTGGAGCCTATACATTCGATCGAGTTGAAATATCTCTCTATGAAGACAACCTTTCTATTAGCCATCACCTCCGCTAAGCTTGTTAGTGAGCTACAGGCTCTGTCAGTGCACAGTTCCTGTATGCCTATTTGGGACAATGGAAACAGGGTATCATTGCGCACGAACCCTGCTTTTCTCCCTATGGTGATTCCGGCTTTACACTTGAATCAATCAGTGGAACTAGAGGCTTTCCATCCCCCTCCTTGTGCGGAGGAGACGGACCGGAGATTGAATTCCCTCTGCCCTATTAGGGCATTGAGAGATTATGTGGATAGGACGAGAGCGCTGCGGCAGTCTGACCAGCTCTTTGTCTGTCATGGTGAAAGGACCCGAGGTCAAGCCCTCTCTAAGCAGTGACTGTCCCATTGGATTGGGGACACAGTCTTGACTGTATATACTAATGCCGGCCTACCCTCACCTGGGAGGGCGGCCACGCACTCCACCTGAGGTGTGGCTACGTCATGGGCCCCCTTTAGAGGAGCTTCATTGACTGACATTTGTACTGTGACTAGCTGGGCTACGCCGCATACATTCTCCAGGTTCTAACACCTTAAAGTGGTAGATCCTTCCATGTCTTCATTAGACACGAGGGTCCTTAAGGTTTCACGCTCACACCGTTAACACTTGGGTTATGCGGTTCTGATGCATCCCTCATCTGCTGCCGTTCCTTCTCCCTCGCGACTGCTCTGGTATACTTTCCCATAAGTATGTTGGTGGTCGTCTTCAAATTGAAAGGGAACGTAACCCTGGTTACCTGAAAGAGAAGACGACCACTAACCCTGAGAGGTCTCATCGGTCGCCTTCACGGGTTCGATGCAAAAGAGAAAATGGCTGTTTAATCCCTCGGTAGGTGGGACCAAGGACGTCACCCCAGGAAGGGGCCTATCGGCAGCTCTGATATAAAGAGCTCAGTGAATACCTACCTAAGGCAGGGCATATCCCATAAGTATGTTGGTGGTCATCTTCTCTTTCAAGGAGCCAGGGTTACGGTAAGTAAACTAAGGTTATAATGTATGATTTTATTTTGACTATTTTAGAAAAATAAAGGCTTAAGTGGGGATCACTATACCTTTTACAGTTCCAGTACTGCAGGGATTGAACACAAAACATTTTGTTATCTGAAGCAAAGCCATTTGTGACAAGGAGTATATATACAAAGTTTAGATTTTAGAATGCTCAGGGTTCGAATTCTGCAACTGCAAATGCTATACAGCGCATTTTAAAAAGCGCATGTGTTCTGTTTTTTTTAAACATTTTTTAACAAATAAAGAAAAATACACCCACAAAATCCATAATAACAGCAATACTAAACGAGAAAAGTTGACAAGAAGAGACAGGGAGAGAAAAGAGCAGAACGCTTGAGAAAACTTTGATCAGACAAGACCCAGCAGTGTCTGACTCTGCTGCAGGAAATGTGAGAGAAGGACTCTGTTATGTCTGTGCTGTCTGCCAGTTGTGCCAGCCTGTTGTCAGATGGTACAGCAGTCTTGGGAGTCAGCGAAGGGCTGTGCCAAGACCTCCTAACTCCTCGCTGGAGTCTACTGAGCAACCGTGACCTGGAGAGAGAATCTCTAACTAACTCAGCGTGTTGCGGTGTGGACTGTAATTGTCGAGGTTGAATTTAGCAGGGCAGGTGGAGCTGTTTATACAGATGATGGTTATTCCACAGCAATGCAATATTGTAAGTGATAAAAATAAGAAATTATATATATATATAACATTAAAAATAGAAGATGCTGTGTTCTCTTCAGCAGTGCTTAGGGTCCTGATTTTATTAATTTTTCTGCAAAATTCAATTGTTTTTTCAGGTATCATTGGTTGCTGCATTAAGCTCTTCAAGATTTTTTTAAGACTATAACAATTTTTAGAAAAAGAAATATTTTTTCAAATATATATGTAGGTACTTTGAGGTTAACAGACACTCATATTCACTGAATTAATATATTGTAAGGAGCTGTAGCCTATGATGCTTTTGGGCAGTTACATGCAAAAACAGGCCAGTAGGGGGCATTGTGGTTTAACTGTCCTTTCAATGTTCTTAAGAATGTTAAGACTTAAAATAATATTGTAAGTAAAAAAATAATACTTTGTTCTATTATTTCTATGTTCATTTCTTTAATTAGTTATCAATTAAAGTTTTTGTATATGCATTACACCAGGGTTCTTTTGGCTTTAGTAAGCTTTCAGATATCAAATGTATGCGTTTATTAGGAACAGTATTGACCTCAGACAATTGACCTTTAGTCCTGGCTAAACGCCCCTCTGAAAAAAAATCAAACAAACAAAAACAAATGAATAACTTGAAAGCCAAATAGGAAACTGCTGTAATAATAATAATAATAATCCTGTAAATGTGATAATAATAATCCTGTAAATGTGAAAATAATCTGCTAATTGGTGGTGAGAGGTATGCTGGTGGATCAATTCACACTTAAATTGTCTTGTTTATCTTGTTGGCTAATCGTACAGTATTGACAGGGTGCTGTGAGCTTTTGAAGGGCTGTGATTGCCAGTGAACATCTGTACGATTGTTTTGAATCAATACAATTTTCAAATGGTCTGTGATTATATATATAAGACAATTGCAATCTACCAATAAGCACCTTGGCTTTAAAACTGTTATTGTAGTTTACAGTTCATAAGACCATCACAGACCATTTGAAAATTGTGTTGATTCAAAACAATCGTACAGATGTTCACTGGCAATATATATATATATATATATCTGTGCATGCCCCTGCTCTACTCCCTTTCATTTCCTCTCTTCTCAACATCTCTCTACTCTCTGGCTCTTTCCCCTCTGCTTTCAAACATGACTGCATCACCCCCATCTTTAAAAAACCCTCCATTGAACCCTCTCCCTTCTCCCTTTCCTCTCTAAAACCCTATAGCAAGCGGTACATCGCCAGCTTTCCTGTCAATATCGAGTGATTTAATGTATATATAATGTATTATACTAAATTAGCACAACATATGGTTCTCAGTCACATATCAGGTAAAATGTCTTCTTCATACTAAGACATGAGGTCTAGCTTATACTGCCTCCACTAAATTGGGGATTTACCTGTATATATATTACACTTAGGTGTAGCTACCATGCTGTATTATATTATTATCATTTTTATAAAACCTCTCATTTTACATTACTAGGATATTCTAATAATTTCTTAGCTGAACTGCTTTCATGTTACAGTGTATGACTGTGCATGAGAGAAGCAGACTGAAGCCTTAAAACAGAATTTAGTTTTTTGTAATTCATTTGTAAAACATACATAGATGAATGAACACAGCACACTGCTGGAGCACATTCGACATATACTGTGCAGGGATTCAAAATTGTGTTAGGGCTTGACTGTTGCTTAGGTTTTTTGCATATTATTGAAGTCTGATATGAATGATTCCAACAGGCTGTTCCATCTTAGATAATCCATATATAAATAAACAGTATTGGCTTTCATAATACACAACAGTATCTGAATTCCCATATACTGCACAAAGTAAACAATACTAATTTAATCTCGTAATTGCCTCAAGTAAACATCAATATATTGACGTTAGTGATTAAGAAAAGCACAGCTTTTAAAATCAACAAATAACAGTTAGCAGTAAATCAGAGAGTGACCAAACATTACCAAAAACAATGTAGGTAATTTATCTATATGCCTGTCTAATTTAACTGTCTGTGCATGGAATGTGAAAGAGATATTTTTTCAAGTACCCATTAATCTATTCATCTGTCTGTACACCAATCTCTTGCACTGTATATATGTCTATATCTAAATATCTCTTAACTGTCAGTCACTGCATTTGGCTGTTTGTCTGCCTGGCTCTCAGTGTTAGGAGCAATGAGTACAGACAGCACTGCCTAAGATATATAGGTGATAAAACTAGTTGGCCACCTAAAAGTCTTTGTTCCCCATCTCTGTTTATGCTGGTTCTGTAGGAGCATCATTATTGGAGTACCTGCAGGACTTGAAGGTTTAAAGCTCTGATCTCTTCACTGTGTGTATACTATACCTTCACATATTCCTTGTTATTCTAGTTTAGTACTGCAATCAGACATGGCTTGCCAATAAAGTTTATTGTACCAAGCTAAGTGTCAATATCTTTAGCACAGCCGACCCAGGGTGGCTGTAATTAAAATGCCACAGAGAGCGCGGGACAGGCATAAAAATTTGATGGCGAATTGATTTCAGGTTCATCTTGAAATTTGTCCTCAGCTGGACTCGATACTCCTGCCTGATGCTGGATGGCTTTTGTCAAGAGGGTCTGTCAAGATTGAGGCGACGGGGTGGCGCGCTGCATAATAAACACAGGCCTTCACACATTTTCTTTTTTTTTGTATTGGGGAGTTGAACAACAATTAACAACAGCAAATAACAATACTTGGGCAGCAGTGTGGAGTAGTGGTTAGGGCACTGGACTCTTGACCGGAGGGTTGTGGGTTCAATCCCAGGTGGGGGGACATTGCTGCTGTACCCTTGAGCAAGGTACTTTACCTAGAAACAACTGTATAAATGGATAATTGTATGTAAAAATAATGTGATATCTTGGAACAATAGTAAGTCTCCCTGGATAAGGGTGTCGGCTAAGAAATAAACTAACTAAAGTCCCTCAATCTCTACAACCCTACTATGTATGCAGGCTTTATTTATTTATTTATTGTCCTGCAGTTGCTTTGAATAAAATTTTCTGCATGTACTACTACTTTATATATTAAGCACTGTGTGTGTGTGTGTGTGTATATATATATATATATATATATATATATATATATATATATATATATATATATATATATATATATTGTCACCTCCAAAATTATTGGCACCTTGATAAAGCAAAAAATGCTGTATAAAATAAACAACATAGGTAATTAGCTATATTTTATGCTCAAATATATGGGAAAACCATATTCTTTTATTCTAATACAACTGCTCAGAGAAAATGTTTTTTATTAACAAGTAATAATTTTTTTTTCTTAAAAAGATAGGTGTCAGAATTATTGGCACCCCTAAAGATTCTTATAAATAAAATCAAACAAAATTAAATCTGCATTAACATTCTACTTCTTTAAGTTCATCTCAGTCTTAAGGAACTGTATTGTGGCCTTCCATGGCTTTCTGTTTCACTGGGGTATAAAAATGAGGTAACACGCATATGAAATCCATTTGTCATCCATCACCATGGGGAAAGGCAAACAACTCACAAATGAAAAGAGACAAATGGTTCTTGACCTTCATAAATCAGGCAATGGGTACACAACAATAGCTAAAAAACTAAATATACCACTTACAACCATTAGGGCAATAATTAAGAAGTTCAAAACCACTGGAACAGTGGTAAACTTGCCTGGTAGAGGACGCAAGTGTATCTTGCCCCCACGCACAGTGAGGCAGATGGTTCGGGAGGCAAAGGGAAATCCAAGGGCCACAGTTGGAGAATTACAGAACTTGGTTGCATCTTGGGGTCACCAAGTCTCCAAATCTACATTTATTGAATTTATTGTATATAGTTAATTAAATTGTATATGTAAAAATTATTTTGTTTTTTACTTTTAAATATGCATTTATGGTCTCCCTTTATATTAATTTGAACAACTTGCATTGTTGAAATATTTATTGTTGTTGTTGATATTTTGTTTCTAATGTTTTGTGAATTAAAAAAAAAAACAACGAAGATTAATTTAAAAGAAAAATATATAGTTTATAGTATATTACAGTTTTCAAACACTATCCTCTCCTGAAGAGAGGATAGTGTTTGAAAACTGTAATATACTATATATACGGTGTATAAAGTACTGTATAAAATAATTTATTTGGAAATGATTTCACATTTTCATTGTACAGATTTTTACCTAGTTTTCCAATCAAATAATTAAATGCATACCTTTACAACCAACCATTTCATAGCTTGCAATGTAGGGAACATATTATCCTTTTGTACTTTTGTTGTATCATTTTTTATTTTATTTTTTTTATTCAAGGATATATTGGTGAAAGACAACATTGTATGGGAAAACAATGTGGCATTTAAAGTGTTAAGACCGGTTTATATTCTATCGCTCGCCTGTCGTTGAAGAGCAAGGCGACCTGCGATCATCGCTGTTGTATCGCCGTGCAGTTTATACTTTCTACCAGCAATCGCCATGCTCATACTGGAATCGCTGACAGTTCAAATCAACTGAACTTTGACCTCGTCACTATGGTTATTACAGCGCCAAAATGGATGACCGGTTGTTTGTCGAGAAGCTGCTCAGTGTTTATCCCTGTATATATGCAGTCGATAGAGCCGATTATAAGATCAGATGAAAAAGGAGAACGCATCGGTATCAATTGCTGAACAAATGCAATCAACTTGTGAGTATTTTAAAGTCGGCGGTGAAGTTTTAATTTTAATACAGCGACTGCTGTTTTAAACATTTTGTATATTAGAAGTGCCCCAGGTCCAACACGTTGTTATTATTATTGTTGTTATTACTGTGCTACAAGATTTTTTTTTTAAAAATATAGCATAGCATGTCCAATATTTTCTGTAGTAAAAGAAAACAATAATAATATTTTGTGTGCTACAAACTTTGAAAAAGGGATTGAAATGATTGCTATAAACTATAATGCAACCACGTTAAATAAGGTAAACTCTTATTTGGTATTTAAAATTAATTTTGGTTAATTTACTATTAACTGGAATCAACTGTATCTTGAACTGACTTGTTTTAAAGGTTGAAAAAACATTGTAAGTTAATGCTTAGCAGATCCTCAGTCTGATAGTGTGACAATAGAAAATAGCTTTTTTTTTTTTTTCTTTTTTAATTACTTAGATTATTTTTAATAATATAGGGTTGATGAACAGACCGGGCTAAATCTAAGAATGACAAACAAGCAAGAGTATGTATGCACTACATTGCTGAGGTAGAAAGAAGGCAGCTGCAAGAGAAAATAAAAGGTGCAAAGTTCCTGTCAGTGATGTCAGATGGTTCAACTGATAGTGCTGTTATAGAAGAGGAGCTAGTATATGTATGATTCTGCCAGAAAGGGCTGGTGACTGTGCAGTTTGTGCGCATGCATTGCAGTCTGTGGAGAGGGCAGATGCCCATCTCAGAAGCTTCTATATCTTCACTCAGAGGCAGATTGTTTCAGACCCTGTTGAGACTGCTCATAAATGTTGCTTGTTTTTGCATTTTCTTTTGTCGTCGTTGCCCCCAGGAACGATGTTAGCCAGTAAAATGTCTGTGTGGTTGGTGGATTTTTCAAGCCCTGCTATATCCCCCACAAGAAAGCAATAGCATCGATTGATTTATTTTACTTTCTATCTCCTATTAAACTATACACATGCAGATCTCCCCAGTTTGCTGAAGCAGTGGCCCCTTTAACCAGCTAACCAATTTTAAGCATTTTTGGCACATGACACGGGCCTGGAAATATTCACGGAAGATTTGCACGACAAATTATCTTTAATTTAGTCCTACAGCCACAAGATGTCAGTTTAGACTCAATCTAGACTATATAATTAGCAATAATTAGACAATCAACCATACTGCAGATTGTTGGCAAGCATCTATTACATGATTGACTCACGCACAGACTCTGTTAAAGGGCTACTGGTACTTAGGTATCTGTTGCTTTAAATATACATCTTTTTGGAAAAGTATACATTGATTTTTATAAAGAAAGCCTTTTTAAAAAAAACAAAAAAAACAACATTTTTAATTCAAGTAAACATTGCAGATAGGTTATTAACATTCCAATAAATAATTTTGTAAAAATGTGAATCATCTCCCAAATACTGTAGGGGATCTCACTAGACCTCATTTGGGAACAGTACTGCCTGGCACTTGCAGCATCTGCAACCTCAACCACAGGGTCTTCAAGTTCAGCATCTGCTTCCCTCAAACCCTGTAATATTTCTTCTGTAAGTTCAACATCACATCCATTATGGAGAGCTATGTTACGTAAAACACAACAAGACAGGGTGACATTGCTAACTTACTGAGGAGTGTACTGTAGTGTTCCCCCAGAGACATCCAAACATTGGAATCACATTTTCAGGATTACAAATGTTTGCTCAATTACAGTACGAGCACATTTTACGGTTATACCTCTGTTTGAGCAGCGGTGTCAGTAGCCACCACTTCAGTGGATAGCCGTTGTCCTCTATCAACCAGCCACTTGTACTGTCATCCCGCTGCCACCTGCGAATTAGCGAGGATAAAGGAGTCATGAGCAGAGCCAGGATAGTTTGCATACACATTTCTGATGTAGTTGTTTATTATTAGTTTATTTAACAGACGCCTTTATCCAAGGCAACTTACAGAGACTAGGGTGTGTGAACTATGCATCAGCTGCAGAGTCACTTACAATTACGTCTCACCCGAAAGACGGAGCACAAGGAGGTGAAGTGACTTGCTCAGGGTCACACAGTGAGTCAGTGGCTGAGGTGGGATTTGAACCGGGGACCTCCTGGTTACAAGCCCTTTTCTTTAGCCACACAGCCTCCTCCTTGTTTGCATCACAGGTCACACACTACTTGCACGTTGACAGAATAGGTCCCCTTACGATTTATGTAGAGGTGCCTATTCTGTGTTGGTGCGCGTAGCTGCACATGTGTGCAGTCGATGGCTCACAAGACGTGAGGAAAACCCATATCTCCCAAGAAGCACCCTGCTTTGTATTTTGTTGCAGCTCATGAGAGACAGGAAAATGGATGAATTATACTGCCTGCATTACTAAAGCACATAATACAGCACATGATACAGCCGACTGGCTCATGCCTGCAGTATAACCCACAGTACGTTGGAATGAGCCAGTGGCATAAAATGTTAGTGCAGCGGGTACCCTTAGTGCAACAGGCAAACAGTGTGCTCTCCGCATGTCTCCTTCCAGGTCAGCCTGAAGCAGTTGGCAGATGTCAGTGATTACTTGTCTGTTGAGTTGAAATTGCTGCATACATTGTGTGTCAGACAGGCTAAAAAAAGACAGATGACTTCTAAATATTTGGGGACGTCTCCTCCTCCTCTCTCTTTGTCTGGCCATGTAGAAATGCAGTGTGCACTCCATATTTCTTTGATTTATCTGTTTTCTCTCTCTCTCTCTTTTCTTTACCTGCTTCCCTGGTAGTTTCAGCAGTATTTATAGTCGACCATGTAATGTGCGCACAGTTTAGACCTGGCTTTCACATGTCAATTGAAACGCAAATGCTAGCACTTGTTGATGATTTGCTAAATCGCTACAGTTGTATGTAAATGAGGACACTCCACTAAAGTTCAGCCCATGTCCAGCACTAACGCTGACATGCCGAGTGGACACTAAATCACGGTTGCTAAATAACATAGGTCCACACGTGTGCCTGATTTTGGTGCTCTAACTGTCCGCAAAAGTGTTTGCCTTATAGGTTTGCGAACGTTGCCAAACAGGGCCCATACTGTTTTACTTTAAACTTTCGATTCTTCATATTTCAAAAAACACAGTATTGGTCCTATACATAGCAGATATGCTAGTAGAATTAATGTGCTAAATATAATAATGCATGCTTATCTTGACGATATCTGCGGATGGAGCAGTCTGAGTCTTGAATCAAGACTTGTGTAATGCTCCAACAAGGGACTGTCCATGTGAATGTCTTGTGTCTTCGAACGGTTTTGTAGATACTAATGTGACCCTCCACACATTGTCTCTACGAGCATCATCGAGCAACGTATACATGGTTTATATTTCATTGGTTTATATATAAATATAACTGACTGCACTGTTCTGCCAAATCCAGATATTTCTTGAGTTGAAGTGCTGGGTATTTTAGTGGATTGTTGCCCAGGGAAGATTTCAAGGTGTTTATACAGGCAGAGAGCCAGCCTCTGCACTGTTGTATTTGAAAGCTTCTTTGTATGAAGATGGATCTTTTCATTTAGGTTAATGAAATCGCACTGTTGTTGACAGTGTTAGATTGATGTTATTCCAAGTATTTGAAATGTTTTAATGTTCAGCATCCTATTTACATTTCCCCTTTTTTAAAATTAATAATTAACTAAATGCTGAGCACTGTACACTATATTAACTCAAAACTGCACGCCTGCAGGTAACAACAGTACAATACCTCTCTCTCTCTCTCTCTCTCTCTCTCTCTCTCTCTCTCTCTCTCTCTCTCTCTCAAAAGAACTATATTTATATATAGGGGTTAATTAAGTAGCAGCCAAAATTGTTTATGCCAGACTTGTTAGAAAGTGGTGCAAATTTGCTTTGGATTGTTAATGTCAATACGTTGTAGATACCTGTACTGTATCTTAAAATTAAAGGGCCACATAAGAACGATAAATATTATAACTAATTTGTAGGTCCTTTGTTTTTCTCCAAATGGCTGCAGTGACAAAATGTGTAGGTTTGCAGGGCAGCAGTTTAGAGTAGTGGTTAGGGCTTTGGACTCTTGACCGGAGGGTCATGGGTTCAATCCCTGGTGGGGGGACTCTGCTGCTGTACCCTTGAGCAAGGTACTTTACCTAGATTGCTCCAGTAAAAAC
This sequence comes from Acipenser oxyrinchus oxyrinchus, assembly GCA_030684275.1. Lineage (NCBI taxonomy): Eukaryota > Metazoa > Chordata > Actinopteri > Acipenseriformes > Acipenseridae > Acipenser > Acipenser oxyrinchus. The sequence continues at coordinate 9,526,900 of CM060263.1, read as the reverse complement.
CCAACTGTATAAATCGGTAAATGTATGTAAAAAATAATGTGATATCTTGTAATGATTGTAATTAAGCCCTGCATAAGGCGTCTGCTAGAAATAAATAATAATAATAGATGCTATAACTAGTTACTGTAAATGAGATACTGTTTTAGCAGATACATTTCATGAGGAGTGCTTTTACTGGATGCGCCACTCAGGAGCCCTATTTTTTTATTTGAGAGGCATTGCGGCAAGTGGCTTGGGCATTGCATCAATTGCCGGTGGTGCCATCGGTTATTTCGCGCCCTGTATTTTTTCCTGTAAAACATTATGACTGTAACAAAAAACATGGCCCTTCTTGTGATTTCTGTTTGGCTTCCTCAGCTATAACAAAGCTTGAAGACATCATTCATAACAGCCAAAACTACCAATGGGGATCTGTGCAACAAGGTCTGCTTTCTGAACAACTAGAGCGCACTGAAGGCTAAACTTTGACTGTAGTGAACAGACACCATTGAATTGTGTTTTAGCACTGTATCTTCAATATAAAATCCTATCGTTAAACAAGTGCCTGGTTTGAAAGCTTTCCAGACTCTGTGTGCTATGTCAGTGGGTCAATGTACACAGACAAGCCATTCATTTCATTGTCCTAGTTGGAGCTCAACCTCAAGCGTGTGGTTTTCCGTTTCAATGTACGTCAGTTACTGTGTGTAGAGGAGTTGCTTCTTTATCTGAAGATGGTAGTTGAGATGAAAAATCTGTAATAACGTGCCGAGTCCTGGGGCAGCTCCAAGGTTAAATCCTCACGTGGGACACAAAACAATTTAACATTACAATGGCAAAAAGATATGAACATGAGATTAAAATCAGCAAAAAAAATGTTATCGATGAAAATGGAAGATAGTGTTTTATGATGACAGAAATTCCCTGACAAGCATTTTGAAAGCAGATGGGATGGTAATTTAAGTCTGAAATAAGACTGCATGTTACTGTATGTGTGTGTATATATATATATATATATATATATATATATATATATATATATATATATATATATATATTTATTTTTTAATAAAAACACTTGTGTGATTATTGCTGTATTTTTCAGGTGCAGTAATTGAATATTACTATTAATTTATTTTTAACCTCTCCCTGGAAAGGTGTAATATGTTCACCAAAAATATGTATGTTGGTTGACAACATGTCTGGGGGGATGCAGTGTGATTTTAAGCTGCCATGCGGGTAGAAAGGTGATTTATACATTCTCTGTGGTGCTCATTGGCAATATCCAGATATGGGCTTTACACAAAACGTCCTGTATGGATAGCATGCTGCTTTCTAAGGTAACCTCTTATCAGTGGCATTGGACTTGTTTGAGCTACATGACATAATCAATAATCAGAACTGTTAATCCATGATATTTTAAATAAGCATTGATTGCTCGTACAAGGTTACCCAGGTTTATCGGTTTACATTAAACAAAGTAACACAATGAGTGAAACACAATAACGGACGGTTTTCTTTTTATCTTTGCTTTGTGTCTCAGAAATAATTGTTTTTGCATCAGTCATTTGAGATCAGTGATATCATCTTGCTTCTATGTTTTCAATTATTATGTTTCATCATGTATAAAATCAACAATCCAGTGAAGGGTCTTGTTATAAGCTTGTATTTAATGCATATACATTTAAAAAAAAAAAAGCGGCACCCAAGGTCAGCCTTGTAGCCCTCTGAGGATCTCTGCCTGGATGCGTGCTTGTTTGAAAGCCGTTTTTCCACACGCTGCAAAAAGAGTTTTCCCTTTTTTTTCTCAACGGTGTGATTGGCTGGAATGCAATTAGCCTGTACGATTATATACTGTGATTATGTTCTTTGAAATTTAAATATGGCTGTGTAATAATCCCCCCAGGGGCACTCAGCCTTTTTAAAGCTATGCAAATGCCCTTGAGGTGCTAGGTTGCCAAACCCTTGTGGATGAATGCTGTGCTATAACACACATCCCTGAGCTCTTAGGTATTTTCACACCCCAACCCAACTGACCTTATCTTTACAGTACATGTTACATTGGATTGTGCACGATTGGAATCAATGAATTTAGCATACAACAAAAGTAAGAACATGTTAAGGCCTTCAGTGCTGGAACCCTTGAGGCCTTCCCTTTACATGCCCAAAATGCACATTGCAGTTTGAAATTTAAAGAACTCCCTTTGTATAATAAAAGCACTGTAACTTGTTCCTGTTATGCAGGTATTTCGTTTTACTAGTTCTGGTTAATTAGTTAATACATATTGTTAATACATTTTATGTTTACTTAACAAGACGTCATGCTAAACATATTTTAGCTCAACACATCTTGTTTTCAAATATGTCTTGACCCCACTTGATAGAAGAAGGGTTTAAGAAGACCTAAATAATACATATATTGGCATAAGCCTTCACTTTTCTTAGAAGTGCCATGGGATACTTAAAGGTGTTCTGCCTCATACATGTTTTAAAAGTAGTGTTTAGTAGTTTAGTTTTTGAGCCAATGGTGAAAGTTTATAGCCATAGCAATTCTATTAATTGTGTCAGTAACATAAACCCAGTACACCTAATATGTATAATCTTTGACTGCTGCAGTACTAGCAGAATTTAAACTGTTTGGTTTCTAGAAGTGGCAAGCAGATTTCAAGGTGTAAGGAAGCATGTATACCTGAAGCATACACTATATAAAAATGATTGTCAGGACGCTTCAGCTTCACAAATGTCTAAAATAACACATAATGTGAAAACGAGTGCCTCATTCAACATCGTGCTGGGGGTTTGGCTAACAATGAATGAAGAGTGTCTCTTACTGAGCCACCAACACCATTCCCCGCAGCAGGCTCTGTGGAAGTAAGGAGCAGTTTTTCTTTTTAATAGCTTCAGAAACTTTCACATTTTGTATGCAGAGCAGACCGGTTAAGTTGATTAAACATGTCACAGTGATGTGAAAAAAAAAAAAATTGTAGTACCACAATATAAATCTTGATTATTAATACTGTCTGTGTAGGTATGGTCTGTCATACATTTAGGCTTAGCACACACCCCTATCAAGACTTTATTAATGAGCTTCTTTTCCTGATTGCCAATCACCAGGGACTGGGGGGGAGGGGTATGTCACACACTGTGTTGGGACAGAAGTTCCCCCAGGCTTGATGCAAATAGTGCCTCAGATGAATCAATTAATGTGCAGTAAATTCAAATGGGAGATCCCAACCTGTGATCCAGAGCTATAAACGCCTCTCTGACAATAAAGTGCAGGGGCTACATGCCTTGTTTATCATATTCAATCTCCTCCCAGGGTTTATACAACTGAGAAGCCAAAATGTAAAAACAGTGATTAGAAGGCTTGTCCACACTGTCTAATAATAATAATGTTATAGCTTGGGTTCCTGGGCCCAGCTCAGTGAAATCTGATTTAGAATTAGGCTAATATGTACCTCTGGCTTTAGGGAGAGAAACGACTTTCTCTTGCTTCTCATTGACTGACCGTGGTAATGTGATACTACTATTTATTATTATTATTATTTTTTTTGAGACACGTTTAATCAATCTAACAAGGGCAGAGCAAGTTTAGAAAAAGTCTTTACTCACTTCAGCCAAAAATTTTAAACAGGCTACCTTGCCCTTTTGCACTTTTGGTATGATATGCTATTCAGGTTCCCATTAAGTGAACGTGCCTGAAATGTATTATATGTATACCTATTTTACTTTGATAGATGCAGCTACCCAAATGTTTAAAGGAAGACTTGTTCACAGACAAACATGCCAATATTTTTACTGTAGCATCTGCACTGTCCCTTTTAAAATAGAAATGATGCACTCATGCCCCCTTTACACACCACGTCCCTGCACAGATGTACAGTGGCTCGAGGCTTGCCCTCGTCTCCTGTAGAAGATTACATTTTTAATCAATCGGTGGTCTTTGATTTCAGTCTCCTGCGAGTGAGACGCTCTTCTACTGTATCAGGTCTGTCTCTGGCAGCCCCCTCACCTCCCCTGGTTCAGAAGCTATTAGATGACCTCCGCCTCCCTCTCTCTCCGATCCTCATGTATTACCATTAGAAGACATCCACACTGGGAGAATCGCTCTGTTCCTCTGTGTTGATTAATATTTTATTCACCGCAGGGAGGAAATGGTGTTCTTTAGCTAAACTAATAAGTAATGGAGTGGATGCGCTGCCCCTGCTGTTAGCTCAGGAGGAGCTGAGCGGTAGGGGTGCCGGGGGAGCTTTGATAAGACGCAGGTTAATGTACGACGAAGAAGAGCGAGAGAATGAGAGAGACTGAGTGACGCTGGTAGTATAGGTAAGAAGTCTCTGACCCAAAGGGAATTGCAGTTCACTAAGTTTGGGCGGGGGAGTTGCTTGGGTTAAAATGAAGATAGATAGGCAGGCAATTTAAATAGGTAAAGTTTTTGTTGATAATGGCAGACAAAGTATATTAACTTTACAAGGCAATCATTTTCAGCACTGTGAATCTTAAGTAAGGGGATGCAGTTAAGTTTGGGTTTGTAGCCCGGTGACCTGGTTTGTGTCTGTGTGAGCTGTGATTAAGAAGAAGAGTAATTTGTCTATATGAGAATTGTTACCAAAGTAAAGCCAGCTGAGGCAGTTTACCTTGAACTGCATCCACACAATGATCTAATTGTGCTCTGTGATCACAGGATCTCTGCTATGTGTTATAACAGCTTTACCCGCAGATTGCTTCCCACCTTCCGGCTCATCGAGAAGACATGTTTTCACAAATAACAGGAAAACTTGTAACATTAGATCACATCATGTTAACCACTTTAGTATACCTAAGTTACAGATTGTATTATAAATAGGGGACTACCTAAATCGCAATTTTGGGGAAATCGTGAAATTGAGGGGTCACCGTGAAATTCACCTCTTTTATGGGCCAGTGCATACCGAAAAAGTACAGAGGAAAAAAAAGAAAACTCTTGTTTTAATTGAACTACTGCACAACACAAGCGATGCAAACTACGTATCTTCCTTCTGTAGATAGCTTTTTTTTATAACAAAAAAAACAAAATGTCCACAAATAACATTTACAAAAAAAATGCTCCAAAGCAGTTAAAGTTATTGTTTACTATTCAAATGACAACTAACTTTTAATCAGCCTATCAGTGCGTCTTTACTGCTTTTCTGTGACCTGTACTGTGCAGTAGGGGGTGGGACAAAGTCAGGGCTCCATTGTTCAGATTTAGGTTGCTAAAATCTTTTTTTTCAGCATTGGAGGTAAAATAGTAGAAATGGACGACAAAGCAAAAAAAGCACAGTATATTTTGGTGATTGCTGGTTTTACTATGAGTTTAATAAGACACACCTGAGCTTGTTACCTATACACACTGTGGCTAATCAAGCTTGTAGTAAAACCTGGAATGGGTGAAACTGCTGTGCAGTAGGGGTCTTATATCCCTCCCTGTTTGGACAGAATCTCCAGTGCTCAAGACACAAAAGAATAATCTTCATGTAATAGCAGTTAAAGAAACCTTGCTGTCTGCTGTTGTGGAGACTTCTTTCCCCATTATAATTGTATGTCTTTTATTGTGTCTTTTTCGAAAATTTGTCAAAGCCATTTCTTTGGAATTGTGCCACGTGTTTGGTGCCAGGTCGTGACTTTTTGTTGCATCTCAGATGTTGTTGTTTTTTTCCCTCTTGTGCAGCAGCACTAAATTACAAATAAGTGTCCTTCAAGCTGTAGAACACAGATTCCTATAGAAACCAAAGTCTTTTGTTTGACACAAACAAAAATGCTATCTTTCCTGGCCGAGAGAAAAAAGCATTCAATGACATGGGTCTATACATTTGTGAGATTTTGTCTGTATACACTAGGTCAGGAGTGTCAAACTTGTTTCATTTGGCAGGCCTGATCCAATACCCAGGCATTTGACGTGGGCCGAGTGACAGTTATAAATATACAAAGACGAACCCAAAACCTCAAAATTAATGTATTTGCTGTCAATCACCGACCATGTGGGTGAGACAGCAGTGCATCAGCTGGTTCGAGTTACAACACCAGTGATACCAGAAAAAGGTTTTTAGTTCTGATTTGTAAGTTCTGTAGTAACATGATGCCTTTATCCGTGAAGAGAAAGGTGGAACAAGAGTGCTGTGTGTTTCAAGAGAAATGGGGAATTTCGTATTTCTTTGTGGGCATGCATGGAAAGCCAATGTGCTTAATTTGTAAGCAACATGTGATGGTTGTGAAATAATACAACATTAAAAGACACTATGAAGCAAACCATGGCAAGAAATATGATAAATATACAGGAAAGTTACTTGAAGATAAATACTCTGAATTAGCACAGTCATTGAAAAAGCAGCAATCAATTTTTACTAATGCTTATAGCACATATGCTGTTAAGGCAAGCAATGTGACTGGTCACAAAATAGGTGTTTATTCAAAACCATTTTCTGATGAAGAGTTTTTGAAGAAATGCTGCTAAAAGCTGCTGAAATACTGTGTCCTGAGAAGCGACAAGCTTTCTCTTTCATGAATATCAACAAATCAAAATGTCATTCTCAACTAACTGACACACACCTTAACTTGATACTCAAGCTATCCTCATCCCAGTCACTTGCTCCAGATGTTGATGCGCTGGTTCAAGTAAAGGTCCCAGGTATCAGGAAGCAGCAGGAGCAGTCACTGATATTCTTTGTCTTTTGGTACGTGTTGATTAAAAAATGGATCCATATCTATGTGTATTTTGTGATTATTCTTTACTAAAATACAAAAATTATATTCTGCAATATTCTGTGGTCTGGATGTTTGATACCCCTGGTCTAGGTAATAAGAAAGATGTATCTAACAGCCCACAAGCTGTTGCTCTGCATTCTTAAGACATACATACTGGGGTCTATTCAGCTGATCTAAAGAGTTGTGCATCTAAGTGCCAACACTGTTTCACACATTCAAATAACACAGCGGTTATGAAAATCAAACATGTACTGTAACTGCACATGCAAGTCTCTTGAGTATATTTCTGTCTGAAAATGTATATTTAGATACGCTACATTTGATCTAAACTGTTCTGTATTTAGATATGCTATAGTTTAGAGCAATTGAGTAGACCAAGATGAGTTTTTAACTAATCAAATCTGAAGCAACTGTTACGGGCAACATGGTTCGTATTAGGGTAGTTTAGTTTTGAACACCTACATTTCATTTAAAACATATTAAAATAAAGTCTATAATGTACACCACATTTTAGTAAACTTTAAGGCTCAGTCCAGTGGGCAGTCCATTGTTATTCAGCTCATCCACGGGATTTTTTGTCTTGAAACTACAGCAAGAGAAAATAACCCTGTACATTACAGTCACCTTTCAAGCTACATTTGTATGTAGAATCCTCAGATAATTAAAGCAGGAAAATGAATTGCAACTTGTTTCAGTAAATGTTTCAATACAAAAAAATAATAATAATAATAATCAGCCTGGACAACAACTAATAATAATAATAATAATAAAAAAAAAACACTTGCAAGTATTTTTGAATTCTTTGGAATACAATAGGAAATTACACTGCATAGTATCACCTTACTTCAACTAAACTAGTTCCTTAAACTAAATATTAAGGAGACGGTTAAAATTGGGCTAGCTGGCTAATGGTTTCAGGCATTCCAAGCTCAGGAATGGCATGGTCTAATTATAATTAGACTGCCTTTGGCAGAATGGTTCAAATTTCACCCTTCACTGAGATGTGACCTCAGGTCTCCTGGGTGTATGACAGTAAGGCAAGCAGCCTCCCCAGTACAGCAGTGCTATAAATGCTCCTCTGTTCCGTCTCTGTCACAGAAATGTGTACGTTGCAGCCAGTGCTTACATCCGTGTATCATATTTCACTTCAATCACATACCACATGTGGTTCCTTTCACACTTGTGATCTATTAGGATTTTCAATCAGTGGCATTTTATGGGTTAGCACCCTGACAGTTAGATTACTCTGTTAGGTGGGATATGCTAGATAGAGACCTGTCCAAGAGGTACTTAAGGGGGCATGAAATATTAATGAGGACATTGTGAACGGTACAGCAAGTCTGCTCTTAAAGACTACATTTATAAATGCTGTCAGTCATACCTGTGAATAAGGAGTGGAAATGACTAGATTTCATTGGTGCTATTATTTATTTCTTTTTTGAAAAATTCACAGAGAGACAGCAGGGAACAATGGACTGTAGTTACTCTTGGTATTTTCAAGAGGATTTTTGTTTATGTTCAGTTTCTGCTGTTACTTTAAACATGCTGGTCTGTATCAATTATTTAAATTCCTTATTAGAATAGTTATTGTTTTATTTTATAATGCACTGTCCCTCTTTAAACATCTATACAAAAAAAAAACATTTTCAAACAAATTAAATTGTGTGATTCACTAAAAAGTCATTCAAGTAAAGTTTGTCTTCTTGGCTTATATGTTTTACCTTGAATAAGTACATTTAGTTGCAACAGAGCTTTTACTGTATATTGCAGAATCTATCATTTCATTTTGACCTATAACAAAATATACATTGCTTCTGAATCAAACTAAATGACCCCAACAATAGCATTTGTAATCTTCTCTACTTTCACCCATTGGTGAGTTTCTTTGTCTGGGGAATTATAAATGATAAATAATAACATAATGGGAATAAACCTATGTCAGATGACTATAAATACAAAGTGACACATTCTCAAAGCTTTTTACTCCACATTTCAGAAACGATAAAAATTAATCAATAAGCAAATCACTTTTTGTAAGCACCTAAATTGACTACAACGTGCAACAAACAGAGTTTAAATTAAAAGTGTAATGGTAAGAGCTTAGGACCAACAGAGTCCAGATCAGCCATTTGCTCATTGTGTTGCCTCCCAGGTGGGTGAACAGTTACGTTCAGGACAGCAATAAGACAGTGTTGTACTTTTCAAATCTTCATGTGTTCTTGGGGTAAAGAGATTTTGTCTGCTTTAACAAGGTGTGTATTCCAATGAAGAGGGTTTTCATTTTATTAAAGGCAGTTCCGAGCCAAGGTAAAGTATTTGAATATTACATATCATGTTACATAGGCAAAAGGAACCATTTGCTTAGTGAGACTATGAGTCTGCTATTAATACAGCACACAGGCTTACTTTGCAGAGGTATTTTGTTGGGGTTCAGCTTACGCAGTAAGTGGATACTTCCACCTATTGCAATGTTACTAGAGAGTTCCGTAATCTGTACTGTCATAGCAAAGTTGTACCATACAGTTGAACTGGAGCTGTGCTTTTAAATATCATACCCAGTATTACAGCTTACATTTAGAAAGTAAAAAAAAACAACATTTGTAAAGGCATTGCTTTTGTATCTAATTAAGGAAGGTAATGGCAGATACTGGACAGAGCCCTTTTGACTCTGTTTTGCGATTACCGTACTGCAGTATTCAGTATGGTGACACCTGTCCCCAATAGTGTAATTGTTGGGATCACATACAATTTCTAATGTTGGCGGAAGATGTATTGTACACTGTATTAACAACACAACCTGATTAACACAGTGCATACTTAACATGCAAACTTAGTTTAAAAATACAGTTGGTACTATAAAAGTGCTAAAATATTGTTAGGAGTTCAAAATAAAGGAACAGTACAGTACATTTTAGTCAATAGGTGACCCTGTGGTATTGTTTGCTGGCAGATACAAAGCGTATGTAAGATGGCGATGTGGTTCAGTTTCCTCTGTGTTTCACCAATTTCATAAGTGCTTGCTTTCCTTTCATGATTGTTCATCCATAACAAGTCTCTTTTAAACCCTGCTCTTTGATTTTTTTCCTGACTTGGCTCAGGAAGTACCTCTAAATGTTGTGGTTCTAAAGTAAGAAACACATGATTGTGTTTTGGACACACTAATCTCTTAAGGCCCTACTGTGCCCTACATTTAGGGATTATGGGTATCGTGCAGGACTACTGCAAAGCTACTGCAGTATTTTAAATGGGTTTATTTAAAAAGTTATACAATGTTAAATGATAACTCCTGCACATACGCATTTGAATTTATAAAAGAGAGTGGTATTATAATCCCACAAATTAAAATGATCTGAATACATCTGATCAGCCATTTTTATCAAGAAACAATTGAAACGGCAATTGTTTTTTGCTTGATTTAATTACCAATTGGACTCCTTGGTTCCTAAAAGAGAGCTGTATTTTTCTAACGGTATCCTGCTTATTCTCAGGGACCCATCTTCCTCTTTGCACTTTGAACCGTTAACACTAAAAGCCTTTCTTCCTGGGTAGCGCAGGCCATCTGAATTATTAACCAGAACCACTGTGCGGATAAAGGTGGAGTTCTCTCAATCCTTCACTCAGCCGTCACAGCTGGCTACAAGGGCTCCAAAAATGATGAGAGTTTGCATTTCAGGAGGCGAGAGGAATTATGTTCAGCATCAGATAGAAAAGGATGGTGAGTATTGCAGGCAGTGCTGTAGGCTGGGGCAGGGCTAAGACAAAGCATGGGGATTACCTTGTTTTCAGCAGATGTTCATCAGTCACACTCTTTGATCAAGATTCAGTACTGTGCAAAAGTTTTAGGCAGGTGTGAAAAAATGCTGTAAAGTAAGAATGTTTTCAAAAATAGACATGTTAATAGGTTATATTTATCAATTAACTAAATGCAAAGTGAGCTTAACAGAAGAAAAATCTAAATCAAATCCATATTTGGTGTGACAACCCTTTGCCTTCAAAACAGCATCAATTCTTCTAGGTACACTTGCACAAAGTCAGGGATTTTGTAGGCATATAGTCAGGTGCATGATTAAACAATTATACCAAACAGGCGCTAATGATCATCAATTCAATATGTAGGTTGAAACACAATCATTAACTGAAACAGAAACAGCTGTGTAGGAGGAATAAAACTGGGTGAGGAACAGCCAAACTCAGCTAACAAGGTGAGGTTGCTGAAGACAGTTTACTGTCAAAAGTCATACACCATGGCAAGACTGAGCACAGCAACAAGACACAAGGTAGTTATACTGCATCAGCAAGGTCTCTCCCAGGCAGAAATTTCAAGGCAGACAGGGGTTTCCAGATGTGCTGTCCAAGCTCTTTTGAAGAAGCACAAAGAAACGGGCAACGTTGAGGACCGTGACGCAGTGGTCGGCCAAGGAAACTTACTGCAGCAGATGAACGACACATCATGCTTACTTCCCTTCGCTAATCGGAAGATGTCCAGCAGTGCCATCAGCTCAGAAATGGCAGAAAACAGTGGGACCCTGGTACACCCATCTACTGTCCGGAGAAGTCTGGTCAGAAGTGGCCTTCATGGAAGACTTGCGCCAAAAGCCATACCTCTGACATGGAAACAAGGCCAAGCGACTCAACTATGCACAAAACACAGGAACTGGGGTGCAGAAAAATGGCAGCAGGTGCTCTGGACTGATGAGTCAAAATTTGAAATATTTGGCTGTAGCAGAAGGCAGTTTGTTCACCGAAGGACTGGAGAGCGATACACAAATGAGTGTCTGCAGGCAACAGTGAAGCATGGTGGAGGTTCCTTGCAAGTTTGGGGCTGCATTTCTGCAAATGGAGTTGGGATTTGGTCAGAATTAATGGTCTCCTCAATGCTGAGAAGTACAGGCAGATACTTATCCATCATGCAATACCATCAGGGAGGCATCTGATTGGCCCCAAATTTATTCTGCAGCATGACAACGACCCCAAACATACAGCTAAAGTCATTAAGAACTATCTTCAGGGTAAAGAACAAGAAGGAGTCCTGGAAGTGATGGTATGGCCCCCACAGAGCCCTGACCTCAACATCATCGAGTCTGTCTGGGATTACATGAAGAGAGAGAAGCAACTGAGGCTGCCTAAATCCACAGAAGAACTGTGGTTAGTTCTCCAAGATGTATGGGCCAACCTACCTGCCGAGTTCCTTCAAAAACTGTGTGCAAGTGTACCTAGAAGAATTGATGCTTGATGCTGTTTTGAAGGCAAAGGGTTGTCACACCAAATATGGATTTGATTTAGATTTTTCTTCTGTTCACTCACTTTGCATTTAGTTAATTGATAAATATAATCTATCAACATGTCTATTTTTGAAAGCATTCTTACTTTATAGCATTTTTTCACTCCTGCCTAAAACTTTTGCACAGTACTGTACCTCTAAATGTTGTGGTTCTAAAGTAAGAAACACATGATTGTGTTTTGGACACACTAATCTCTTAAGGCCCTACTGTGCCCTACATTTAGGGATTATGGGTATCGTGCAGGACTACTGCAAAGCTACTGCAGTATTTTAAATGGGTTTATTTAAAAAGTTATACAATGTTAAATGATAACTCCTGCACATACGCATTTGAATTTATAAAAGAGAGTGGTATTATAATCCCACAAATTAAAATGATCTGAATACATCTGATCAGCCATTTTTATCAAGAAACAATTGAAACGGCAATTGTTTTTTGCTTGATTTAATTACCAATTGGACTCCTTGGTTCCTAAAAGAGAGCTGTATTTTTCTAACGGTATCCTGCTTATTCTCAGGGACCCATCTTCCTCTTTGCACTTTGAACCGTTAACACTAAAAGCCTTTCTTCCTGGGTAGCGCAGGCCATCTGAATTATTAACCAGAACCACTGTGCGGATAAAGGTGGAGTTCTCTCAATCCTTCACTCAGCCGTCACAGCTGGCTACAAGGGCTCCAAAAATGATGAGAGTTTGCATTTCAGGAGGGCGAGAGGAATTATGTTCAGCATCAGATAGAAAAGGATGGTGAGTATTGCAGGCAGTGCTGTAGGCTGGGGCAGGGGCTAAGACAAAGCATGGGGGATTACCTTGTTTTTCAGCAGATGTTCATCAGTCACACTCTTTGATCAAGATTCTAATTACAGATTAATGGAAATTGAAAAGCACTACACTAAGAGTTCTCTTTAATAATTGTGTCATTACAATATTCAGACACTGGGTGGCACTATGGAAGCAATTCTTCTAAATTACTGGTAAACCATTCTTTGATGGCTATTACAATTATAATTGTCTGTCAGTGACATACAGAGAAAGGCAAACACTGACACAAACACTCCTTGGCCTGGTCTGCTTTTGCTTATGCAGCGTGTGTTGGGTAAGCAAGAAGAGATTTTTTTTTTGTTTTGTATTTGCCTCCTTAGCCAAGGCAGATTCTACACTCCCATTAATACATAATCTAGTTGATAATGTCTCTGCCTCGCAAGTTGTGCTGTGGTTAAAAAGCTGAACAGCGGCAGTAAACCTTGGTCAGACAAAGTGTGAATTGCTGTGCAACCAGTTCTCTGTTCTAAACACAAAGCAGCAGCAACCTGATTAACACAGTGCATACTTAACATGCAAAGTTAGTTTAAAAATACAGTCGGTACTATAAAAGTTCTAAAATATTGTTAGGAGTTCAAAGTAAAGGAACAGTACAGTATATTTTAGTCAATATGTGGCCCTGTGGTATTGTTTGCTGGCAGATACAAAACATATATAAGATGGCGATATGTTTCAGTTTCCTCTGTGTTTCACCAATTTCACAAGTGCTTGCTTTTCTTTCATGATTGTTGTTCTATGACATTCTCTTTTAAAGCAGCAGCATCTCCAAAGAGAAAGAGAGAAAGTGTTGTTTCCTTTTTCTCTGTGACGAGGGCACGGAATGTGAAGACTCCACTGACTATCCCACACATTCGCCAGACTAGGGCCCTTTACTTTAACCGTCTATCCTTGGCAGAGTTTGTGAACTTTACTCATTGGGCACACAACTCGTCAACTCGTCAACTTGTCCGAAGCCTAATCTGGCCTCTCTATACGACAAAGGGTATGTGAATAAGAGGCACAGCATTCAATACCATCAAACAGTATAATCCCAAAGTCTAATATTACCAATACACAAACTGGGTGGAAAAAAGTAGGTTTAGTTACTATAGAGTATCCTTTGTTGTTTTAATTCTTGTTTAAGGTGTCGGATTGGCAGCAGAGGAGACATGTCATGTCAAGTTCCTACATGCAGCTTTCTACAAGGTAGCTCCATCACCAACTCCCACTTCGGTCTCATTGAGACTACCAACAAATTACGTATGTTCAGTGATGTGGACACCTGCTTCTTAGGAGCAGAGCTGGGACCACCATATACCATTTCATGAAGGCCCCACAAAACAGCAGTTAGGTGGAAAAAGACCTCCCTTTGCTACAATAGGTTCTTTATTTAATCTCTTCAAGTTTTGTGGACGGGGGTGACAATGTACGTTTGAGGGCTTCAAAGAATCAAGAAGGACGGGAAAGCTTTTGAACTCGGTTATAAAAGAGCAAGAACATTTTCTCCAAAGAATTACCACTAAGCTCAAACTAAAGTAGAGGTCATCTTAAAAAAGAAAACCTTCAACAAAGTAATTTTCTTTTGTAGTAGTAGGCCATATTTTTTCCAAATATTTGACTGGATTTTTTTTTTTTTTCAAGCTGTTTATCCAAATTCCCCTTCATTTTGTTTTAGAAAGTGAAAGGTCAACATGTTCTGGAAGTATCGCATAACGGCTTAATACATGAGAAGACTGTGTACCTGCAGGCACTGTTGTATAAGTGTAAGTACAGAATACCCAAGAAAATCAGTGTCCTCGGATTGCAGTTTCTTATACATGTGTTTATGTTATCTATTTAAAAAAAAATAGGGGCTCTTCTGTGCTGATCTTGTCCATTCGTCTGTCTGTTTGTGGGTCTATCTGTCACAGGAGGCATTAGAATAAATCAACATCATATATAAAACATAACATAAAAACATGCTGTGATTGCGCGATGATAGGGGAACGGTCAGAAGTGTTAATGGTTTGTCCTCAACTCACACAGCACTGGGCTGAAGTACAGGCCAATCCGAACTGCCATAGTGTCAGTGTCACAAGCTTGTTCTGTACTCAGATGACATCAGCGACAAGGGCTCTCTTATTGGGGCCCTCATTAAAGCTGTCTTTCCACAGTGACACTAATTCAGCATAAAGTGGAAAAAACATTGTCGAGCTATGTAGGAGTGGTGCCAAAAAAAATAAATAAATAAGACATTCGACTGTTGAAGAGAACACTATCATTATTTCCTTAAGGGTTGATTTACAGTAGACAAACTGCCAAATTTTTTTATGCTTTTAACACACCAGATAAGTACAGTATTTTCACTTACATGAATAAACAAATAAATAAATGTGAAATTGGGTTTTTTGTTTACAAAAGGAAATGCTAACTTCGCCAAACACAAAATTCCACAAAAGTTGATAGAAAAACTATTTATTTTCAACACTAATATTGTACAATGGTAAATAAATCTGAATACAATACTGTACAATATACATGAACATTGCTGGGTGTATCAATAACAAAAAAAAATCATAAAGTTTTTCCACTTCTTATGAAAGGCAAATATAATCAATATTTTAAAACTTCTGGGGGCAGTTATTATTATTATTATTATTATTATTAGTTTATTTAGCAGACGCCTTTATCCAAGGCGACTACAGAGACTAGGGTGTGTGGACTATGCATCAGCTGCAGAGTCACTTACAACTACGTCTCACCCGAAAGACAGAGCAAAAGGAGGTTGTGACTTGCTCAGGGTCACACAATGAGTCAGTGGCTGAGGTGGGATTTGAACCGGGGACCTCCTGGTTACAAGCCCTTTTCTTTAACCACTGGACCACACAGCTTCCTATTGCAGTCTAGAAGAGAACAAAAAAAACAGAAAAAAACAAACAGGCGCTTTTTTACACACAATTGTGAGGGTCTGGAACCAACTCCCCAGTAATGTTGTTGAAGCTGACACCCTGGGATCCTTCAAGAAGCTGCTTGATGAGATTCTGGGATCAATAAGCTACTAACAACCAAACAAGCAAGATGGGCCGAATGGCCTCCTCTCGTTTGTAAACTTTCTTATGTTCTTATTGGACTTGGAGTAAATGTGAGAAAAAATCCAAACAAATCCAAGTAATGTTCATTTAAAAAAGGCAAAAGACATCTTGTGCCAAAGTGTATATTTTTCCACCGAAATAGTTTACTTTTCATTTTCTCCAATCCTTAAAGGACTGATATCAGTCTGACACATTTTTTAAACAGAACTTGATCGTCTCTATTCATTGGCAGCATTACTATGAAGATAAATGATAAGAGGTTGAAATTTTGTGTTATATTGACACATTTTCATGTTTGCCCTGTGCAAACTCCTGTACTTAAGCGCAAGGCATTTTGCTGTAATAATAAATTCATTTAGCTTTTTTGGTTGGTTGGTTTCTTTATTTTGATCAACATGTATGAACACATATCATTCACAATGTTTTAAAAAAAAAAGTAGTAATTCTTTTTTTTTTTTTTAAACATTTTCTTGGGTACTTTAATGAAAAAAAAAAAATTCTGGGTTCATGTACAGAATAAACATGTTATCATTTGATGATTACATGCTGACAGGTTACCAAGAACTGTTTTCTTTCCATGGAATATGAAAAAGGACATTTGGGGAAAAAAAAATTCTTGCTCACATTTGTCACTCTGCCAAATATTGAACTGAAAATCACAATCTGGAAAGTGTGGTAATGTATTCCCTTGCTATTCGTTTTTTTTTAAATTTATTAGTTACATTATTCATTGTGTTGCTAATAGTTCATTTCCTGTTGAGTAACAATAAATCTGATGATTCAGGTTTGTACTACAAGTAAAACAAAAAGAGAAATCTAAATAAGCTGTCAGTTTCTTTCTAAGCTGACTTCACACAATGGGTTCTGGAAAACCTGTAGAGGCTAGAAATGAGATCCAGTATTTCTGTTACAAATTGCTTGTGGTTAAATTGACAAGAAAAGGGCTTGGTGGCACTGTGGGCTAACCCACAAGCCTGATTTTGGTGGGCTCAGCTTAGCCCCCAGTGTACATTACTCGACATCACAAAACCATTGTCACTTTTTGCTTGAGGATTGCCAGGACCTAATGGTAGGAGGTGTACGGGGGAGGTGAGGTGAACTTGCACAGCTGTGAGGGAAGCGTGTCTGGTACCTGTCAGCACCATACCTGACGTCACCTTTCATTAGCACAGTATTCAATTTAAAATGGATAAATGAATAATATTGACAGCAATATTATGGACACATCATTAAAAGGCATATTGTTGAAGGAACAGTAGTTTATGGGGTTTATATAACATTGAACCAAGCAATGGCAGATCTTAACACCGCCTCTATTCAAATTATTTTTTTTATGGTGTAACAGAAAGAAACACACCAAGTAAACGTGCACTATAGTTGTTACAGTAGTTGCCATTGAAGAGATTTCAGTGGTAACTTTTTTATTTAGATCAATTGAATGGAAAACTTGGTAGTATTATGGGAAAGAGAATCCGCCCACTAATCAACACGTCATACCCAAGCGCCATAAAAACTCTGTGGGGCTTTCATTCATGTCGCTTCTTTTGTTTGGCCTCCTCCTCCCCTGCCACCACCTTGCAGAGTGCTTTGTCTTTGGGGAGAGGTGGACCTATGAGCCACTACCTATCTGCAACACTAGACTACATGATGCCATCATGTATTCGCAAGTCGGACAGCATTGCGGATAGCTGTCAGCACCCATGGACAAGGTCTCCAGCCAAATTCATCTTCCGCCATTAATTTGTCTGTTCAGTTGCAATTTAAATGATCCACCTTGCGGATTCTCCGTCCTGAATATGTGGTGCTCAACAGAAGCTCATGCATACCCTGATATAGCATAAACCTTGGGGGTGTAAAGTTATAATGGATGTTTTTTTTTTTTTTTTTAAATACTAAGGAGCACAGAATAAGCATTAAGTTAATGTCTTTAGCTTCAGATACTGTATAACATCTAAAAAAAAACAATGATGAAGAAGAAAGACTTAAATGTATTCATTTAGACAATATATTATAT
Organism: Acipenser oxyrinchus oxyrinchus; assembly: GCA_030684275.1. Taxonomy (NCBI): domain Eukaryota; kingdom Metazoa; phylum Chordata; class Actinopteri; order Acipenseriformes; family Acipenseridae; genus Acipenser; species Acipenser oxyrinchus. The sequence goes on along the minus strand of CM060263.1, from coordinate 9,509,035 downwards.
TCCAAATAATGCATCGCTGTTAGGCAGAAAAGGGATTTCAAATGTGTTATTGCTGTTGCAGTGTAATACCTTGGTAATTTGGAAGATGTTTCTATTAATATGGACAGAGGGTCAGGCTAACCTCTGTGATACAGACAACTTAATACAAATCTGTATGCTAATAGCTTTGCCGGGAGCAGCACATGCATTCCCTTTTGTGTTTCTTTCCCTCTTAAATAAGTGACACATTTTAATATAAATTCCAGATTACATTCAGACTGATCGAATCCACTTCTGTGCTCTGTGGTTCGTGTATTTGTTCTAGTGATTTGCTTTTGAAATGTTTGAGATTATTTTTATTTTATTATTCGTCATAGTAGTAATGTATTATTATTTTTTTTTGCCTCCTAATCTCTTCATCAAGGCTTTTCGTTAAATCATGATGCATAGTTCAGTGCTGTTCGGGGGCGCTCCATTAATCATGAGATTCGCCTTCGACGTATCTACTTTTTATCCGTCTCTTAAATCAGTCACGGGGTATTGGCAGGAATCTGGGCACGCTCCAAGTTCGTTGATTGAAGTGGCATTGTTTGGGAGACAAGCCTCTCAATCAATAAGCAGTCTTACAGTGTACATGAAAAATGAAGCCCTTCCCCAGGTTCAATCCAGGATGATATCTAGAGGGACCCTGCTGGAGGGATTCTAAACCTGATGGCAAGACCTCATTGGCATTGGTGGAAATGTCTCTTTTCCAAAACCTGAAAGTTCCTCTAAATATACTTTAGGGGAAAAATGTAGAGCACTGGATTAATGCATTAGTTGGGTACGTGCTGGGTTCGAATCTGGCTTAATTCACACATGAAATTAGTTAATTTAGTCCTTTGTGGCCAGCAGTCTACATCTTAAAACTAAGATTGGTCCCACCAAGGCAGGCTTAAGACATGCTTGTGGTGCAATATGAGGCATTACCACACTTGTATTTATTTATTTATTTATTTATTTATTTGTACTGCTTCTTATTACCAGTACCTGACTTCTGCGCTATTTTGTTCTACAGATTTGCTATTGACATTTCTAAAACCAGTTAATACTGTTGTCTATCTTTACACCTGCATTAAGTGGAACTCCAGGAGTTAATGCCCCTGATTTATTATTGTTTTAACGCCCACTGTTGGTGTGAAATTGATCTGTAATATTATAAATTTACTGTGATCCTTAACATGTAATGTTTAGTGTAGACTCCAGTACGTTTTAACAGGTTTTCTTTTGCATGTTAAAGCATGTACAATCAGTACAGCATCTAAAAGCATGCAAATTAACCCTATAGAATATATCTGGTCAGTCATTGTCAATAACGTTGCATGGGTATTGTTTACTACATGAATCAAGGGGTCTCCACTTTAATTAGAACAACTTTGAGTGAATTGTCAGTAGTTTCCCCAGGGCTATTTTCTTTTCAATAAATAGCCTTATTTTAGTGGGAAATGGGTCTATTGAAATGATATAAATAGTGTAAAATTGAAATACTGCCACCCTTTGACTTCACACCCTTTAACTGTATTAAATCCCCCTGGTTTTCCATTTTTATATATGCATCCCTGATGTCAATAAAAATGGAACGAGTTCCGGCAAAGAGCAGGTTTAATTTTGGGGCAACAGTATTAAGATATGCTGCTCTTTATGCTATTAGATAGATAGATAGATAGATAGATAGATAGATAGATAGATAGATAGATAGATAGATAGATCTGAATCTTATCCTGAAATACAGAGAATCACAGGCAGTTTTTGCCAATGTTATATCACTTTATGCCGGAGGAGGACTCTGATGGCTCACTGGACACCTAACCTCCAAATAGCTCTCCTCTGTTTTTCTCGCAGGATTACTAATGTAGTGTAGTGTAGGATTACTGTAGTGCAGCTGTGTTATTGGGTCAATATGAGACATACGTAAGTTTGGGTAAAATGAGACACCTGCTTAATGTTAAGCACATTTTAAAATATTTAAAAAGTGTTTCTAACCTCAAAGTTTTATTGAGACTTAAGTACAGAGTTTATCACAGGTAAAAATGAGTGTACCGCTACTAAATGCTTGATCGAGGACAAAATGTCAGATAAATGATTCACGGAGTAGGAATGTCAAAAGGTAAGTTTTAGTTTTTATGACCGATCAATATAAATTAAAACTAAGCATAGCAGAGGGAGTAATGTGAAAATTGTGTCACATTTCTCTCGGATGACCTCCATTCATAATACTTAACACTGGTCTTGTCCTGCAATTAGAATAATAGCAGGCTATGTGATGCTTCCTATGTCATTTGCAGTTATGACAATGACAATACAATAATATAAAAAAAGGGAAATTAATAACTAAAGAAAAACAGTTGTCCATTTAAGAGGTCATAGGTTAAACTGCTGCCACACCCACTAAGTTGTAAGTAGGTAGAAATCCATAAAGACTTCTTATAACCAGACAATCAACCTTTTTAAACTGTCCCACTACTTAAATCTAGCTTGTTATCTTGTTCTCATTGCTTTATTTATTTATTTTTTTAAGGCCATTGATCTAACAAGGTTAGCTTACTGCTTAATTGTGCACTCCACTTTTGAAGCAGGTTTTTGTTCACACCTGTTCTGTGCAGTCTGGCTGCTTCATTGTGCCGTGGTTTTGATTTTAAAGAATTCCTGGATTAAAGCGTTCGGTTGAAAAGAGGAACACCATTCCGGCTGCCAGTGATCTGGCCTAACCCCTGGCTATTAATCATTGGACTCTATTATTTACTGAGGGTTCATTCATTGTTCCACAAAGGTACCTAGAGGGTCAATTAAAGATTACAGGCTAGATTGTTTTTTTTTTTTTCTTCAAAGACACGAGAGGGTCAATTAAGAACTGTTGTAATTTCATCTCCAACAGCGAGAACCCATGGATGATCAAGCACAACAGATGTGGAGCTGTGCACACTGGGATTACTTGACCCGGTTGGGTGGGGTGAGGTGAGGGGGAGGTGTTAAAGGGACCTGTCCCAAAGAATGTCCCCCAGATTGTTTCATATTACAGAGCCCTAATTCTATTTTAGCATCAAGACTTCATTTGATATCCAGCTAATTCTTCTGCTGTAAGAATTTTTATACAGACATATTTGTGAGCCAGACTCAGCCAGATTTTAATGTTTATGAGATGGTCAAATGACATATTTGGTGCACTGACGTTTTTCTTTATTGGCCAACATTGTTAAAGTAATGCAATGTCCTTCTAGGTCAAATGAGATGGTCTTTTGCCAACAGGTGTTACATGAAAAAACATATTTTAAGATTCCAAAAGTACTAGTAAAACTAAGCTTGAGCAACATTCAAGCCCATATATACTTTCAGAATACAAAATAATAGTTGTAAGATATCCACCACAGTGACTTCTTTCTGGGGCCATGGAAAAGCAGACTTTCTCTTGTGGTTTCCTGCCGGCTAGAGAGGGTGTGACCAGCGAAGAGCAGAGTTCTCCTGGGGTTAGGGCACCTCAACTGGGATTTCTATGATGGAACACCCTGCTTTCCCATCTGAGGGCTTCATCCATCTTAGGGTTTGTCCCCTGCCTCCATATGCCTGGTGGATTTTCACAGTCTCACAATTGGTGTCAACATGAGGAAAACTGGTATAAGTTTGGACAGATTGGCACAGGGAACCCTACCCTAACCTGCCATCATATATATATATATATATATATATATATATATATATATATATATATATATATATATATATATATATATATATATATAACTATTTAAATAAATCTGATGATTCACTTTTTGGCAGGTTTGTCTTCTCTTACACTTCATTTTTTAACAGTGCTGCCAAGAAGGGTCATAGTACCCTGCTGAAGCTCTATTTTGTTAATTACAGTAATGTTAGATAGACAACCAGATAGATGGATCTAGATAGTGGAGGCCCATGGCAGGAGAGAGAAGCATTTCTCTTAGTTACAGTAAAAGGGGCAGCTTTAACAAGGAACAGTTTATGGCTGGCATTGTTTGTTTGTTTATTTGTTTGTTTGTTCAATGTAGCTCTGGGTTAAGACCCTTCATCTTTATAGCCATACAGTACTTAACTGTTTTATTGTATATAAACCTATGATTTTACATTAATAGCTTTTTACTTGTGAGTTGTTATACACACCACCCATGAATCTTCTTGTATTATTTTTCAGTGTAAGTTGAATCTTTTTGTACAAACAATGCAAAATTAGCATTCCTTTTTCTCTTTCTAGACAACCATTTTGAATGGCAAGAGTCATTTAAGAATCAGTGTTGAATTCAGTTTGAATGCAGTAATTGAAGTTTCCTTGGATAGTTGCTTTTTAAATTTAATTTCCAAAGTCTTATTTGTTTGTCTGTGTGGTCTTGTCTGAGGGACGGCCTCAGCCATTGGCTGTACTCACCTCATCCCAGAGCTCTCACCCAGGCCCAAGGTCTTCAGGAATCCTATCCTCCTCTCCTGTCTTCCACAATCTCTGACTAATGAGCCTGAACGTGTAAGTACCAAAAAAAAAAGACAGAGGAAGCTACTGAACATTTATCTTCCTAACCCGCGAATGTACCTGCTCAGAGGTACATAACCCTCTTTCAGGTTGAACGTCATGGTTTAATTACAGTAGCCAAAATTACTTTAGGATTACTTTGGCATTTTGCTCAAAGTGTTTTTTTTTTCTTTAAACCTTTTTTTTCATTTAAATCATTCTCCTTTAATAATTACTATGTGACTACTATAGTAAAACTCTTTGCCATAAAATAATAGGAATATGAAATTACCTGTTTTCTATGGATTCATACAGTAGTTTTACAATTGAAGCCACACTCCTGATCAAAATACTGTACAACAATCATATGACTAGGAATCTTAAAGGGTTATCTTGTAAGAGATGCCATGCAGGGACTGTAAGTGGTATGAATGCTATAAATATTTTCTGCTGGGTTTTAAGAACAAAAGAATTGTCCCATAGTGATTTATGGCTGCTTAGGAGTTGTGATTTGTCCTAGCAGATGGCTGAAAAGTGGATTTCATTTTGTATTCTTTTTCACAGTATATAAATATCATAAGAAGGGAATCCTATATGATTAACTTGTCTGTCAGGCGTTCCTAGAATGGCCCCACTTGTAAGTTGTATATGTAAAAAGCCATGTATGTATAAGTGTATTGACGTATGTATTTAATGTATTTATTTCAATACAATCCTAATAAATATAATAGAACCCGTCTCCCTTATGGAATTATATCATGAGACAAAGTGAAAACATCAAACAGATCATGAAATAAAACATTAACCAGATCCATAAAGATACCACATGTATTTTGTATGTTCTGTTTTGCTATAGTTAAAAGAAATACTAGGTCTTTTCCACTAGAGAGATTGGTTTCATATCAATGTTTTAAAATGTATCTCATATTTATATGACATTCACTAACACATTCTAAACATACTATTGCGGTCATTTTTCCTTCGTACAGCCATTGTATTTAGTTTTTATGGTTACATTTTCGCTGTGGTGTTTCTGCTCATTACAACAGTAAGAATAGATGTATTTCTGTTACATTTAAATGAAACAAGACAAGCGTAAGTGTTTATTTCTGTTCATCCTTTTTTCTAGTTACCTAATATCATCTTAAAATCAGCATTGTTTAATGCAGTACACATTTTTATTAGACATAACTACCCCTTCCCCATTCTCTCTTCTTAATTAATGTTGAAAATCATTGTCGATTCTGTCCAGGTAAAACAATGACCTTCTCCATGACCTAGCTGACAATACAGTCTGTTACTTATTTATGTAAATATGTGCAGATTTTCCTAATTTGTGCCATTCCCAAAGCTGTAGCTAAACACCTCTCTAAGCAGCAGTAATACTAAAAACTGGACTCCCTCTGCAGATTATATATATATATATATATATATATATATATATATATATATATATATATATATATATATATATAAACCCTTGCTCATTTTCAGTTTCCATTTTCCAGGGTAAATACAATAGGTGTTGGAGGCTAATTAATTAAACCCCCTCATGCCTTTTCTGAGGACTGGCATTACGCTGAGGTATTTTAATTTAGCTTTCTGCATCATATAAATTGCATTGGGTGTGTGGAAGGTTCTCTGTCGAAACAAACATGCAGCATACACTGTGATTCCTATCTGTACTGCATTTTCAATTTGAGCAGGTCTTTAGAAGACACGACACAGCAGACTCTGCTAATAGCAGTTCTAGTAAGCGCCTGAAAATTGTGGGGGGACCTAAAAGGGAAATAGTCATATAAAAAACGCAAACCTGATAGTACACTTGGCAAAAGGGAAGATTATCGGTGGGGGAAAAAAACGATCTGAAATTTTACCTAAAGGCTTCTGTCAATGTTGTATACTACCACTGCAGTACAGAGTGTCATCTACGTATCTTGGGTGTATGGGACAAAAACTGTGCTATCCTGGTTTCCTTTTGTATTTCTCAGCTGCCATCTAAATTATATTCAGTTTATTAATACTGGGTTTTAAAGGAAACTGTTACCACTGTGAGAATTATATGAGTTTTTAATCTCTGTACTGTACTCACTAGCTGGCACACAGTATTTATTTGGTTCTACTTAAATTAATCTTTATGAAATTTACTGTTATGTTGAGATGGTGCGTGTTTACACTTACAAATAAAACTCTGTTACTTGCTGACTGAGTAGTACGTGGTATAGAAAAGACACGTGCACATTATAAAAAATTACCACAATGCTAAACATTAAATTAATTTGTAGTATTTTTTGGGGCATATGTAACTGCTGTCTGTAATTCATTTTAAAAATACCTGCCCATTTTACAAAACTATAACCAATGAACTAAGTAATGAAATTAAAGATGCTTTAAGTTTGCTTCTAATTTTGTGGTTTTAATGGCGAGTTTCTTCTTTCAAAATAGAAATTAATTTACAGTACATTTTTTTCATTTGAATAGACCCCTCCCTGCTGCCAATGTTTTATAATTAAACAGTTACTCTTTGTAAATGCCTGCATGCCCTTATTAGTCCTGTCTTTCTTTTCTATTGCTTCTTTGGGAGGGCTAATTATGTTTCAACTTTTTTTGTAGATATAAAATCAGAATAGATTCCCTTTTGTAATAGACCAGTAATACAGATAAATAACTTAACAAACAATAACTCCACCTATAATGAGAATTGTAATAATGTAAAATCTTATGTGTTTTCATAGTTGTGATTGATCCGAGAGCTCTGCAGATTCTGTATTCATCAGAGGATTTATTTTTTAGTTTTAACTAACTGGCCTTTGAGCTGTACCTAGTCTGGGCTGACAAATGAACAACAAAAAATTACAGTGCCAATACGAGAACATTTTGTGCAAATGATAATTATTTCTCTTGTGTGAACAGCTGCCCCGTACTTGCCATGATTTTTAACAGCTTGTTAAAAGATGACTGCATTATTATTTCCTACAGTAAATACTGATCTGTGTGAAGTGGTTCACCTTTCTTTCATATACTGTATGCTTTTTTAATTTGTGTTTTTCCCATTAGTTTTAATTACAGCATTCAGCAGATTTACAGATGATAAAGGGCTAAAACTGCATTCTATGGCTTTCTGTCAAGTTCATGGGTATGCTAAAGAAAAATTAACCCTTTTGTGGCAGTAAATTTGCAGAGCTGCTGCCACACTGTCATCTCTTAGAGCCAATTTGTGGCACTGGCTTCATATCCGTAGGGCTATATATGCACTGTTTGCTAAATGTGTTGGCGATCTTTGAATTGACCTCTGATTTAATATGACTGCCATTGAGGTCATGTGACTTTCTAGGTTTCTGAAAGAGACAGTTACTGTAACTGAGATTGTATTCACATTTGGTACATGGCTGTATTTTATTATTCTGTTGATCCAATGTTTTAAAAGTCATAGTCCAATTAAAATGAACTACTTTAGCGATACAAGCAACCTAATTACCTCTTACACTTTACAGCCACCATATGGTTAAGGAAGGCCATTCCTTTTACATTATGCCCACAGAATATGTTGTTTCTAGATTTATACTTTATTAGCATTGCACATTTTTGGATTTGGTCAACAATGTCTTGCTTCAAAACATACCAAGTCCTACATTTGAAATCCCAAATGATTTAAGAAAATGAAATGTAACCTTTTGTAACGTCACCCAACGTATCTAGTGATATAGTTTAAATCAGGGTGGTTATGAAGTCATGGCAGAGCCTCAAACTACTATACTGCAAAGATCAGAAAGGACAATTTAGCTGGCACTTCTAAGTGTTATTGCATTAACTGCTCTATATGGATAACATTGACAACTGCATATATATATATATGTAGCTAAACGCCTGTGTGTATATATCTGTATATACAGTGTAACAGTGCAACCCTGTTATAATGCGACCTGTTATAGTGCGGAATCGGTTATAACACGGTAAGGTGGTGGCTCCCATTTCCCCCACAATGCACTTTGACTCGCAAACGTTGGGTGAATGTTCCAGATATACAGTACGAAGCATGGCAAGACAGCAAAAAACTAAAATCGTTCTCTGTTAAAATGAAACTTGACAGAGTAAGAAAAGGTGAAAGTCAAGCAGCAGTTTCAAAATATATAAATCTACAATGGAATCTACATTGCGTTGGTGGCTAAAAGACAAATTAAAACTGTGCTGCTCTAGGAAAAAAAATGTGCTGCATTAAAGTGAGACAAGCTGCTGTGTGAATGTGCTGATGTGCGTGTACAAGACAGTTTGTTGTTGTTTCAGGTGTGGCCCAGGCCAACACGGGCTGGGAATAATTGTCCCAATAAACCATGGATTTGAGTACCTGCAAATTGTGTGTGTCTCCTTCCTTCATTTTCCATGGTAACCTATAATATTAGTTTGGCTTGTAGGCATTGTAAATCATTTCGGGAACAAAAATGCCAATTTTCGTTATAAGGCATAACACAAATAACGCAGTCTCCTTATTATAGACCCTGACAACCGCATTATAATGGAGTACTATTGTATATATATTGAGAGATTGTATATTTTATAATTTAATGACAACAGAGCTTATCGATATTGGTCACCAAATGCATATGCCAAAAAACAACCTTGAAAAATGCCTCCTAAAGCCCTCATCGTGGCTTGACAGATGCGTCGTTGTGTGTTCCTAGCTGTTGGCGTTACGCAAGTAATCGCAGCCTGCCCAGAACTGTTTTTAAATAACACGTTTTTGTTTTTTTTCCACTTAAGTGTAGTAAATGTCGCATATAAAAGCAACAAAACAATAAAGCAAAACTTCAGCTCTGTGACCAATGTTTCACTGTAGAGAGATAAATGGATGTCATAAACCTGTTGGAACTGTTTCTCTCTATCTTGCACACCCTCCCTCACATTGTGTATCAAACTATGTAAACAGATGAATAACCTAATCCGGGAGCAGAGGCTAGGTTCCTTGTACCAGGCTGTGTGTCCAATGAGATTGTCAAGCCCCGTTTGTCAGACTTTACGGCTCATTACAGCTAGCAAGATCTCGGAACAGATAGGGCCATCAGTGGTAGTGGTGGGGGTCGCTAGGGGGTTATCAATGGGCAACTGTTACTATGTTTGCATGTGTGTGTGATGGCTGTTATCACAAGCACTTGAATGAATAATGTAATAGGCTTATGGATGCTAGCTGATCCTGTTGTATTTTTGGATGAAGGATGAAGGAAATCGAGAAATGACAGGCAGAGTTAAACATGACACTTTTATTATAGCTAGGGGTCTACCTAATTTGCGATTTCACTGATTTTGCAGAAATCAGGAAATTTGAGGGGTCACTGCAAAATGAATCTCTCTAGGGGACAATGCATACCGGACCAGTACGGAAAAAAAAAAAAAGAAACTTAATTTAAATGAACTACTGCACACCGCAAGCACACAAACTACGTATCTTCCTTCTGTAGATAGATAGCTTTTTTTTATTCCTTCGCCGTTCTGTGTGCAAAAAATAAATAAAATCCTTAGACAAAAAACATTGGAAAAAATAAAAATACTCCAAAGCGGTTAACTTTCTTATTTACTGTTCACATGAAAACAATGTTTTAATCAGCCAATCAGTGCGTCTGAACTGGCTATTCTGTGACCTGTACTGTACAGAGGTGGGACAAAGTCAGTGCTGCATTATTATTTTGATTAGGTTGCCAAATAGTTTTCAGCATTGGCGGTAAAATACCAAAAATGGACGACAAAGCAAAGTATATTTCGGCAGAGGATCGTGTCAAGGAAAGTTCCAAATAAACTTTACATGCATATGCAGGTAAATTGTTTTGCACATCTTGTAATGTAAGAAAATATGATTGATCACTATTTAGCTTCAGAATCGCACATTAAATGAAAAGCTACTACAAAGGCTGCTAAACAGAACATAAAACAAACAACAGCTTTAAAACAAACTTGAAAGTCAATGCAGACAAAAAGTATTCTTGTCGGTTGTAGCCAAGTGAAATCAGCACTACAGGTACGATCTAGCACAGCCACCTCACTTCAAACAACCTGCTGCTTACTTTTTAAACGCAGTTAGAATTTTAGACCCGAATGGGCACGTTTTTCTTTCTTTTGACTCGGTGCTAATAAAATTAATTCCTGGATGGGACAAATAACATGACAAATATGCTGCATATATGGCCTTTATTAAAGAATGTCAGATGCCCTTGGGTAACTGAGTTTTGGCACTGTTTCTAATCGATTTCCACTTATAACTTGGCAAAGCTTTGCCTTACACTTCCAACCAATTCAGTGGATGCAGAAGTGCAGTCTCAATGTATGGGCAAGTCTTCACACCACAGAGACAGAGAATGTCAGCTGCTGGGGGATGTTGCATGCTTGCCTTTAACAAATGACAACACTCCACTTTAGCAAGGAAGCAAGTTGGCCTACCACTATGTTTAAGCTTTTATAGTGCTCTGAAATTTTATGTACTTAGGTTTATTTAATGTTTAAACAGGTCCGCAAAATCCTAATTTTATTCCATAACCTACCTGTGAAAAATACATAAATTTAGCATGATTTAAGTAGGCCCCTAATTATAGCACTTTATAACCATGTCACATAGGTCATTGTGTGTTATGCAAGACCCAATTCAAAGTTAGTTAAAAGATAATAATACAAATACTAATAACAATCTGAGAAGGGGTAGGGATTTTAGGGTAGATTTTTTTCCACAGATACATGAATGAAAAGGCAAATCATAAAGATATTTTCAGAACAGCTGGAGGGGCATCTTAAACAAACAGCCCTAAAGAAATGCAAAACAATGTATTTACTCAGAACTTGATATCAACCCTGCAGTGTTAATAAAAGCTAAGCCAATATAGTAATATCTTGTTTTATTTATTTATTTTTTTATATATAATTTTAGTTAAAGGCCCCTGTTAGACACTTTTTTAACAAACAAAAGCATAGACAGAATGTTTCTAGAAAAGTCTGCATAATGCAGCCATGCCCAAACCAAGCTGTGAGTGCATATTTCAGCTAAGATAGCCATAGCTGCACGGATGAAAGCTTCTTTGCCCCTTGAAACCTGCTTGACACTTTCTAGAAGCGAACAAAAGTTATAATACTAACAATGTAACAGCAGTACAAATGAAAAAATGCCACCAAGACCACTAACGAAGCAAAATACTACTACAACATACCAGTAAACTTTCAAAAAATATATGAACGCTACTTTTAAAACTATTCAGGGTAAAACGTTTAAAGGTTCTGTGCCACTTCTGTGTTTGCTCTCTGAACAGGACAGTGCACTATGATGGGTTCATGGCAGGATGCCGTCTAGATCTCAAGGGATAATTGCTGGAATCACATTCAGTCTGAAAACTCGTATAGTGAGTAGTCCCAGGCATTTATAAATCATAGCGAGACAGCGATAAAGCCTCCCGTTAGATGTTTATCTCAGTGCATCTAAATGTTTAAATAAAACAAATTGAAGCAGCTACATCATCATTACTGCTATCATCAGATATCGAGCCCTCTCAATGCTCCATTATAAGAAAATATTTCAGAAAGCTTTTAACTGGCAAATACACAGTAACAGTTCTGTGGTTTTAAGAAGTCAAGTCTGAAGTCCTGTTTAAAGTGAAAGTGTTTCTTTTGCAGAATGCAGTCCGGTTTAATCTGTACTTAATGCGCAAAACAGTTAATTTATCATTTGTTGACTCTTATTATGGTAATGCTTTGGCCAAGTAGGGAAATACATTAGTACTACGCTACTAGTCTTGTTTGTCCTTGCTTTTCTTTTCTTCATTGTAGTTGGGATAAGAATATGTAACATAATTTGTCTAAGATATACAGTTCTATTGGTACTACAGTACAGTAGACTCTCGCTAATCTAGACGCTAATCTCCGGTGGTCAAATGGTTATAACTAATATTTGATGAAATGTAAATGAACAATATACATTTTTTTATATAGTATATAGTATGATCAATACTGAACAGGGTGTTTTTTTCATTTCATTTTTTGTTCATGAAAAGTGAGGGACTGTGGGACCAGCTACATCCAGGCCACAGAATTATGAAATCTTAACCCTCACAGCTTTTCCAAGCTCTCCTTAAAATGAACACACTCTACCATTCAGTCCTGGACCTCTCTCAAGCAGACTAGTTGAAAGGCGGAATGTCCACAGGAGTTTATGTTTAGACAAACAAACTCATTTTACTTGTTAAGTCTCCTGGTCTGTTGTTGCTTTTCATATGTTTTTCAATTTGTTAATACATCTTTACTTTTTCTTCTTTTCTTGTTGACACCTTTACAGTTGGTTTAGGAAAATGTTCATCATTTGTTGTACAATAGGAATCTTTTTGTTACCATACGATGGCACAGTGGGGAGTTGAACATTTCTACAATAGAATGCAGCCATTTTTTGTGTGTGTGTGCAGTGCAACACACAGCACTCCTTTTCAGCACACAGCCAGCTACAGGAGGAATCAATGCTGGAGCTGTCCCAGAGCTTTACAGTGCATAACCATCGCATGGACACTTCAGGGTCAAACCAGGTGCAGTGAGACAGCTCGGCAAAGATCGGAGAGCATCAGAGAGGAAAATAAACTAGCACAGCAACGCAAGAGATAAGGTCAACTACTCTTTATTGAAAATTATTACTCTTAGCTCTTTAAAAAGCAGGAAACAACAAAGAAATTAGAAGTCTGTGCTTTAAAATCAATTTTCTTTTTTGCTTTATAAACATTATTATTTGTACTCTTTTTATTATGCTGAGAATCTTTTGGTTTTTAGGTTAATTCAGGAAATGCAAATATTAAAAAAACAGCACTATAGATGAACTTCTCCATCCTGGTAACTTTGCTCAAGATCACATGGTCTGATTGCTGCAAGACCACTGGAGTGCATTTGAACAACAACAACAAATGAAGTGATGAACCAGGAAACAGCAGCAACTTTTCCTCTATAGTGTTATCTTTGAAATATTTCAAATTGATATATAAAATACAAGCATAGAACCAAAAGATCTTCAACAGAACATAATCGCTAATATTGAGAATACATTATGAGTAATGTGGCTTAGGATACAGAGTATTACCACACTTTTTCTATTTTGTTTTTGTGATTTAATCCTTTTTTGTGTGTAAACGCCTGAAGGAAAAATACTGGAAATCTTAATTACAGGGTATTGTTCCCTGCCCCAAGGAACGTTAGAGTGAGTGAAAACATAGACTAGTATTGCAATTGCCTGCAGGAAAAAATCAGCTGCCATGCATTGTATAAACCACTCAGATATCAGGTTAGAACGTAACTATAACAACAGCCTGAGCCCATAAAACACCAAACCAGGGATGTGATACCAAGCATTATCTTGTACCACTGTCATTGTTACTGGTAGTAGTGATTCAACAGTGATTCAACTTTCAGTGCAGCTATGCATTTTCCAGTCAACAGGACCACTAAACACAACATTAACACCTTAAGGACCAATTACAAGTATATTCTCTAAATAATGCACTCATGACCTTGCATTGCCTGTATCTATGCTAAATCGCTATGGATCCTCTTTTTGCTTTGGAGTGGTGACTTGCAACACATACTGTAGGGGATATTTTCAATTGATCAAAATATATTGCTGTGATACACAACAGCTTCCCGGCATTTAAATAAAAAATAAAAACATCAAGATGCTGGCTGTCATAACCTTGGTTTCCAAAAGGTCCTATTTTTATGATCTACTAAGCAATATTCATATTTAGATCTTCCACTGGTTCGATTAATTGCATAGATTAAATTAAGCACACACAGGTAGGAATTGGTTTGCAGAACACAGCTTGTCTACAGTACCCCACTAGAAATACCCTGGCACTATCTTTAATAGCCCAGGCTATTTCTAGAATCTTTGTTGTATTAGATGACTGAAACATCATTAATCGCACATGCTATCCCTCTGTGTTACTGATGAGATCTGGTATATAGAAGAACACATACAGTGTATACAGTTCTACATTCATTTACTTTAAACCCTAACCCCAAATCTTAACCCTTAATGTGCTAATCAATCCTGCATTACTTTTTTTAGAACTAGAAGTAAGTGATTTAGGAACATAAAATGATCTTTCTGTGTGAGAATTTGGTCTAACATCAATATTGTTGTTTTTTTTCCCCATCATACATTTGTGTGTTATAAAACAATGAATGCATGACTGATATGATGACCTGTGTGGACTGTTGGCTGTGTTACATGCAGAAAGAGATTTCTCAGAGTTGTGTTATGGTAGTGTTAAGTTTGACCTTTAATGATATATTGAGATTGGCCTCAATTGTTTACTTATTTTTATATTTACATTGCTGTTTATATATATATATATATATATATATATATATATATATATATATATATATATATATATATATATATATATATATATATATATATACTGCAAAAGTTTTAGGCAGGTGTGAAAAATGTATATAAAGTAAGAATGCTTTCAAAAATAGACATGTTAATAGATTATATTTATCAATTAACTAAATGCAAAGTGAGTGAACAGAAGAAAAATCTAAATCAAATCATATTTGGTGTGACAACCCTTTGCCTTCAAAACAGCATCAATTCTTCTAGGTACACTTGCACAAAGTCAGGGATTTTGTAGGCATATAGTCAGGTGTATGATTAAACAATTATACCAAACAGGTGCTAATGATCATCAATTCAATATGTAGGTTGAAACACAATCATTAACTGAAACAGAAACAGCTGTGTAGGAGGAATAAAACTGGGTGAGGAACAGCCAAACTCAGCTAACAAGGTGAGGTTGCTGAAGACAGTTTACTGTCAAAAGTCATACACCATGGCAAGACTGAGCACAGCAACAAGACACAAGGTAGTTATACTGCATCAGCAAGGTCTCTCCCAGGCAGAAATTTCAAGGCAGACAGGGGTTTCCAGATGTGCTGTCCAAGCTCTTTTGAAGAAGCACAAAGAAACGGGCAACGTTGAGGACCGTAGACGCAGTGGTCGGCCAAGGAAACTTACTGCAGCAGATGAAAGACACATCATGCTTACTTCCCTTCGCAATCGGAAGATGTCCAGCAGTGCCATCAGCTCAGAACTGGCAGAAAACAGTGGGACCCTGGTACACCCATCTACTGTCCGGAGAAGTCTGGTCAGAAGTGGCCTTCATGGAAGACTTGCGGCCAAAAAGCCATACCTCCGGCGTGGAAACAAGGCCAAGCGACTCAACTATGCACGAAAACACAGGAACTGGGGTGCAGAAAAATGGCAGCAGGTGCTCTGGACTGATGAGTCAAAATTTGAAATATTTGGCTGTAGCAGAAGGCAGTTTGTTCGCCGAAGGGCTGGAGAGCGTACACGAATGAGTGTCTGCAGGCAACAGTGAAGCATGGTGGAGGTTCCTTGCAAGTTTGGGGCTGCATTTCTGCAAATGGAGTTGGGGATTTGGTCAGAATTAATGGTCTCCCTCAATGCTGAGAAGTACAGGCAGATACTTATCCATCATGCATTACCATCAGGGAGGCATCTGATTGGCCCCAAATTTATTCTGCAGCATGACAACGACCCCAAACATACAGCGAAAGTCATTAAGAACTATCTTCAGCGTAAAGAACAAGAAGGAGTCCTGGAAGTGATGGTATGGCCCCCACAGAGCCCTGATCTCAACATCATCGAGTCTGTCTGGGATTACATGAAGAGAGAGAAGCAACTGAGGCTGCCTCAATCCACAGAAGAACTGTGGTTAGTTCTCCAAGATGTTTGGGCCAACCTACCTGCCGAGTTCCTTCAAAAACTGTGTGCAAGTGTACCTAGAAGAATTGATGCTTGATGCTGTTTTGAAGGCAAAGGGTGGTCACACCAAATATGGATTTGATTTAGATTTTTCTTCTGTTCACTCACTTTGCATTTAGTTAATTGATAAATATAATCTATTAACATGTCTATTTTTGAAAGCATTCTTACTTTAACATTTTTTTCACACCTGTCTAAAACTTTTGCATAGTACTGTATATATATATATATATATATATATATATATATATATATATATATATATATATATATATATATACTTTTATATTCGGTAAGCCTGCACATTTCCTATTTCACATAAAAAGGACAAAAGAAAAAAAAAACTGTAGTTGGCATTTATTTGCAGTCACTGTTGCTGTGCTTACAGTTGCACAAACAAATACACACTGAAGATAATATTTTTCAATGCAAAAAACGATTTTCATAAGGTTACATTCTTAATGTTTATTCCACCATCCTCCCCTGTTTATACAATTCAGAGTATTAAAAGAGAGATTACATTTTACGGAGCTGAATAAAATGCAAACACAAAATTATATTTCATTTTCCAGAGCAGACTACGCATTGTCATTTATTTATGAGATTTTTTATTTTCTTTTTTTCCACCAAGAAATATGGAAATTCCTTCTGAGGGAGTATAATATTGAATTCAGGACATTTTCTGACAGGGCTTGTACTGTATTGCTATGCCGTATTGGGGAGAACAGTATTTATATTTGGGGATAGCTTCATTGTTGTACTACATTTGTGCAGAGCTATATCATTAAAAACATCCTATTGTATTGGAAGCAAGTCTGCTCAAAACTCTAAATTACCTATAGTATGTGGACCATAACCTTCTTGGGCTGCCATAATTATAATACCAGTATATTATTAGCAATCAGAGAATGGCAACACAACGGAAATCCAGGGGATTTGGAACACTAATCCAGATGTGACCACTTTACTGCAATGGATTACCTGCTTGTATCAGTTGATATTATTGTGGTACCTCAGAAATGATTCTACATCATTTACATTAATAATCAGGTAAATATCAGCTTATAATTGGGGTTTGTCAACCATCAAGGGAGTTTTGGTTGACAGTATGAGGATAGTGACAGTGATGGGGCAGCAGTGTGGAGTAGTGGTTAGGGCTCTGGACTCTTGACCGGAGGGTTGTGGGTTCAATCCCTGGTGGGGGGACACTGCTGCTGTACTCTTGAATAAGGTACTTTACCTAGATTGCTCCAGTAAAAAACCCAACTGTATAAATGGGTAATTTTTTGTAAAAATAATGTGTAAAAAATAATGTAATTAAAAATAATGTGATGAAATAAATAATAATAATAATAGTAATAGAGTAAATTCTGTTTCAGAAAATAAGAACTGCACAGGGTATGGTAGAGCCGGGCCCTCTGGAAGAGAGAGACTGGTGCCAGAGCAATTAGAACATAACATACTGTATATCAGTGCTATGAATTATTTTTAAAAAATGCGTTCATGAAAATATACCACAAACAGATTTACAGGACATATACAGTATATCATTTTTTTTCTTTTTTTTAAAGAGTGCTTGAACAACATTAACGATTAATTTAGCTTATTTTCTTCATATTAAACCACATTTATTTTTACAAGACATGATGGTAGGGAATTATGCTCTGCGATTGCCCTGAAGCACAAGCCAGTATTTATTGTCATTACCCCTCTAAATGATTAAATACTCTAACATGATATTTCTGATGTCGCAATTAGGGAGAATAAAATAGGCATTTTTTCTCCACGCACTTAATTCAAAGGTTACTCCCTCAGATTAAAAACAGCTGACAAAGTTACATATGCTCATCTTGGTTAATTGCTAAACCGACACTGCGTTAATTAAATAATGAAGTGCACCCAGCATTAGATTATAGTCTTCATTGGGACGCAAGCCAACAATGTGAAGAAATGGTGTAATAATGTCATTTAAATTAAATCACAATTATTATTTTGTTCTTCTTCCAAGTAAATATGCAACAGAAATGAGAGTAATGACTGTGAGCTGACTTGGAATTGATTTAAACATTTTAAAAAATATTGCATGCTGTTCACTGCACCAAAATAATCTAAAAGAAATGAATACAAATAAAATATACCTATTCAGGTTGCCCCCTTACATACCTATGGAGTGATTTCAGGTCAAGTCTACCCTTGGTCCTCAATTTACCTGTAAAAAGCAACAGGTTTTGTTTTTTCTTATGTTATTTCCTGGTACGAGAGCATTTACACAAAATGTACATTGAAACTCTTTTTTTTTTAATATATATAAAGAGACCCCATCCTACTTAAGGCTGAATGCACATCAAATACTAGTTGTTCTTTTGTCACCTTTGAAGTCTATTAAAGACAAAATGTTAAGCTTCGAGTTTAGAAATGTAAAGAGAGTAAAGAGTGCTGTACATGTGTTTTGCAAATAGGATGAAAAACATTTTGGTGGGAAGATCTCTTGAATCTGATTATATATATATATATATATATATATATATATATATATATATATATATATATATATATATATATATATAATCAGACCTGCATGCATTTTACTGGAAACATATTTGGTCAGGGTTCAGATGCTACTTGGGTAACAGTTAGGTAGTTTAAAATTATTCTGGATGTCTGTACATCACAAAAAAACACACTGTTGAGATGAAGAAGCAGGCCAGACCTCTGCAGGAAGGTTTCAACAAGGATTGGAATAAAAAAATTAAAAAAATAAATAAATGCTATTATTATTATTATTATTATTATTTGTTTATTTAGCAGACGCCTTTATCCAAGGCGACTTACACAGACTAGGGTGTGTAAACTATGCATCAGCTGCAGAGTCAATTACGTCTCACCCGAAAGACGAGCACAAGGAGGTTAAGTGACTTGCTCAGGGTCACACAATGAGTGCTATACACATAATGTCATTTGTTTTGTAGATCTGTAATCTGAAATTTATAAGAGCTGCATCTCCTTCTTGCAATTTCAGTTACAACAGATCTGACAAATTTTGATAGATGGTTGATAATATAGTAGTTACTCGGTTGGCAGGTGCATGTATATTCAGAGTAAAAATTACAGACGAGTAAACACAGCTTTTAATTGTGAGTAACTCAGTGGTCCATTCTTAAGAACAGAATCAATTTAAAATTTCACTACAACGCTCCTGAAAAATGTGAAACAGTAATCAATTATTGAGGAAAGGCCAGCTATCCCACCAGAATATACGCCTTGCAGACTTGTCACATCAAATCAGCTTCCCATGTTGGTCAACACACTACTGAATGTCTTATGACAAGTGTTTCCAATTTCATGTTGAACCCCTGCACTGTGCCTGGCTGTAAATATAGCAAACAAAAAACCGGCACACATTGTGCTATCGAGGAAAGCCAATCTGTAGAACATCACAGACATTGGTGGAACTTTAAAGATTATCCAGGTCACTTGTTTTTTTTTTTATATCCCTAGGCTTGAAAGTAAAGACGTTTTGCTTCTGTTGGCACATTCACTGACTTGTTGAATATAACTCTCCCCACCCCCCTGCGTCCAAGCTATTTCATTGTCGGGAACTAACGATTGCTAATTTGGCAGCTTTTTGTGTTCTTATCCTGTGGTGACACTAGCAGTAATTGGGCCTTTTTTCAATCTTCCCTCTCTCTTCCTCTCTCTCTCTCTAAATCTACAAATAAGAGGTTCATCAGGGGGAATCGGAATAAAATGAGAATGAGATGGAGTAGAGGGAGAGATTTCCAGGCCATTGCCTGTTGATTCTCCCTGATTGTGTGCATAAGGGAAAGCGACACTCGGCGCACCTAATTGTGATTTTATTGACTGTCATTTCTGCCTTGTTTATGCTGCCAGGGGCCGTAGCTCATCAAGACAGATGGGCTTCCTTCAGCAGGGGTCTTGTTGTTTAATCATCGCCATGTATTTTTAGCTTTTGAGTCAGTAACCATTTCCATGGAAATTATATTTTTTAATGCTATAAATGGAACAAACACAGGGACAACAGTTAACGGAATAAAGACATTACAATTACAGTTTAAACTTCTTTTTTTTGATCGAAAGATTGAGAGTATTGAAATACTGCGCTTATTTAGTAAGGTGCTGAGAGAGACCAAATTTTAGTCTCCTGAGCTTTGTGAAATAAAAAAATCTTTTAACACCAAAAAATACAAATATACAAATGCAATCCATTGCCGGTGAATACATAAGCATAAAAATATACGGTGCAGATGTATATGTGAACCTTTTGGATTCCTGAGGAGTCTTAACTTTTCACGTTGCCATCACATTTGTCAATGCGAATCCATCTCACTGTAAATCATAAGTGCCCCAGCTTCCAGAGCCTCAGCACTGGGGATAGAGCGAGCTCCTCATCAGGGCTGGAGCTCTCATTGATCACTGCTGATTCCAGTTTGAGCTGGACTGTAAACTGAATGACTGGTCTGATTTACAGCCCTTCATTGAGCTGCAGTTAAAAAACACTCACAGAATAACTTTTTAGTTAACACGATAGATGGGTTGAAGCCTCCCTTAGGGTCCCAGCATACACTTCATTTCACTCATTGTATACCGATACAAACACAGGAATTGAATAGCAGTAATATATCTGGTGGAAAACTGATCTACTGAAGAATGTAAGTCATCAAGATGCATATTTTTTGAAAGCTGTATTTTTTTTATATTGATCGTTTATTTGAAGACATTAGTGTGAGCACTTTACAAGTCCCATTTTTTTTCTGAAGCCAATGATTATTGTTAAGATCTTTCCAGAGCATTTTCAGTCTGCGCCTCTAAAGACCATCTTTTTAAAAAAATGTATAATTTTCAATCAGGGAGCTGACACACCAGAGATATAGCCAAGGTCATTGTGGAAAGAGAACTGTCAACACATGTTCATCAAAATCTGCTTGATAACAAAGTAAACTGGCACATTGAGATCAGGAAATGTGAGAAAAAAAAAAAACTAAACATTACAAAATCAGGAACCAATGGTGACTAACTGTATAAGGGTGTATGACTTTAACATGGCTGGTTGGTATAGCTTACATGTGCATCTAGGAGGTGTTGGGTGAGAGGTAATTGTGTCAGTGTGGTTTTCTGTATTGCTTTCCCTCATTCAAATGTATCAGTGCCGTACACAAGAAAAACAGGAAAATGCACTTTATGTATACGCTAATGCAGGATCCCATAAGAACATTAGGAACAAATAATTAACCTAGTGTAACCAAGGAACCTGGGAAAAAAAAAAACAGGATCTGAGCAACAGGATACTTTAGCCACTAGGGGCTCAAACTAGGTTTGCTGACTATAAACAAAACAGGTCCACTTTTAACATTAGAAACATGTTGTCTTCATTGACGTTGATACAGCAAAATCCATGTCTCATTCCTGTAACTTTTTTTATGTTTGCATCCTGTCGAATATCCTAAGCCAAAATGTACAGTCCACCTCAGCTTCAGCTAGTGAAAAAAAAGACCTAGCGCAGCACACAAAATGTAATTAGGACTAATGGTGGTGTAAGCCTATAAGATGGGCGATGATTCTCCCTCCTTTAACTGTTTTCAGCATTGTGCCAAAATCCATTAGCAATGATCCAGAACTGCACATAAAGTCCCACCTTCACATTTACTTAAGTTTTAATACAAGCGCTCAAGGTGCAGGGTGGCACATTACCTTGCTGTAATATCTCAATCTCGTAAATGGCAGGGAGCCTGTGGGACCAGGGTGTGTATGTGTGTGTGTGATTGTGACAGCTCATGATGAATTCTAGGCAGACAGGGCTTGGTTGCCTGCACATAAGAGTCCTCTTTGAAACATGATAAGACAAGCCTTGCAAATTCGGCAATGGGATGCACTTAATCACCTACACTGTATGGTCTAGTATTGAGAACATGTCTGCAATGCTTCTTTATACTTTTTATGTATTGGGTCCATTGCTGCAACTTGTGCTTAATATAATCAGAAAAAAAAATGTATTCGTATTCGAATTTTGCCTTGAAATGCTCCAGTGGTATTCATTGTTTGTTATGTACCCTAAAAATAAAAGGAGCCTTGTGGACAATTGTGCTTGGTGACCCCCCTTTTTATTGTATTTTTTTTCATAGTCAAAACCAAAAGGTCTTTCTCTGAAAGTTAGACATTAGACCTGTAATAGAGAGATTGCCTTTAATAGAGTGCCTCATCAAATATTCCCCATACTCAAGAGGGAAACTTCTTTCCACATCTTTACAGGTAAACATCCTACAGCTGCCACTATATGTAAGGGTCAACTACTGCAGCCTTGTACAGGTGCTCCCTAGATTTGAACTAAAAACCTTGTGCTTCAAACAATACCCCTTTTATTTATGTTTTTATGTTGCCATAAAACATCCTCAACATCAATAAACCAAAGTATGCAATTCTTTGTTAAATAATTAGTATGGACTTTGAAGTAGCTCTTCAAGCAAGTGAGAATTTAAAAATCTTCTCACTGTTATATTTTCTTAACTTTGAAAAGTCTAAGTTTCAGGGCTCCATGTTTGGCCTGCTAGAGCCCTGTATACTTGCTTTTCTAGACATATATACGCTCCAGTTTGAACCCCGCTTAACTCTGTCCAGTCCAGAGAATATTGAAGGACTCTTAATAGCTTCAGCCTACATAGAGGAGAGATCTGCATCATAGTCCTGTCTTCAAATGTGTTAGAAATAACTGAGGTGTATTAAAGGCAGGGAAAGTGTACAGCACCTTACAAGTAAAGAAAGCAAGACACAAAAGCAAAGACAGGTCCAAAGTCTCATTAAGGGGGTTGCTTAATAGTCTTCTAGTCTAGAAAGCCATTTTATTGGTCCCTTTGTAGGTCAACAATGTTGCTATCTGAGGACTCAAAATGCTATGTTAAAAAAGTATAACAGCAGTAATTTGTTGAACTGTGCCATGAGTTATGTGATTTTCTGCATGTGTGCTGATGTTCTCCATTATGTACTCAACAGCCAGAGTCTTCAGCAGTCTAAAGACTCACTGAATCATGCAGGGGAGAGTCTCATGGGATAACAATAGTGTCTCATAACAGGCTGCATCTCAAAGCTTCCATCAGTTAGGCTGTTAGCAGCAATGTCTCATCCCTCTAAACTTTCCAGCTATGGATTTTTATTTTTATTATTTTAAAAGCAGGTAAAACTGATTGCAGAACAATTTATATGACCACTGCTGCCATCTTATCCTGATTGGCTGGTAACACATTATATTGGATTGGGTGCAACTCCTGAGTTACTAACCAATCAGAGGGATGAATGGCACTCTTAAATACCAATAATGTGTACAGTCTGTTCTTGACGCTGTCATATTTAACCAAAATGCTATAATGCTGTGTGCCACCAATCGCCCACAAGAAGTGGTAAGAAACATCCTGTACACTCTCCGATCATTTTTAAATGCTTCAAATTGCTTCCCTCCCACCTCGTCTTCATATTCCGGTGTGTTTTTTTTGTATGTACATCGAGCGGTGAATAATAAATAAGTTGCGTTAGAAATAGATAGATTGATTGATTTTCTACTCAAGGTAACGGTTGCGGGGACCAGCACTGCCATTTACATTTACTGGATCTTAGGACAATCCAAGCCCCAGTGCATTATTTGTCAAACGCAACATTGAGACAAAAAATCTACAAAAAATTCAGAATGTGGAAAAAAAATGTAAACAAAAAAAAAAGAAACTTTGCCATCAATGTGCAAAATGACAACATTCCTGTTGCCCTGGTAGCAAAGATTCAAGCCCAGGACAAGTCAGGTATGTTATATAAATACTTTACTTTCTACATAAATACTTGAAAAAATGCAAGTGGTCCCTGGGAAAAAACCAAACACCAAGGTGGTCCCTACATTGAAAAAGGTTGGGAACCACTTTGTTAAAGTATTCCTACTCCCACTGCAACACAGTGATTCCTTGAGACCACAGTAGCTTTGTGTGTGTGTGTGTGCGTGCGTGCGTGCATGTGTGTGTGTGTGTGTGTGCGTGCGTGCATGTGTGTGTGTGTGTGCGTGCGTGCGTGTGTGTTTGTGTGTGCGTGTGTGTGTGTGTGTGTGTGTGGCAAATCAAATAGCTGTCAGTCAGAATGATTACGATCTTTTTTTTATGTTGGGGTGGGTCAGTAGGAATTGCCTTTAAGAACCACAAAACAACCAAACCCTTTAAAAATCTTGTTTAGATAAAAGGACTTTTAACTACATTTTAAATTCATTACCAAGCTGAATAAAACAGCAAAACACATCTATTGTGTTAGATTCGTGTGGCTGAGAAACCAAGATGAGATTTGCTTTTCTGTGATTGACTTGTATCTCAAACTGATATATATTTTTCAAAAAATACTACTTCAGTTTCTTTATTCCCGCTAACAAAAAATAAAAAAATGCAGACATAAGCTACAGTATGTCACATATTTTAAAAGCCAACATTTCTACCAGTAGCAACCCTTTTCTTCAAAGTCTGGTTGCTTGTTGCCTCAGGGGGAGTTGTGTCTAGACTTTAGTTTAGATACAGTAAACTGTGCTTGGTGTGATCTATACTTTTTAAAATCTTGATTGTTAAGGATTATACCTGTCTCCGCCTTGTAGTTTCTTGTAAATGCAGTTTAGCTTAGTCAGTGACTAAGGCCAATTAAAGCTTTTTTCCTGGTTGTGTCTTTATACCGTCGCCAGTTCCTTACACTAATCATATATATATATATATATATATATATATATATATATATATATATATATATATATATATATGTGTGTGTGGGGGGGGGTGTAAGTCTGTCAGCACTAACTTTATGTTTATGACATCCCACAGTCAGAAAATATATATATATATATATATATATATATATATATATATATATATATATGGTTGCCAGTGATTTTTTTTTTTAATAAAGATTTCAGTTGGCTATTTTATTGCTGTCATCAGCAGACTTTTATCGTAATCAAAGTCTTCCTTTTCCAGATGGCGTAGGAACAGTGAGTTATGTTTAGGTCATGTTTTGCGCAATGCCCTTTAATACCGAAGCTTTAGAAATGCAATTTTCAGTCTTCCGCTTATTAGAATGTGAAAGTATTGCCGGTGCCTGTCCAGCGACACTAATCTCCAGGCTCCTCTTCATGAATTAGGCATGAAGCCTCAAGTCAATGTGCTTTAAAAGACCTATGTTTAGGGACTAGTGGATTTTCCATAAGCAAAGAGAGAGACAAATCCATAATAAGGAGGATTTGATTTTTCAAACATCATATTCATTGGGAAGAACATTAGCATTTTGTCTCCGAAAGGAATGCCTTTCTTTAAGTGAATAATCAGGGGCTGCTTATATAAATAACCGAAAAGTACGTTTCAGATTACAAGTACGTTTCTGTTCTAGAGCAGCGTTAGTTAACTACTGCATTCATTATTTTCACTACAGATATGTCACTTCTACCCTTTTTTTCTAGGTTTAGATGATGTAAACAGCAGATCCAAATGCGGCCATCCTTTAATTCTCATTCATACGGGTGTGTTCCTCCCAGTGGCAGTGCATTAACATTATTAAATGCAATACAAATACAACACGAGGTGGAGGTTGCTGAGTTGTTTTCCTTCTTATTCAAGTTTAGCTGTAAGAATGGATAACTCATGGAACTGCTCCAGAGCTGATGCAGTTTACTTTTCCAGTTATGTGGGTCAGGTCTGGTGATCCAGACCTGATTGCTTGAGGTTCTGGTACTAGACCCAGATGCACACTGGGGTGGAAAAAGCACTGTGCATTATGAGAATGGGAATCTTTCTCGGTTTCAAATCCTTATGTAGTTAAAGAGCAGTGATAAGTCATCAGTTTCAAACTGCTGCGAATCCCAATATTTTTCAGAGCTCTGTGTATTGGGATATACTTGTTACCACAGTAATCCAGGGCTTTCCATTAGTATGGTATTGATGAATTTGTCAGTGTAACAAGTACCATTTTAAAAGAATGGCTCAGTTGTATTATCTGGACTTTGCCATGCCTCCATTCTCCCCTTTCAGTAATGAGTTCTAATACACACTGCAAGAAGAAGAAAAAAAAATCCCCTAATTGCAATATAAATAGGTTTATATTTTGCTGTTATTTATGTTCATTGATTAAGCTGGGGCTGCATAATTTTTCACTTGTTTAATCAGGCAATAATAGATTCATCTGCACTGTCGTTGTCAGTTTTGCGAGGTGTTACTGTGTTTTAATATGACAGTGTATCTGTAGCCTGTAATAAATGTAAAACAAGTAGTTTTTGGTCCCCATCTTTTGACTTTCAAATGAGGCACAGCAAATCCATGCAGAGCTGCAATCAAAGATGAAAGATTAATATGGTAATAAAAATGAGAACCCAATCTGCACAAGAAAGGTGTCACAGTAACGTATGCTCCAGCGTCTCTCAAAGACACATTTGCCAACTCTCAACGGTTTATTACCTTTTATCTTTTTCTTTTTGTTTTTGCCTTAAACTAAAAGATTAAACTTAGATTAAAAGTGGCAAATGTAGAAAGGTAACTCAGGCAGTCTTTAAAGTCCAACAGTCCAGGGAAGAACTGCTGAAGCAACTTGTTAAACCCTCCAGTAATGTATAATCTTCTAAAGTGGGGGTTATACCTTTTAAGATATTCAGCTATTGTTTTATTCTGAAATTTTAGAGAAAGACATCCCAGATGTGGCTTTTATTACACCGCTTAAAGACAAGCCTTTTATCCAGAGTTAATATTGAATTAATTATGGATGTATTTATAGTTTGATTTGGTTGTTGTGTGTGATTTGTGTTTTAGGTAATGTATGTGTTTGTAACTACAGTTGTTTGTTCCTTGATATTGCACTCTTGTAAATTATGCTTTGTCTGGTAAAAAAAAAAAAAAAAAAGTTTAAAAAAATAAAATAAAATTCCTTTAATTCTAATCAGATTTTTAAGTAGCCTGTTGCCTGGTGTTTTTTTTTTTTAATACCAAGTTGCTGCCTGCCACTGGTCTTGTTGTTTTTTCTGCATTTCTGAAAGTTTAGTCTGCCTTTTTCATGTAGTGATCGCCGGCGACCTACTGAGAAAAGCATCATCTTAGCAAGCCTTGGAGGGAAAAAAAATATTCTCTTTGGAATACTGTCCCCAATTCTGAAAGCCTTGGATTAATTGGAAAAGAAGAGGCTGTAGCAATCAATAGTCCTCTTGTTGTGAACAAGTGAATTGCTCTTGTGTTGAGTGTAACTGAGCACTTGTATATTCTCGCGAGCAGCCTTTGTGTTTGATAAGGAGGTGAACGCTATGTAAGGGCCCTGTCTATTGAGCACTGCAGTAGTAACAGGCTGTGAGTTCATTTTGATGTGTAGAGGAGGGACAGAGGGTGTCCTTGTTTGAGGATAAAGAAAGGGGTTTCGTTGAAGCCAAAGGGAGGAGGTACTGGCTGAATTAGAGAAGCTGGTTACATTGTATTCAGTTCCAGCAAAATTGTGGGTGAAGCACACATTATAAACATATTGCCATTGAGATGGACTTTAGGTGGAGCTCTCTCCAAACACAGTGTGCAGTCAAGCTGGTAAAGAGGACACAAGCAGCCCCTGAAGCCCCAAAAATAGCCCTACAGTTCAACTGGGCTGTCAAAAATAAGCTTTTGTCAAAATATGATTCATGTTCAAACCTCATATATTAAAGACCATATGAGGTAGTGACTTCATTTTTGCAGCACTATCTTGACATTCACCTCTGACCCAATATGACTGCCATATATGAAGTAATGTGAATTTTTATAATTGTGCATGATGGAGGCATGGATATTGTCTTCATATGTGGTGCACAGATGTATTGTAGGATTTTCAAGTCCCATATGTGTGTTGTCTAGTAAAAACAAGTTTCAGTACTGCATTGTATTAACTTCTGGCAATATCAATGTCACCTTGTATTATTGTTCTCATTGTGAACATTTAACATTATGCCATATTTCAGAAACTGTTAAAACATATTTAATATACTATATACCTAGTCCCCTAAAGTGCAAAACGTAGTTAATGCTTTGTGAATTGTGCCCTTTATATTTCAGTTTTAAACCCCATACAGTACAGAAAGATATCTTTTTTTTTTTCAATTTTATTTATTAAAAAATACAAATAAACAGTTACACATTGTTTTGTGTGTGTTTTTTTAAAAAAAAATTTATATATACATTTTGGGGATTTTCTATGTGTCTTAAAACAACTCTCTGTAAGAGATGGTTCTCAACTTGGAGAAAATGAAAGACCCTGTCAGGATGTGGGGTGTGACGTCATAACCAAAGGATAACACAAAAGGTAGGAATGCGGGGCAAAAACTGTGCGACTGCACAGCATATTGATGAAGTAAATACCAAAGTAACAAAATAAAGACTTTCAGAATAAATGCAAATAAACAGGCACAAGGGCCAAAACAAAGCAAGCACAAACACACAAGTACCTTTTTCACACAGACATTCATGCTCTCTCCTATGCTCTCCAAATCACTCCCCCCTGCAGCCAAAGCTACCAGTTCTTATAGTTCTTATGAGGGATTAACCAGCTATTAATTATCTAGTCAACCCCTTGGTCTCATTCTGCTTTTTGCCGTCTTATTTTAAATACAATAATAATAATAATAATAATAATAATAATAATAATAATAATAATAATAATACATATTATGCACAGGGGCAGGGAGTACCCTGTCACACACCCCTATCTGTAAAGCTACAAAACAAACATAGTTGTGATAAAGATTGTTGGTGGACTGTCAAATTTAAGCATTGCGTAACATCGATGGTCTTTATCATAGTTTTTGTTACTTGGTAATTTTTTAAGTATAGCTGTACTAAAATCTAATAGCACCCTAAATCTCACAGAACTGCAGTATATATAGAGAAGAATGGGTAATTGGTAAATATGCAAATGTCAGCATTACAAGAGCCAATCAAATCGTGTGAAAGTCGCCTAACGGCTCCTAACAGCGTTAGATTACTTTCACACGATTTGATTGGCTCTTGTAATGCTGACATTTGCATATTTCTCGATTACCCATTCTTCTCTATTCATTGATTTCATTCCCCTTAACTCGAAAGCTACCTGTTTTAACAGTGTCTGTATATATATATATATATATATATATATATATATATATATATATATATATATATATATATATATATATATATATATATATTTTATATATATATATATATATATATATATATATATATATATATATATATATATATATATATATATTGTATAAAGAGAGCTTGCAGAAACTGTTTCTTCAGTTGTTTTTTTGTTCTCCTGTTTTTCCCTATCCAATTCTCCTCCTGCTGAAAAGACTGCAGGATGTCAGAGAAGCGTAGCGCTCTCTCGGTCACTGGGTTAGCCCGGGGTCAGAGAAACACTGAGCCACCCTTGTCAGTGCCGCTTAAAAGCCTTCACAGGGAGCAACCCATGCTGACACCAGGAGGCCTGGACCTCTCCAGACTCTCAATTTAGGCCTCTCTTTTTCAAGGCAATTGAGATGAGCAGTGTTGCTATGGCAAGACAAGCCTGGCTGGGCTAATCCCACTTTGGCCTGGTCTAATGCTGCTCTACTGTACGGTTCAGCCAACAAGGGTCAGAGCCCTAATCCTCAATCCCCCCTCACCTGCGCAACCCCTGTGAGGAAATCTCCTACAAGAAGATTAATGGATCTCACCACTGGAAAATCTTTTGGAGGTGTGTACGTGTTGTTAGCACATGGCCGGGAAAGCTTGTGTAACCCTTTCCTAAGAAAGTGTTGGCTCTGTCTGATTCCAGAGTTTTGATCCTGTATTCAGTTATAAAGTGATACAGTGTATTTTTAGGTGATTATTTCACCTGATAGATCTTTAATGATGGATCTGGAGTCCATCAGCACTGTGGTTTTGCAAACTGTCCCATCAAATAGAATGATTGTAATAATCTGGTTTCTGCACTGCTGTTACAGTAAGCATATGTAAACAGAAGTGCAGGTACAGGAATAACACACACCATTGTATAACATGCGTTTTGGTCATTCCTGCAGCTAAAATTGGAATGAAAGGGTAGATGGTATATATACTTGAACTCAGATTCTAGCATATCCTTAACATGTTTTAATTAGGCTAGATTATTGAGTCATGTTTACAAAGTGACATGTATTTTAAGATTTTTAGAGTGCAGTGAAAAAAATGTATGTATGTTATAATGTATGTGTGTGTGTGTGTGTGTTTGACTAAATAAAGTTATTAGCTTGCTCTGTACTGTACATAGTAAGTCTTTCTAAAAGTAGACTGTATTAAGGCCTACTTAAAACAAGCACTCATATGCTGGAAATATATACCAGTGTCATGGTGTATGCTTCTGACATTACTATCACCTACATCAACAGTATGTACATATTTTTTTTATAATAATACTAGTAAGTGTATGGACAGGCTGATAGGTCCCTCCACATACCCACAGCTCCCTAACCAATAGGAGAAGCAGTTCTTCAGATTCTGTTTGTGCAAAACTCTTAAGTGTCACATAAGCATATACAATATGCCTCCACTGTATCCCAGTCATATCCCCAGAAGGGGGGTATTGACACATAAGGTGGTCAAAAGATTTATAATGGTATCATCTTTTGAGATACAAAGACACACACGCTCATGTGATGTACCGTTCCTTAGCAGTGAAATGAATAATCAGCCTCTACAGTACTAAATGGCAAGTTCCATGAATTAAAAAGAAAAATAAATAAATAGCAATAAGCATGTTTTGATGTCACAGGGAGAGTGGCTTCTTTTTCCCCCAGAATGTACTCTTACTATAAATACAATCTTTTTGTTTTTTTCTCCCTTGCAAGAATGCAGTGAACGACCTTTATTTAGCAGGAGGTAATTGTGCAGACCCTGGCGAATGTCCGATTGCGATCTTTCTCTCCAAAGAGTGCTGTTTCAGCAAGGTTCCTTACCGCTCCATGGCAAGGTCCTCTCTTCATTTTCAAGGTGTCCTCATGCGGTGCCTTTTTGAAGGCTTTTTAAAAAAAAAAAAAAAAATTAAATGGATTCGCTTGATATACCTTCCAAATGGAGTACCTTGAGTGTTAATTCCGTTTCTGATAAAGATCCCTTTACCGTTCTTTTCATAATTCTTCCCACAGATTATGAAGTGCACAAGAAGGTTACATGTGGCATTTAATCCCCCCACACCCGCTCAAAAAATCTTCACACTAAACACTTACAAAAAAAAAAAAAAAGAATCAATTTAATTACTGTTCAAGTGTGGGGGAATGTAGAAGGGTTGAACACATCACCATTGAAGATAACTTTCTTCTTCCATCTACAAAATAATTAATCTCTTTTCAAAGGGAAAACTGTATTCAGAATGCTTTATCAAGGCAGAAGGTCATCTTCAGTATCTTAAAACAGTTAGGTAGAACTGTCCAATATATCATTGGCCTTTCACAAATGTGTGTGTGTGTGTGTGTGTGTGTATAGTTTGGGATGTTATTTGCCAACGCGCCTCTTACACCCACAGCCTGCTACAAACGTGCTCATCTTCTCGTTTGTGCAACTGCAAGGCCCACGTACAATTAGAAATAGTCTTAAATGACTTGCAGAGTTTGAAACATATATATATAGATATATTTTTTATCACAACTTGGGACTAACCGCATTCTCTGTAGGAAGATGTACCAAGCATTTAAGATCAAAATCTACAAACAAATTACATTGTAATCAGCATGTTTAGTTTTATAGTGTAAGGACCAAGACGAGAGTGGCTTGCACGGCATACTAAATAGCATATAGGTTCAAAACTAGTATTATTTTCCTCCTGTGCAAAAAAGTGTTTGGGAAATAGCTGATTATGTGTAGTTACTAAAGTGGTCCACTCATCCAGTGTGTGTGTGTCCTACCACTATTAACTGACCTTTCTAGTTTTATTGCAATGGATGTTGGGGGGATCCCCTAGAGCAGTAACTGTGTGGTTTGTGGCTATATAATATATCAGCGACCACCTTTACCGTTACTGTTGGTGAGAGATAAGAACAGGACAGGCCACCTACAGGTTTAAAATAGTACATCTGTGTGTGAGGTGTCTTCTGGTGGGAGGTTTCTTTTAAGTAATAATGTACATACATTTATGATTCATTTGGAGAAAAAAAAGGACACCTACCTTGTTTTGTGTGGGATTGAGATGTGTATTCAGTAATTGTGGGCTTATTAAAAACGGGAACAAATGCCAAATGAGATTAGATTGTGTAAAAGTTTCTTTGTGAGCTCAGAATTGTTTCTCATTTTTAATTTTACCCTTCGCCTTCTTCAGTAACTTGTGAAATTACCAGAGAGCAACTTGTTATTACAAACTACTGTAAATAAAAGTGATTAGCGGTACAGCTTCACGATTTCAGTGCCACAGCAAATACAAAGCCAAGGCCCCCTATGGTACAGTTGTTTGTCGTGGTAAAAATGGCAACTTTGCATAGTTATATTAAACTATTTGTTGTTGATTACTCACTGCATACTGTTTAGCAATTTAGCAGTGTTGAGGATTCTTAACATTAGGTCTTTGGAAGACAGAAAATGAAAAGAGCTCTTAGAACAGGGTTGAAGATGGTGTTAAGCTGTTCTTCATTTCTAGTTTCTTACAAAGAGGCTGCATATTGTATCTACTGATGCTGCATCTGTGATAATGGTATTTAATCACAGATTGATTTTTTTTTTTTGCAATAGTTTTATAATAAGCAGCCTGTGGTGGGGTGCCCCACTCCTGTGCGTATTTTGTGTTTTATGTTTTATGTGGTGTGTTATTGTTGGTGTGTATGTAGTATTATTATTATTATTTTTATTATTTATTTCTTAGCAGACGCCCTTATCCAGGGCGACTTACAGTCGTCAACAATTACATTTCAAGAATCACAGTGCAAGTAATAATACAATTAAGAGCAAGATAAATATAATGATGAATACAATGACTTTGGTTCAAACAAGTACAAGTGTGACAAAATACAATTCAATAATACAGCAGATAACAGTGTCAGTGATAGTTACATCAGGATATAATTAAATACAAAATACTACAGATTAAACACTTGGCAGATGACAGTACTCTGAAGTACAGGATTACATGCAGTAAAATAGGGGGCAGATAAGAGCAAGTAATGCACATTTAAGGAAGGATGATATGTGTCCCAGGGGAAAAACAGAGGAGTTCTACAGGTGCTTTCTGAAGAGGTGTGTCTTGAGGAGGCGCCGGAATGTGGTCAGGGACTAGGCAGTCCTGACATCTGTAGGAAGGTCATTCCACCAATGCGGGCGAGGTGGAGAAGGAGCGGCTCTGGAGGCAGGGGAGCGTAGAGGAGGTAGAGCCAGTCTTCTAGTGCAGGCGGAGCGGAGAGGTCGAGTGGGGGTGTAGGGAGAGATGAGGGTCTGGAGGTAGCTGGGTGCAGTCTGGTCAAGGCATCTGTAGGCTAGTACAAGAGTCTTGAACTGGATGTGAGCGGTGATCGGGAGCCAGTGGAGTGAGCGGAGTAGTGGAGTTGCACGGGAGAAGCGAGGCAGAGAGAACACCAGACGAGCAGCGGAGTTCTGGATGAGTTGGGCTCCCTGCTTTAAATTTATATTTCACATGAGAACACATTCTTTTTACTCTCTGAAGGCAATCTTTTCTGTTAAAACATTTGATAAGAATTATTGTGGGCAGTTTGTTTTTATAGAAAACAATTTAAAGGTAATTTCATACAGCTCCTGTAATCTGCCCAATAATGTGCTTCTGTGCTTAATAACATATGTTTAATTTGTATGGCAAAGAATTGAGTGCCCAGTCAATGCAAGGTTTGCACAAAAGAATCACGCAATCACCTTAAGCTACAACAACATATTGAAAAGGATTTAGTGAACAAAATGATCCTCCAGTGGTGTATATTGTTCTCCAGTAGTCATTTTTAACTCTTGTTATATGCTGCACTAGAGGTATGAAAAATCGTTCTACATTGTTATGAACTGACTCATGGAGTTCTCTCAGTTTTACTGGACCAAATTCAATTAGATCTATAGAAATAGCTATTGCAGCTTTTGGAACTAGTACACAGATTTGTCATAGCTTATATATGTGTGTGATGTTTACTTAGATTATATTAATTGATTTAAGTGATATGTCTTTCATGATATTATAATATATGTTATTCTGTACCTGTTGCAGGGTGCAAACTCAGGCTCAAGCAGCATGCAGATACCATTTCTTACCTCTTAGGTGTAAGAAAATTACAAGGTACCTCATTTAGCCAAAGAAACAACTAACACTTGCTTGTCGGTGCCCAACAGAGCAGGAAGTCAACAACCTTTCAACTCTTTTACCTCTAGCACAGAAAAACCATAAGCTATGTTCTCTTTCGAAACGGAAAAGTGTTTTAATGACATTTTAATATTTTCCTTTTAGTCTGGTCTGCAAGGACACATAATCTATTACGTACAGTTAAGATGGATTTTAAAAATTAAAGATTAACCAATCAAGTTAGCTTTACTAATTACTTTTTTGTGTTAATCAATTACACATATCTGCCTAATATTAAATTAATAAACACTAAATACAATGAGTCAACACTTAAATCAAACCTCACATCAGTGTAAAATGTATGTGTGAATTTATGGCACAACGTATTTAAATGTAAAATGAAAACTACAATTCTATATAGTGTGGGACTCATGTATGTTATCAATTGTTCACATGATCTAATTAATTGATTAAAGAATCATAAGGATACAAACCTCACATTGTTACAAGCAGAAAACTGAACTTAGAAAACTTTGCTGTTTGATGTAAACAGACTTGGGTGATAACTGTGTGCTCTCTAATTACCATAGTGAGTAATTACGAGTGGAAATAGAATTGATATGTCAGCCTAACATCACCGATTCCCTGAAAGTGACTACCAGTCCAGTTTATTTGAAACCACGATCAACTATGGCCTTTGATCTTTAAAATAACTCACTTTTTAATTATTATTATTATTATTATTTTGTATGCGTTACCTATGCTTCTAGTGGTCTCTGCCTTTATACCCCTGTTTATTCATTTAAATTGATGCTAGGTTTTTCATTTGTAAATGTCTACACTTTAATTGTATGGCACAGCACCAAAACAATCTACCGCTTATGATTTCTAATAGTCATTCATGGGTTTATATTTATATATATATATATATATATATATATATATATATATATATATATATATATATATATATATATATATATATACAGTGTCTTGCAAAAGTATTCAGACCCCACATTGAAATTTTGTTCTGTTTGATATTTTATTTTAAAACACTGAAACTCAAAATCAATTATTGTAAGGTGACATTGGTTTTATGTTGGGAAATATTTTTAAGAAAAATAAAAAACTGAAATATCTTGCTTACATAAGTATTCAACCCCCCCACATTAATATTTGGTAGAGCCACCTTTCCCTGCAATAACAGCTTTAAGTCTTTTGGGGTAAGTATGTACCAGCTTTGCACACAGTGTCGGAGTGATTTTGGCCCATTCTTCTTGGCAGATTTGCTCCAGGTTGTTCAGGTTGGTTGGACGACGCTTGTGGACCGCAATTTTCAAATAGTGCCACAGATTCTCAGTGGGATTGAGATCAGGACTTTGACTGGGCCACTGTAGGACATTCACCTTTTTGTTCTTGAGCCACTCCAATGTTGCTTTGGCCTTGTGCTTGGGATCATTGTCCTGCTGAAAGGTGAATTTCCTCCCAAGCTTCAGTTTTTTAGCGGACTGAAGCAGGTTCTCTTGCAGTATTTCCCTGTATTTTGCTCCATCCATTCTTCTTTCAATTTTAACAAGATGCCCAGTCCCTACTGATGAGAAGCATCCCCACAGCATGATGCTGCCACCACCATAGTTCACTGTAGGGATGGTGTGTCTTGAGGCATGGGCAGTGTTAGGTTTGCGCCACACATAGCGCTTTGAGTTTTGGCCAAAAAGCTCTATCTTGGTCTCATCTGACCACAAAACCTTTTTCCCACATTGCAGCTGGGTCACTCTCATGCTTTCTGGCAAACTCCAGACGTGCTTTCAGATGGTACTTTTTGTGTAACGGCTTCTTTCTTGCCACCCTCCCATACAGGCCAGTGTTATGCAGAGCTCTTGATATGATTGACTGGTGCACCATTACTCCACTCCCAGCCACTGAACTCTGTAGCTCCTTCAAAGTGATTGTTGGCCTCTCTGTGGCTTCTCTCACAAGTCTCCTTC
Source organism: Acipenser oxyrinchus oxyrinchus (assembly GCA_030684275.1). Classification (NCBI taxonomy): domain Eukaryota; kingdom Metazoa; phylum Chordata; class Actinopteri; order Acipenseriformes; family Acipenseridae; genus Acipenser; species Acipenser oxyrinchus. The sequence goes on along the minus strand of CM060263.1, from coordinate 9,472,479 downwards.
TTGTTTGAGCGCTGAGTTTTGAGGGACGGCCTTTTCTTGGCAATGCCTGGGTGGTGTGATGCCGCTTCCACTTCCTGATTATTGATCCAACTGTGCTCACTGGGATATCCAAACACTTGGATATTATTTTGTACCCTTTCCCTAATCTATGCATTTGTATTACTTTATCTCTATAACTTCTGTAGAATGCTATTTGGTCTTCATTTTCCTTCAGATTCAATGATCCTTCAACAGTGGGGTTTTTATCCAGAAAATGTGACAGCAACTTTAATGGTTCACAGGTGGAGGCCAATGGTAAGGTAATTGTGTCCTCGTTAGGGCAATTTCTTTCATCGGTGTAAACTGGGAGCTTCCACAGCACAGGGGTTGAATACTTATGCAAGCAAGATATTTCAGTTTTTTATTTTTCTTAAAAATATTTCCCAACATAAAACCAATGTCACCTTACAATAATTTATTTTGAGTTTCAGTGTTTTAAAATAAAATATCAAACAGAACGAAATTTCAATGTACCATTTGTAATTCAGTAATATAAGAGAATTGGTCAGGGGTCTGAATACTTTTGCAAGGCACTGTATATATATATATATATATAATAAAGAAGTTTGTTATCTTACACGACGAATGCTTCTAAAAAGATGACAAAAAATCACAAAGAACTTGAAAGAGAGAGTATCATACTACCATCCTATGTAACCATAGTATAGGGAAATATAGAATGATATAGGAATTTAAAAAAAAAAGTGACAGTATGACATTTAAAAGGGAAACTAGTGAAATTACGTTGGTAGAAATGCCCCAGATGGTTCCTGACCAGTGTGAAATAATAATAAAAAAATCAGAACAATTGTAGTTATGTGAAAAAATATATAAGGATATAGTGCAAAAGAGGCAGCAGCAATACAGTGAGAATATATTGAGTTCTGTGCACTTAATCATCTGATCTGTTTTAAAACATTTTTTGTAAATTCCACTTACAGTCAAACTGTTTTAATATTAATGAAAGCTAATTGCATGGGGGGGATTAATCTCAGTGGATTTAAATGCAATCTTCGATAACTAATAAGTGAGACGGTTTAGTTGTATTACTGATAACTGTGATGTTAACCAAAGTGGTATCATCCCATTTTCTGTCTGGGACTTTTCAGTTTGATAATAATAAGCAAAGGGTGACATTAACAAGAGTCTTACTAAACAAGTTTATCTGTATGTATGCTCATTTTTTTACCCACAATACTATTATTATGAACTCATCTACCTAAGAGTTTATCTGGAAACCAAGTCTAAGTGAGCTGTCCAGAGCATTGCATCATATAAGTAATACATGAAGTGTAATACAAGTGGTGTATCCGTGTTTTTTTTCAGACCTGAGTGTTATTTATAGGCTAGCCATTAATTTCATGTTTTTTAACCACTGGTATCATATGCCAAACATATTTCACGTTGTAAGGCATCAAACATAGCATGTTTGGGATAAAACACTGGAGCTTTGGTTAAAGCAAACCACACTTGAGACAACTTGACTGATGGAGACTTAAAAGGTGCTAGGGAGGCTAGGGTTGTACACAGAATTCAGGCTAAAAAGCAGAGGGATCCCCATAAATGTAACTGTCGTGCAATGTTTTGAAAGTAGTGTAGGCTTAAATTAAAGAGACCATCTCTTTTTCATAAAACAACATCAATGAAGATCTTAACACTAATGTTTTAATTTTTTTTTACACCTGTGTGTGATACAAGTATAGAACAATGAATTGGGATTTTAGGTGAAAGAGCTTGGAGAAATGAATTAAGGCTAAAAAAAATAAAAATCTATAAATAACTTGTGCAGTATACACTAGTTAACTATTCAAATTAAGACAGACTTCTTTAATGTCCGTTTACTGTGAATCTGAGGTAATAATAGTAGGCTATTGTTGATGTAAAGTACAGCCCCCAACAATTTCATTAGAAAGCAACTGTTTTTACAGAAAGTGTTAAAACACATTGGTGGTAATGGTTACTGGTGGGCAGTACAGAAAGTGTGAGCAGTCTACCATTTCATTATCTCCTTATCTGAAACCAGAATTACTCACTGAGGGCCTCTCTTAATAAAACTCCACAATCTCCATGCCTACCTTGCATCTGAATCCCTGCTAAACCCCTCACTAAACCCCCATTCAGCTAGTTTTGTCCCTTTTGCTGCACAATTATTTTCTCATTTTGTGAAACACAGCCCTTTTGTAATATTAATATGTATCAGTAGGCCACCTCAACTCGATACATAAGTGCAGTAGAAATTGATTTTCTCTAAATGTGTTTTAGATTTCATTCACCTTGTGTGTTTTCTTTTTTTTTCAATGGTGCATTTGCATAGAACTAATCTTTGTGGAAGTAAATTTAGAGGGCATCCAACTTGTTTGGAACAGTACTCGAAGGACATTTTTACATGTAATCTTTAACTATACTGCTGAGGGAGGGGAAGTCTTAAAGCTGCAGCGCTTTTGTTTTTGTTATTTTTCTTCTTTGTTTTGTTTTGTTTTTATTTTCTTTAGTTAATTAACTTTTAACACTCTCCTCCCTCTGTTGCACGAGAGTAGAATTTGTATATCCCGTGTAAGGTATTTTTTTTCTTTATATATTTACTTATTTTCATCTTTTTATTCTCCAGCGACAATTCTGGTTAAGGCCCAAACTTTTACCAAACTTGCTAAACTAGACAGGGAAAAAGATGTGTTTTTTACTCATTTGAAATCCACAGCAATGTACTTGTAGAAGCACCAAAGAGTGGCACACATTTTTAAAGTGGGGGTGCTGAAAGCCATTAAACAAAACTGTAACACCCTGTATATGATGGAAGCCATGCAAAGCCAGCTGCCGCACCCCCAGCACCCCTACTTCCAGCGCCCCTGGACCAAAGGATCAACAACTGCAGGGCACTGCAACAGGAACCTATGACGATTATTAAATAAACTGGCTAAAATAGACACCATTCATTGCAAGCATGGTTTTGTCGGGAGAAAATGTAAAACTGCGGAATATAGTCTTTTCCCAGTTACACACGATACATCTTGACAGATGACATCCTTCATTTTATTGTATTTGTTTCATAGCAGCAGTGCTAACAGGCCAAATGACTGTTTATACTCATGTATATGTACATTACTATATAAGCTCAGACATTAACATACTGGGCAATTACTTTAAAGAGTAATTACTTCAAATTACATTTCCATAGTTGTAAATCACAGGCTAGTTCAGTGTCTATTTAGATCCATCTCCATCTAGGGCTTCAAGTTTCTTAGATTTTTAAAATGTGCATTATTACTGCTGTCAATACACATTACCTGCTCAATAGAGGGCACAAAGTGTGTGTGTATATATGACTATAAACATCATATGCAAGTGTAGTGATAAAAAAGAAAACATGTGGAGCTACTTACCATAATCTTTTACTGTTTTATTTTGCCTATTTGCTCAGGGAAGGTGTTAAACTAATAACAACATTTCCTGATTAATATAAACTGCACCAGCACTCTGGATGAAAATGAGGGGTCATTATCCTTCTCCTCCAAAGTAATGCCCCCTAATGTTCATGAGGTGGCAATGAAAGGACAGGAACAGTTCATGAAGGTTATTTTACTCAGTATGAAATGCAAGAAAACAACATTGTGTAGCTGCTTTCCACAGAACCATGCACAGCACCGGTCCTTTGATGATGTCATTGTCACATGATTTTGACCTCCATGTAAAAACGTTTCTTGTCTGCTAGAAGCATTAGGTTGTTTGTGTTTTGTCACATAATATATCATCTGTTCTACCCAGTGTCCTATGTTTAACCTCTAATGCAACCAGTTTGTTGGGTTACTCAGTTTTTTTTTTCTTACAGTTTTATCGAATTAATCAATATTATTTAATCTGCTTCTTTTTTCTTGAAACGCCTTTATCACGTCCAATTTAGTTGAAAAAAAACTGCAATGAAGTGTATTGTGGTACAGTTTTTATATTAACACAACTGCACCACAATACTGTACTGTACTACTTTATTCTATAGGTTCCATAGTTAAGAAGTTGCAATATCCAAAATTCTGCAGTATTAGAACTTTTCTGTAAGGCAGAAATCACCAAATTGTTTTTAACATCAGCTTGCTTTACAGTGATGTGAGTTTGAGTGCCATCTTGACTTAGCCGATTCACAAGTAGAAGATTCTTAAACAGTCGCAACCAATCCAGCTCCTATACACTCATCTGACCTACATCTTTATTGTGCTCATGCCTTCTTGTGAAATTCCATTAAAGTGTTTGGTAAATTAGGTATCTAGTACACTACAAAGGTAAAAAAAAAAGACCCACATAAAAAAAATAAAAAAATTATTACAGTTTTAAGACCACTGAATTGCAGAAGACATACTGCCAAGCCCCACTCCATCAAGCGGTATAGGAATATACATATATAGATCAAGAGATTGATGTACAGAAATAGGCTTGTGTTTATAATACAGTATTTCATGTACATGCGCACAGAAATAATATTTTGTAACAATATATGACAGCTTTGATTTACAATACATAGGTCCTTCAGACAGCATAGACATATCATATGCCATTATTAATTGACTTTGGTCCTTAAAGTATGTATAGATGTTTATTTAGAAACGTAATATGATTTATAAATGCCAACTCATGGTCAGTGTTCAATATTCAGATTTAGCTTTCACTGTGGTGATAACAACATTCAGACACTTGGTGGGGCTGTGTGCTATAGTTAAAACCTTATTTAATGTGTGGCAGTATGTAGTGACGAATCTAATTAGCTTTACTGTTGACCGAGCACTTTGTTGAGGTGGCTGAAGAAAATGCAGGTTTTACTGTATTGAAATTTTGCAGATCCTTAATTCTAAATATAAAAAAATGACATTTTAATTTTTTTTCAGATTTGGAAAAAAAAAAAAAAAACTACTCTTTTGTTACTACAGTAGCATTTTTAGTGAGCTGCCTAAATTGTGCGTCCATCAAACATCCAGTCCCATTCTTCACAGGGGGAAGTGTGTTTTTTTCTTTTCTTTTGGAACACAGTTTGCTCTTTTATCACCTTAAAACCAACTAGTATCTTATTTCCCCGTCGCAGTAACCGAATCATTCAAAACTACCCTCTCGAAGGACAATAACTCTAATAGCTTCTGTGAGTTTCCTATTTTTGGCTGGTTCCTGTATAAACAGACTAATCTAATGGCTTGTCTTTTTTTGGCACAATTTCAAAAAATCACTCATTTCTAGTGCGTGAGGAAAGCTCGCCAAGAAAAATATAAGCACTTTTTAAACAGTGGATGCCACTCAAAAAAAAGGGAAAAAAATAAGGGAGCATTGTTACAGAAGTGTATGCAAAGTAAATACAGCCTCACCCAAGGGTCTGCTGTGGCGTGCTGCAAGACTTAGGTGAATAGTGAGAGGAAACTAAGAACCTGAAACGTGTGTGTGGTGGCTGGATAATCGGTCTTCTTCCGAAATAAGTGGAAATAAAGTCTATTAATTGTCTAGTATTGCTCTATGAGAATGTAATGAACAGTGTGGTGTGATACATTGCCATTAAGAATTCTGAATTTCTGACCTTGTCGGGTGAGAATTAAATTAAAAACTCTACTGGCTTTTTGAATAGTGGTTAAAAGGTACAAGAAGTAAGAACATTTTTTAAAGCATTGGTTTAAACCCTTGAATCAGTTGCCCTATACTTATATGTGCTTAAATTAAATATATTAGATAGGTTGGTTCACCTTGGCATTTAGAGTGATTCCAATTGATACACATTCATCTTTTGAAAACCTGTGAGCCTTTAGGTGCACTTTTAAATACTGTATCAATGATGCCAATCCAAGCACATTGGCTGCCGTGCGTTGCTAGGATATAATTCATTCACGGCAAACCTACTAAGCGGTGCACGTGCATTTGAATACTATTCTAAAGCTTCCCCTTTAACAATTCTGCCCCTTCCTCTCAGTAGTGCTTAGTAATATGTCCCCATGCCTGTCAGCTAAAGGGGTTGCATTGGCGATGTAGTACCCAGCTGCTCTTTACAGCCCTGTTGAAGTGGTGCCTGACTTTTCCAAATGGCAAAGATAATTGCCATTGACTGTAATAGAATTTGAACATTACAGCCACTTGAAGTTACGTTAATGGTTGTGACTTTTTGTCTGTGCCTCAAAGAGAAGGTGTCTGATGGTCAGGGTGCAAGCGCAGGGTACCCTCACACCATTTTATTTATCAGAAAACTGCGCTGTTCCCTCTCAAAGAGGACTTTGAGGCAGTTATCTGAATGTTTTTAAATGTCAACTTATACCATTTTCAAATTCTTATTTCTATTAATGTTGATGAAACTGCAAAGTAGAGCTGAAGTTAGTTGCACACCATGAAATACGAGTCAGTGATAGCATGACAAATGTTTAATTGCTTGGTTGTTAAGTGGCAAAGCTACTCTATAAAGTAATACAAAGCAATATAATTTAATGCTGTATGCTGTAATGTTACACAAGCACTGAAATTATACAGTAGGTGATTTAAAAGAATATGAAAACATAAAAAGACAGGTGAGAGATGGAGATTAAAATGTTGACCCTTTCTTTGTAATGAATAATTTTGTACGATTAAAAATAATTTTGAGTAAAATGTATATTTTATGATCAACATGTCAGATTTTTTTCTATAGGATTGTGGGGGGAGTAGTTCTGTATTTACAAGTGGGGGTCTGTTGTTGTCTGCCGCCTTCTTCTTCCTTCTTCCTCCTCTTCTTGCAAGTCTAACATTTTCTGTGAAACACAATAATTTGTGAGCAAGTTGGTGGAATAGATATGTTATTTTGCAGGTGACACATTATTTTGCTTGTTGCACTCACTGTTTATGTGACATACCAGGTATCTGAACCATTCCTTCCTGTTGGCAATGGCAGAGTTCGGTTCCGACTGGATACAGTGGAGAGGGTTAAAAACCAGTAGCGCTTGATGCATATAATTAGTTGTTTGCTTGCAGGCATGGGTGGTTCTGTATGACGTTCTGTGCTGGAGCTAGAGCACCATGATACATGTTGCACCATAGCGATATTGTGGGACTACAATACCTGACAAATGTGGATTTCACATTAAGTTTGCTTTTACTGTGCACTTTATTTGTACGCAATGAATGCAGTTTGGATTTATTATAATTCCTAATCATGTCCTCCTTTACACCCATGCTGAAGAAAGTAAATGCATCAAAATATGGTATGTTAAGCTTTTAAAGTTGTGATGTTATAAACTAAAATCCCCTTTGTTATTTAAATAAAGAATAACACCATGACAATCAGACTAGAACGCTCTTGTACCGGGATATTATATAAAAGTGATGTTGTTATTTAATTAGAGTTGTAATTTCATTGCTGATGTAAAAGGTTTGTCAATTTCACCCTCATAGCACCCCCTGTATGTTCAGCAGATATGGATTGCATTGAAAGTGTGGACATTTTCAGACCTATTCAAGTTTTGTTTTGTTTTTTTTGTTCTTTTTCTATGAATGTCAAAAAAAAATCTAATATTCTAACCGTTATTCTGCGTTATGTTCTGTGATTCTGCCATACAAAAAAGTGCATAAATTATATCCTTTGAAGTTATTCTAATAATCCTGACAACATATTACCTTTAATCTTGTGAGCCTTGAAATATTAAATATTTAGTCATATACTCTACAAAGTGTACAGCCTACAAGAGAGGTATTTGACCCTTAACTATGTTGTGATTTTTAGTAGATGGATATGTGCCAATATCTATCTGTGTGCTTCCATTGTTCTTTCATTATTTCGGATACTTTTTTTCAAATCAGCAGCCTCATTAGGTTAGTTACTTTAAAAAAAGCCCCCCAATAAAGGTATACTTGAATCATCTAGAATCTCATACTTATGTATGTGCTGTATTATTCTCTATTGTTTTTCTGCTTAGATCGGTGTAACCTCTACAGACTTCCTGAAGTCCCCAGAAAGAGCGAGAGAAATGGAGCAAGAGATAGAAAAAGGATATTTAACTTTCTAACATTTAACCATTTACCTCCAATTGTTCTTCAAGGAAATACATTTAGTAAATGATACCTTGTGTATTTATTGTTATGTACTGTGCTTGGTTAACAAATAATGACACTTCTTGAGAAACCTGTAGTGATTTTGGAAGTGGTTTTACTCCATCTCCCAGCAGCCTTGTAAGGGAATATGCATGTAGCAGTATTGGTATAAAGGGTAGAATTTGAATTAAGAAACCCAGGAACCTGAAAAAACAAGGTTACTAAAAACTTTGCTTTTTCTTGTGTCCTCTTTTCACAATGGTGTGTATTTGTAAAATAAATATAGTGTCTCATAAAAATATTTCAATAAATTGCCACAGTTTATGAGACTGCAAGGTTGCATCAGAAATAGGAAGTGGAGAGGTTCAGAAGAAATCAACTTCCTATCTGAGCAATTAAAAAAAAAAAAAAGAATATATACTGGTATATTCTTTGATTTGAAAAATATATCTAGACGTTTACCCAGAATAAAATCCCTTGTGATGCAAAATCCCTCCACGTGTATTGTTTTTCTGAAGCAGAAAGCAGCAGTTTTGTTTCCTGTATTATTGTTTCTCGGGTGGGGGGTAGATAATTTATCAAAGAAAGAAAGAGAGGAAGGGTGAATGAAAGAAAGAAAATAGAAATCCCCCAGTGTATTTAGTCAATTATTTCACAAAGCCAAACAATTCAAGTGGGTCATATTTCTATTTTTTTTAATGCAGACAGATAAAATATACAGCGGCCCTTAATGAAACCTACTCTAACCCATGAAGAGGAATAATTTAGACTCCCAGTTAATTTGAGTATCGAACCGAAATCGCACAGCTGCTTCACGCCGCTTTGCTGGAAAGCAAAATTAATTTCAGTGACCAAGTCGAATGGAGTGCCGCTCTGTCAGGTAATTAGTCATCAGCATTTAGCTACTCAGGGCCTATCACTATGTTAATCCATACATAGACCCCCAGCTTTTTGCCCAAGTCACTCGGAATATTGCACAAACCCTAAGAAGGGGTGAGGGAGATTTTCCTATTTCCATTTTCTGTTCCTAAGAACTAGCTCAAAGGAATACAGATAATCGTAGATTAAACACCATAGCAATATTAATAATAATAGCAACATCAAGTATTATTATTGCTCAGTGCAAGAAAGGCATCACTGTACACCACACACTCTCACTCCAGCCTCAATATAAAGAGATTGCAGTCCATTGAAAGGCACTGCCTGATACATCAGAGAAGTGCAGTCATTTTAATAGGCTTATATTAGATCATCTCTTTGGCAACGAATTGAAACAGGCTGAAGTATGGAAACTGCCCTAATACTATGCTGTTATGCCAAGTTCGTAGTTCTTTCTCTTTAAATCAGGGTCTTCACAAAGAATCAGGGAGGTTGAGATGCACCCTCAGTTTCTGATAGGGAACAGTATTCCAGTTCAATCCTCTGAATCCTCTACAGTTGTCAACAGGTAATTTGCAATATATATATATATATATATATATATATATATATATATATATATATATATATATATATATATATATATATACAGTACTGTGCAAAAGTTTTAGGCAGGTGTGAAAAAATGCTGTAAAGTAAGAATGCTTTCAAAAATAGACATGTTAATAGTTTACATTTATCAATTAACAAAATGCAAAGTGAGTGAACAGAAGAAAAATCTACATCAAATCAATATTTGGTGTGACAACCCTTGCCTTCAAAACAGCATCAATTCTTCTAGGTACACTTGCACACAGTTTTGAAGGAACTCGGCAGGTAGGTTGGCCCAAACATCTTGGAGAACTAACCACAGTTCTTCTGTGGATTTAGGCAGCCTCAGTTGCTTCTCTCTCTTCATGTAATCCCAGACAGACTCGATGATGTTTAGATCAGGGCTCTGTGGGGCCATACCATCACTTCCAGGACTCCTTGTTCTTCTATACGCTGAAGATAGTTCTTAATGACTTTCGCTGTATGTTTGGGGTCATTGTCATGCTGCAGAATAAATTTAGGGCCAATCAGATGCCTCCCTGATGGTATTGCATGATGGATAAGTATCTGCCTGTACTTCTCAGCATTGAGGAGACCATTAATTCTGACCAAATCCCCAACTCCATTTGCAGAAATGCAGCCCCAAACTTGCAAGGAACCTCCACCATGCTTCACTGTTGCCTGCAGACACTCATTCGTGTGCCGCTCTCCAGCCCTTCGCGAACAAACTGCCTTCTGCTACAGCCAAATATTTCAAATTTTGACTCATCAGTCCAGAGCACCTGCTGCCATTTTTCTGCACCCCAGTTCCTTGTTTTCGTGCATAGTTGAGTCGCTTGGCCTTGTTTCCACGCCGGAGGTATGGCTTTTGGCCGTAAGTCTTCCATGAAGGCCACTTCTGACCAGACTTCTCCGGACAGTAGATGGGTGTACCAGGGTCCCACTGTTTTCTGCCAGTTCTGAGCTGATGGCACTGCTGGACATCTTCCGATCATGGCGGAAGTAAGCATGATGTGTCTTTCATCTGCTGCAGTAAGTTTCCTTGGCCGACCACTGCGTCTCACGGTCCTCAACGTTGCCCGTTTCTTTGTGCTTCTTCAAAGAGCTTGGACAGCACATCTGGAAACCCCTGTCTGCCTTGAAATTTCTGCCTGGGAGCGACGTTGCTGATGCAGTATAACTACCTTGTGTCTTGTTGCTGTGCTCAGTCTTGCCATGGTGTATGACTTTGACAGTAAACTGTCTTCAGCAACCTCACCTTTCACCCAGTTTTATTCCTCCTACACAGCTGTTTCTGTTTCAGTTAATGATTGTGTTTCAACCTACATATTGAATTGATGATCATTAGCACCTGTTTGGTATAATTGTTTAATCATACACCTGACTATATGCCTACAAAATCCCTGACTTTGTGCAAGTGTACCTAGAAGAATTGATGCTGTTTTGAAGGCAAAGGGTGGTCACACCAAATATGGATTTGATTTAGATTTTTCTTCTGTTCACTCACTTTGCATTTAGTTAATTGATAAATATAATCTATTAACATGTCTATTTTTGAAAGCATTCTTACTTTACAGCATTTTTTCACACCTGCCTAAAACTTTTGCACAGTACTGTATATATATATATATATATATATAGCAAATCAGTATACAAACTGCACAGTTCATTTTCAGACAAAACTCTGTATTTCCTCTTTAGATTACCTTAAGGGCAAAAAAATAATTAAATAAAATGAAGAATGCTGTGCCTGGAACACGACTGCACAACACTTATTGTACAATTAGCTTTCGGCAGGTTCATTATTATTCAGAAATTCAGATGCCATGCAGGTTGCAGGTAGTGTATCATTCAAACATAGGCATTGCTGGAAAGGCATTAAACCCCAGCTCTAGTTAGAAGAAATGGCTGAACTGGCTGTGTTTTAGACGTCCATGCATCTCTACCTGTGCTCGAAGCTTCCTGCCAACTTTATACCATGTGAAAGTAAAGTGAAGATGGGCCATATGATATTGATTAAAATAAATATTACAATAATCATTATTAATTACTGGCTGTCCTTCCCTTATTAACAATTGATATACGTATATTTATTTTAACTACAAGCGAGTGGGAGTGCCTGGATGGTGATAATTGGTGTTCACAATGCTCCATTCATTTCTATCAACAGGACCCTGGCTGAGAGACTGCTGAATTATTAAACATTTCCTACCACCGTGGCTCCTGAAATAGAATATTATAACACATGATAGTGTGAACAATTAGCAGAGTGAGTGAAAGTAAACAGACCCACAGTGTGAATTCCAAAATGACATATTATTAGGACTGGCCCTTGTTTAAAGGGAAAGAAAAAATTTTCTTCATTAAATAAACTATTAAATTAGCTTTTGAGCTGCCATACCTAATTTGAAAATCCAGAAATATGTCCTTCATTTTTCAAATAGGAATATTCAATAAACTTTTACATCAATGCATGCAAATAAAATCTATCTATCTGTCTATCTATCTATCTATAGTTGCTTTACATATTTCCTCATGGCACTAATGTTTCAGTAGCTTCAAGTTCTGTCCATAGTACTAAAGTTTAATGTATCTCTCAGCTGGCATGTGAAGTTCTGCACAATTGGCCCATAAAGTTTGAACTCTGACCTTTTGAAATGACATGGCAATTTGAAGTTGCTTCTTACTAAACCCATACTGTATATTGATTCTTGATCTATAGATGCAATATAGTGAAGACATCCTACTGTAAGTACATGGTTCTCAATGAAAATAGTGTAAATACTGACAGCTGTCAATCTCATGGTTAATTGACAAGCATAGACACGCTTGCTTTGGAGTTCTTCTGACAGCAATCGTGACCACTTCACCTGTTAGTTTTGCACATAACTGTCCCTAAGTATTTGCAAGGTGTCTCACCTGGCGGTTTATTCAGTGTTCTCTAAGCTGAAGCGCTTACAGCATATAATTACATATAATTACGAGTGGTAGAATACAAAGCATCAATAAGTTACATCAGATTTATCCCAAGGTCACTTTAAGGTGTCCTGCTTAAATGTTCCTATTTATTTTGTAAACCCAGCTTTTCTAACCCCACTACCATATATAAGCTCAACCCTTGAACACACAGTCTAAATAGCACAGTTTAAAAGACAAAATGCAGACAGTATTCAAAAGAACTGTAAAGCTAAGTTGTGATCTGCCTAGTCTGGAAGGTAAATTACCTCTTTCTATTTCAGTTTAGCCTCTAGTTCTTACAGTTAGTAGTCCCAGTATGATGAGTCTTTTTTACTTCCCTCATTTAACTGCACTGAAGCTGTTCAGCAGTGTTCACTTCCTTATTGTAATGTGTACATCCTCCACCAAACACACATACACAACTGACCCAGAAGTGCTTTAAATTGCCATTAAAGTCAGGTGGCCACTGAATTCAGGTGACCATAAAGAAAAATTTTAGTTTATTAGTATTGGGTAAATATGAAACGCATCTTCCCCTCTCCAGTGCTTAGTTATCATCAACATTTAATGGACATGAAACCAAAGGTTACCTTTTGCATGACTTATGTAATATCAGCAATTTGTTAATCTATCATTAATCTTGTCATTTTTATTTCCTCTATCAAGCATTTACCTGTTTTTTTTTTTTTTTTTTACCTGTGAGACACCCATGGGGTAAAACTGAGACATCTTAATTTCCCAGGCTTCAACACACAGTAGAACGTTTCTTGTTGCCAATATTCATTTAGTGATTGATTTACATTAAGCGTGTGTCTATTTTTTATTTATTTATTTTACCCTGGACGCCAGTACTTTACATTAGGCAATGTGAGCGACTTCTGTTAGTATATAACAACATATAATTACACTGCAGTCGTTCTGTACTTAGTGCTACATAATTAAGAAGTGTTACACATAAGTCAGTTGATAACCTACTTTAGCCTCAGTTGTAAAATGAAAGCTATGATGCCTATCTAGAGTGCAATCAAATACTACTTACAATATTGAGAAACAAAAATGGCCATGTGGACCATGACCTTGATGGACAGGAGACAGGAGACAGGCGCCACTGAGAGCATAAGCCCATAAAAACTATCTGAAATGCTGATCAGCACCTATGCAGCAGAATAGTCTAGAAATAGACACACTAAAGAACACTCCCTCTTAAAAGATTGTTTCACATAGCAATCCATGAGTTGTGCGTTTTCTTAACTCATTCACAGCTCTTGTTACAATTCTGCAGATGCACTTTTTGTTTATAATGCAGTTTCTTCAGTTCGTCCCTGAAGGTAACACTACAGATGTTCATGTTTGTCTGAGCATACAATCACCCTTTTTTTAATTTCACAAAGAACATGATGTGCTATTCTGCTTTAATTGGGTATAGATGAAGGAGACAGAGTAAAATATCTTTACACACATAGAACAACAGGGAGGAGGAAGCTTGTGTAGACGGTACCTTCTGAGACTGTTGAAAGTGAAGAAAATTCAGTTTGAAAAATTCAACAGTCCAGTGATGGGAAGATCTGTGAAAATGACACTGAAGCTAATAAAGGCCAGAGCACAGGTTTTCAATAGCCAGTAGCTTGATAATTGAACCAACTTTTGTAAAATAAAAGAAGGGAGTGCTGGGTGTTTTGACCTGCCAAAGGACATTCACAGATCTCCGGATGAAGTTACCCCTCTTCATTGTATTTCATTCATGTGCTTGCCCTTTTCAGTTTAAATAATACACCTTTGATCATTTTGGTCTGTTAACGTTAATATATACATAACTGACTTGGACCTGTCAGACCTCATTGAAAATAATAGGTGCGATCAACACCCGGGTTAAAAATAAGCACACCAGGGTTTTTTTTTTTTTTTACACCTCATTAGAAAGTCTTTTTGTAGCCACACTAATTTATAATGTTGCATATCCCAGTCCCCGGGCAGGGCATTTCTTTTTTCCTTTCAATACTGCATTGATTTCCTGTATGGCTTCATCTACCTAATACAGAGTGGGGCTGCACTCTTACTGTATTTGACTGAACTTATCAAACATTCATGATACCAGCGCTGTAGCTAGGGGATCAGTCAGCATGCATTGCCTTTTACTTAGTAAAGCAAGTTGCAATTTAGTTGTAGGTCATACCCTGGGTCTTCTGAAAGGATTTTGTTCCTAGAGGGAAATGCATTCTCTTTTTATACTTTTACTCCTTTCTTCAAGGATTTTTTTTTTGTGATTTTATTAAGACTCAATAAATAACAAATAAAAAAGCTTGCCCAGCTGGAACATTAAACCATGTAGAAAAGATAGATGTTCTGTATTTTGCCTGATTGTCTTTCTGTCTTTTTTTTCCAAAATAGTTTTATAGGTTGTTACAGGAATAGCATTTGCAAGCTCAAAACTGATTTCGAAGGGCATAGTGAAATATTGGGGATGCAATCCGTTTCTAAAAAGACAGATGTGTACTTTTTAACATATGTATAGTACATTATAACATGGTGAAGCCTTGTGAATTCATGGTCCCGCACCAGCAAGAATGGTATACAGTTAATTGTGGTGAAGCATATTCAGGATATATACAGTAAATGATTAATAAACAGCAAAATAGCGTTGCACATTTAACAGTGTTAAACTATGGGAGAGACAGCAACTCGCTCATAGCAAGGTATTGCTGCGTGCAGCTTTGTAAATAAATCATGTTAAATCTCTGTGCAATGGCTATTTCCTGCAAAGAAAGATTAACAGTCAAAACAACGTAAAGAAAATGAAACACACAAGTCTGCAGATAAAAATGATTTGGTGTTTTTCTTGTTTTTTCAGATGGGTTAAGATAAATATTTACTTATTAAAGCGTAGCTGAAATTGACTGTGTCATGCATCAGCCTAATAGTCGAGGCCCCGGTTCAATACAGGGGACTTGTGGAAGGTTTTCTTAATGAAAGAACTGACGTTTTCTGTGCTCTGGCTACATTCATCAGACTATACAGTGTTCATTATATACTACAAAGGGCTGCCAATGTGAATGGTTAGGCCCATCTATTAACTGTACATGATTGGGAGTAGTGGATTATGGAAATAACACGTTTAGGAAAATAGGACGCCAATAATGCATCCATATGGAAGAGATCTATATCGGAATACACTTTCCAAATGTGTTTGACAGCAGAGATATACAGAGACAGTGAATGTGCTTTTTCTTTCGAACATCCAAAATGTTTTATAAGGAATCCATTGCCAAATACAGTTTTTACTGGTAGATTGCACTATATCACAGCTATTCCTGATAACAATGGGTTAAATTAGGTCTAAAAATTAAAGTACCTTAAGCCAACTTGAAACCTTTAATTGTGAGTCATTTTCCGCTGATGTCCCTGAGTATATGGGGCACATCTGAAAATATTTTGCTTTTGGTTTTGGCTGGGGCCTGCTGCCACCCCTAACAAAACAGAACCGCAGAAGAGCTTGGAATGTCTTGGAGATTGAACCAGAAATCTAAGAGGAAAGAAATTATAAACTAGAACAAGACTATAAATCAAGCATTGTTTTTTGGGCCTTATTTCTGTTGGGTCCTGTTTATTAATAGCAATCACCTGCTCCCTATTTCAGTTTTAATCTGTAATCTTGCTCAGATTATTTCAGGTTTAGTAAACAGAGGGAGTTGTTAGCTTCCTCCATTCCTGAACCCCATCTAACTTTGTACTCACACATTTAAAACATCCAGTGATGTTAAGCTGAACATAGTCTTTTGACCCCCCACTTGATGTTCTGCCTTGTCAAAGATCTTCCTTGGTTTGTCTTACAACATTAGCCCTCACCGTCCGCAGTTAATTTATTTTTAAATTTGATCAGCAATCTCAATTTTTGTTACTAGAATCACAAGGTCTCAGGCCTGGGAACTACATTTACAAACCAAAATCCACTGCACCCATGGTGCCTGTACTACAGTGCCTAAAGCTTGACAACTCTGCTTCAAAGTTGAGCTGCCCATTATCAGGTAGACAGAGGTCAACAGCCCCGCATCAGCCCACAGAACCAGCCCCGAGGGCCAGATTCAGTTAATTCTGCCTGCGATAATTATATAATTGAAAGCTTATTGTTGCATGCACTACTTCATGCTGATAGAATGCAATCAAAAATAAATTATGGACAAAACAATGAGGCCGAGTTATAGTCTGTGGCACATCAGAACATTCGCTGGTTCTGTTGATACAAAGATGTATTATATTCTAGATCCCGCTTAGCCCTTTGTGTGACGCAATGACACGAGCACTCCGGAACAAAGGATATGTTTAATCAGCAGTTCGAAATGGTGCCATAAAGGCCCAGGCATATACAGCAAGTTGAAAGCTAAGGCTGTTTCACTTCTTAGGTCATTTCACCTCAGAGGTTTAGCTATACTACTTCAATGTTTTTTTACAGGTAAAATGAGCTGATAACTATATATATAAAAAAAGAAGTTCAGTTCATGGTTTGGTGCTATAGTTTATATATATAAAAGTTTTAGAACACCCCCATTTTTCCAGTTTTTATTGAAATTTAAGCAGTTCAAGTCCAGTGAATAACCTGAAATGGTACAAAGGTAAGCGGTAAACTGCCAGAGGTTAAAAAAAAAGTTTAGGTTACCAAAAACTGAAAAATAATGTATATTTCAGAGTTATACAAAAGGCCTTTTCAGGGAACAAGTAATGGGTTAACAACTTACAGCTGTTCTGCAGCAATGGAAGTAAATTAAGCCTTGAAAGTTGATGCTAACAATTCCTACAGGTGTCCCAACTTTGTTGATTACTTACAAACCCTCTGTCTGTATAAAAGCAGTGTTGAAACAGACTGTGTTACTACACCCTCTTAAGCATTATTTGGACAGTATTGTACTGCAGGAAGTAGTATATTGCTATCATAATGGCGAGAAAAGGCAATTAACAAAGGAAGACAGACAGACCATTATAACCCTTAAAAGTGTAGGTCTTTCCTTTAGAGAAATTGCAAAGAAAGCCAAGGTGTCAGTGAGTACAGTTTCCTACACCATCAAAAGGCACTTGGAAACTGGAGGAAACTCTGACAGGAAGAGGTCTGGCAGACCCAAAGCCACAACAGAATCAGAAGACAAGTTTCTGAGAGTCAACAGCTTGCGTGATAGGCGGCTCACAGGACAACAGCTTCAAGCACAGCTTAACACTGGTCGAAGTAAGCAAGTCTCAGTTTCAACTGTGAAGAGAAGACTTTGAGCTGCAGGTTTGACAGGTCAGTGGCAGTAAGAAAGCCATTGCTAAGATGGCAAAATAAGAAAAAGAGGCTTGCCTGGACCATGAAGCACCGCCAGTGGACTACTGAAGACTGGAAGAAGGTCTTATGGACCGATGAATCAAAATTTGAAATCTTCGGTTCATCACGCAGGGTTTTTATGCGCCGTCGAGTAGGCGAAAGGATGGTTCCTCGGTGTGTGACACCAACTGTCAAACATGGAGGAGGAAGCGTGATGGTCTGGGGCTCTTTGCTGGATCCAGAGTCGTGACTTGCACAGAGTGAGTGGCACCCTGAACCAAAACGGCTACCACAGCATTTTGCAGCGATGCAATACCCTCTGGTATACGCCTAGTTGGTCAGGGGTTCATCCTACAGCAAGATAATGACCCAAAACATACCTCCAGGCTATGTCAGAACTACCTTAGAAGAAAAGAACAAGACGGTAGGCTTCAAATCATGGAATGGCCAGCACAGTCTCCAGACTTAAACCCCATCGAGCTGGTTTGGGATGAACTGGACAGAAGGGTGAAAGCAAAGCAACCTACAAGTGCAACACATTTGTGGGAACTTCTGCAACAGTGTTGGGAAGAACTTTCCGAACAATATTTGATTTCCATTGTAGAAAGAATGCCACGAGTGTGTTCGGCTGTTATATCTGCAAAAGGTGGCTACTTTGATGAGTCAAAAATTTAGATTAAATTTTGTTAAACAAAACGATTCCATGATTTCTTTTTTATCTCCAATTATTTATTTGTTCTATGAGACATTAAACTGCGTAAATTTCAATAAAAACTGGAAAAATGGAGGTGTTCTAAAAGTTTTGACCGGTAGTGTATATATATAGATGATTGACTTTTATTGTCTAGTTTCTGTTTTTATATGGGACTTCTTGTAGCCGCTAAATTTTTGCCAAGACTGTGAAAAGATGAGCCATGTTAGGGCACTAAACTGGGGAAAAAGAACATAAAAACATAACATCTGTAATAAAAAACAAATAAATACGAATATTTTCCATGATCTTTGGGTTTTGGAAATTGCCACATCATTATATATTGAAAGCATGCAAGAATAATCTGCATCCAACTGATGATACTAAGGCTATAATTCCATCCCAGGGTTCTATTGACATGATAAACCACAAGAGCAAAGCTTGAGTGGTTTATAAGTGTCGTTATAAGACCACGATAAAATTACATCCCTATTAGTTGTATAGGTGTATTTAATTTGTTTAAACAGAATGTAACTAATTCCAAAATTAAACTTGTTCTTAGTTTTATAGGTTATTATATTACATAGGTTTATTGTCTTGATAAAATTACTTAATTGTCAAACCCCTGTGTAACAATACTTAATTCATTTTATTTAATACCAAAGCAGTTTTTTAGTTTTACGGTCTTTATATTTCATAGTAATAGGTTTGCCTGTAAGAGCTCCACATTTTCCATATCGTGTGCTGCACATG
The DNA here is from genome assembly GCA_030684275.1 of Acipenser oxyrinchus oxyrinchus. Taxonomy (NCBI): domain Eukaryota; kingdom Metazoa; phylum Chordata; class Actinopteri; order Acipenseriformes; family Acipenseridae; genus Acipenser; species Acipenser oxyrinchus. The sequence continues at coordinate 9,453,265 of CM060263.1, read as the reverse complement.
TTTAATAACTTTTATCCAGAAGTCTCAAACAGTTTAAATAACCAATATTAAAATGTGTCTCAAAAGTCAGACAACAACTACACCATTTATATAACATTCTTGTTTGCTCTGGGAACCAGCAGAACAACTTGGGCTTACGCCAAAAGTCACTGAAGCTAAGGAATCTGAGAATGTATGGTGTGTGCAGACAATTTCATTTTTTACATTAATTTAAGATACCCTAGATTCAACATTTAGCCACCTGGTTGTACAAAGTGTGCCAGGTTAACAAAGAAACCCGCACAGCGTGTGACCACACAGTGGCACTGTTTGCTATGCAAAGGTAGTAAATGTTTTAAGTAGAAGTGATTGTTTTGTTGTTGTTCAGACGTTAACCACCATGCCATTTTTCGACTGCTTTTTCGACTGTGATTAAACCCAAAGTCAGAGAGATGAGAAGAATAAGCCTGCCCTTGATCTGAGGCAAGCCGTCTTTTGGGTTTATTGTAACTCTGATCGGCCCTGTCTAGCACTGTAGCAGCAGACTTGAGATCTGAACATGTCCTTTAGGGACATCTCTCCATATTGACCTTCAGGTTAGCCTGTTTCCTCTGGAGCCCTCTAAGCATGAACCAGTACTTTTCTCAGGTCATTCTCCCATCAGATACCCCCCCCCCCCCCTTCTTCCATTGATGGATTTCAGAGCTACTTAAATTTCAAAGTCCTGATGCATTTCAACAGTGTCTAAGACTGCACGTGTACAGTATAGATCGGACAAGGTCACTGCAGGAAGAGGAAAAAAAAAAAGGTTCAGGCCCGAGTTTATCAGGATGTATTGCTTTACTTTTTTCTATCCATCACAAAAGACGATAATTCTATTTTAGTGAGAATCATTGAACTCGGATCAAGTCCGATGGCTGTTATCATTGGGAACTCAAAAGCTGTCACTGCATAATTGGTACAAATGACAGGCATTAAAAAAGTGGCCTTTGGGTCCTTTTTTCAAGATCGTTTGTTGCTTCTTTTTTCCAGGTGTTGAAATCTAGCCATGCATATCAACCTACAGGTTACTATAACAAAGCTAAACAAGAGAGAAACACTGCTCTTTATATTGCCAATCACTCACTCCTAACTGTCACCTTGATACAGGCCGCCATGGTATTAAACTCAATTGCCTAAGATGTCAATCTGGCAATTGTGTAGTGCTGTTGAACCGAATTTTACTTTTCATTGGGAAAAAAAAAGATCTAATATAAAAATACTGAAAAGTAATTTTTAAATTCTGTCCAGCAGCACAGCACAGGTTCGGTACTGTAGAGATAGTACACATGGAACTGAATCCCTAAAAACATCCTTCAAATCAAAGTGACATACAATCCAGATTATACCTACAAATAAATACTTATTCTTAGTTAGCAGTAATTTTAGAAACTTTGAAAATACTGTGCTGTCTACACTCTGGCACTGAGGTGTGAGTGTGTGTGTGTGTGTGTGTGTGTGTCTGTGTGTTTTATTTTTTGTTTGTTTTTTTGCTTCACAGTAAGTGTGATGATTATTCCTCAATATAGCTAGATATTAAATTGTTCTCCAAATGACACAGCATATATATATATATATATATATATATATATATATATGGCTAATCTGGGATTCATATCCATGATAAGCACAGCAGTTTAGTAGTCAACGTATGACAGAATTCAGCTACTTAGAGGGTCAAAAGTCATTAGACCAGTACGTGGATGTGCCTATTGTCACCGATAATGACAAGAAATTTGTAGGTGTTGGTTATCTTGAGTTCAATATCAAATGGACTATGTGCTTTAGCAATAAGTGGTAGATAGCAACAGCAGAACATGGGAGTATGTTTGCTGAGTTATTTTGTATGTCTGCAGGATGCACTCCATTGTGGCGACAATTTGTTAGAACATGGTATGACAGTGGCTTTTATGATGCAAGGTTACCTTATGACCAATAGCTTCCCCATAGTCAGTCGTGGCATTTGTGTACATACTTTATGCCTCACATATACATGAAGTGGTCAGGTGACTTTTGAATCACCTGTGTATGGATTTTAAGCCTGTGATATGTGGTATATTAGAGAATATTCAAAGAAGGCAAGGTACATAAACCCATGTTATATCATCTTTTCATTAATATAACTGCAGGTGTGCAGCAAAAGTTAATACTGGTACAGTAGTATTAAACTGTTTGCCCTGGACCATTGCCGGTATAATAGGATGTAAATGTTTATTTTCCTTTTCACATTAACAATCGTTGTGTTATCTCATAAGCAAACATTAATGATTTTCAATGATTTTCAATTGTAATAGCTATACTATTAAATAAATTAGGTAAAGGGGCCTTGGGGTGACTGCTTACTGAACTCACGTTTTCAAATGTACTTGTGTTTGATAGCGTTTAGTGCTTTATTGTCAAGATACTCCATACTCTATCATATTAGACCAAGCTAAATGGATGTAGACAAACTGCTCTGTGATTGACCGAGCTAGCCAAGAGATTAATTAACATTTTATGTAAATCCAGTATTTCTCCTTCCCTTCCCTTCCCTAATTATTTCTGTTATTTCAATATCAGACTTGCTTTGATGTCCCAATTCTGTATTTAAATAGTGTAAGATTTCTATCATATCCTCCCACTGAGGTTTCTTCATGCAAAATACATGGACAGTGTAGATATTACAAGGACTACTGGGAAATTGTTAAATTGGGTAATCCCTCTGAGGCACATGTGCAGCTTTCAGAGTATGTAGATTTGTAATGTGTAAATGTACTTTGTAAGAGATCTGAAAATCACTCATTACAAGACCTGCATACTCTAGACTATACCTGCTATCTGTTGAAGGGTATCACAATGATCCAGGGCTTCAGTTCAGACTGGAAGAACTCAAACCACTAATAAAACGTTAAAACAGTAAAGAGATAATCGCTAGTCATTAGATGCTAGCTAGCTGGTTCACTCCATTTTGTGTAGTAAAGTGGTTCCTTTTTAAATGGTTTATTTCAATAAGTCAGAGAGCATTTTTTTTTTTTTTTACATAATTATGTAGTTTTCATTCCTGCCATTTGTGCTATGCTAGCTGCATTGTGTAAGGCACTGGCATTATGTGAATGAGGGGGGGTCTTTGTAGTCTATGCATTAAACTTCTTTTAAAAACACAATTTATTTTTGAAGCAAGTCTTTAGGCCAGAGGTCAGTCTGTGGTTCATGAGTAAATCTAAGGTGGTCCCTTAAAAATCCCCCAAATTAGGCAACGACATTTCATTGCCACACAGTTACTGTACAGTCTGCAATGCGCAACAAACCCACTGTGCCATCTGACACACTAGTTGCTATTTCTCACCCTATTTCAAAGATTATGAAATATATCCCATGCTTGAATTAATCAATCACTGCTGAAATGTAACCACATCCTGTAATTTGTAAGACAGCAGTCTCTGTAGAGCTTCCCTATTGACCAAAACATTTGAGAATAGTGGGTCGGACCACGTAGCTCCCATCTCATTGTTTAAGTAGTAATAGGTGTGTCTTGTCCGGTGTTGAAGGCTTATGGAGAGTCTGAAGCTTGTTCGTGCTTTCTCATGATTGTTGCTGAATAGTTGCACACAACTCTCACTCAGATTATAGGCCTACAGGTCCAGTGGTTCCTCAAATCCTCAATATAACTTCTGTGTTTAAAAAAAATAAAATAAATAAATAAATAAAATCTGCCACTATTGGTAAAACAAGAAAAGTGCTTTACAATTCCTGACGGGATAATGCAGTTTCTATGTTTGGCGACAGTTTGGCATGTGTTAACTTCTATGTAAGAAATTGTGTCCCAAAACAAATTACATTTGCTCACACCGGGTGATGCTGTGTACCCATACTGAAATAGCACAATGAAGTGATTTAAATCCAAGTATTTTTTTCTTACTGTATCTCTGTTGCATGTTTATCACAGAGTGACAAAAATATTGCCACCTATACACGTGTATGTGTGTCTGTAGCACATATATAGAAACACTTTTTTAAATTTTTATTTCAGCCAACTTATCATTGGGCCGTTGGTCTTGTTTCAGGTTGCAGAACATGAAAAAAAAAGCTTGGGCTGATTCTGTTTTGAGTTATGAGTGTATGTATTACAGGGTATCAGTACTGTACTGGCACATTGGTACAACTTTAAAAATTATACAGTGTAAAACCATCATCATGTATTTTCATAAAGATGAAATATTGGTGTCTCTGCTCAGTTACAAGGTTTTATTAATGACATGCTGTCAGGAGCTGGATGCTCTGCATATTCGCATATTAAACAGCCGAGAACAGAAATGCTCCTTTTATTACTGCGAGGCATAAATCAGTTTAAAGCATCTCCTCATCATTTATACCCCTTTCAACTAAGTCTTCTTTTATTTAAATGAATTGTCGAGCCGTTTCGTTCAGTCTTTGAATACCAGGCAGATTTAAAGAAAGTAATCCTTTGACACATGAGCTGGTAAATTGATATACTGTTCTGTTATTAAATGTATTGATGCACCGCCTGAATTCCTCTTTTCTTAAGATTGCGGAATAACAAATAAAGAATAGAAAACAAATCCTGATAAATGTATTGTCTGCTAAGCAGTATAATCTAATACAAGAGTACAGCGAATTAACATATTTGTAACCCCAAGCTTAGTTTTTTTCTCTTTTTGATTTGATTATATTTAATAGATTTATTACTCTATACAGCGTTACTGTAGTTTGTAGGTGGCTTTTTGTCTTGATGGTTGCATTAATACCTGTCTGTCTGTTTTCTGTGTCCAATTATGTACTTGTCAAAGTAGTCTTTTTGGTGTCATCCAATATGGATTCTACAATTTATTTATATTTTTAATCTAGTGCAGTTTTTTAAAAACGGGTTGTCTCTTACATGATATTTGTGTATTTGAAATGCAGTAACATCCCACTCAGTTTCAGTCACAATGGGCAAAACAACATTGAAATACTAAAGATGGCACAAATTACTGATGTTTGACAAGGAACAGTGTCAACTCTATGGGCCCTTCTGGAGAACAGACTTCACTACAAGTTCCATCTTAAACTTGCCTGAAGGGAATTTCTATCTGAATTATGTGTATCTACACTGTGTCACTTATCACCGAATAACCTTGTTGATCTTCACAAAGGCAACCATTTCTTTGTACAGAGGATGGAACATTATTTGCTGAATGGGACAAGAACAGGAAATATAGTTCTTTGGATTCTATAGACCTCTGTTTCCTGTCAAAAGCAGTGGATAGTTGTTAGCAGATCAGGAAGTGGTTCCCATGCTTAACAAAATGTTATTTATACAGCAATGGATACTCTTTGTTTAATCTGGCAGTCCACAATTGAGGATATTGTGGTGGCCAATTCAATCTTTAACCCCTTTAATTCTGGTCTATATCTGCCACCACAAAACATCTGACACTGTTCAAAACGTGGTGCCATAGAAGCCTGAAGCTTTGCAGATTGTTGATATTTTATTGAACAATATTCAGCATACTGTGCCATTTCTTAGAAATAGCAAGCTTATGGACGAACACTTTGAGGCCTGGGTTCAAATTCACCATTAAAGAGCACTGTATTCAGAAAAAATAAAAAAATGGTATGTGTGTGTCATTGTCTAGAATTTACATTTTTAAATTTTTCATTGTAAACAATGTGAAATAAGCTTGAAAAATACCTTTTTTTATATAAGCCTCTATCTACATATTACTGTGACAAGAGCATGTTCAGGGACCAATAGGGAAGAGATGTGAAGGGGAACTCTATGAGGCTGAATTGATTTTACAGGGTTAGTTCTGCTCTCCTGTATTCTGAACATGTGCTGCCTCACCTTTTAAAGCATGAGAGCAAAAGAGTTGAAACGTTCCATCTTCCTGGACTGTCATCCTTCACCTTGATGAGTGCTTGTACACCATAACCGAATCCTACAGATAGTGGCACCTGATCAATATTGGAACAAGCGTTTACAACAGGAACCACCGTCAGGTTTTTATGAACCTCAACGTGGTATTTCTGTGTGCGCTCCTTATACAACATGATAGCTGCCTCTCCTCTACATCAATTAATAAAACCCCTCTGAATATTTTTAAACTGACTTTAGAAGCTGCAGTCTGTTCCCATCCTAGTCCTGCGGAATCAAAAGAGAGATGAAGCAAGCTGCTTTTTCTTTAAAGAGCACTTCCAATACGAGGCAAAATATTATTAATCTCGACTGCCTGCTACTTTCATTTACAATTGGGGGCTGCTCTGGGGAGTACAGGCACTGAGGTTTCATAAATCTCAAATGAAATATGAACATTTCTTGTCAAAACACTTTTACGCTGGAAAAGCTACACTGCTAGTTTTCTGTTTATTTTTAATAAAGCTCAACCGTTGATTTCTCACGGCAGCGGCAGGGATTTCAAGACTTATAGATGCTGTGCGTTTGAAGAAGGAAATCGAGAAGTGGCTCTGCGATTTGGATCAGAGTGCCCTGGGATCTAACCAAGGACTAGGAGTCTGTCGCTCCCTGCCCCCTGGGTCTGCAACTGCTTTCTTCAGCACAAAGCCCCCAGGGCTGGATCAGACATTGCTGCCCCTGTAACCCTTTTTATAATGAAAAAAGCCATTTAGATACAGCAGGGGAACATAGAGTCATAACTGCATAGAAATGGTGCTGGAAATAATTCCTTTCCTTAGCCAGAGATTTATTTTTGTGTATTTTCTTCTTTTTTTGTGTGTGTGGTTATACAGCACAAGCATGTGGTCTTTGAGAATATTTAAATAATAAAGGAGATGGCTTAGTGGTTCAGTGGTGAGAGTCTCATTCTAAGCCCTATCTGACTTTTCAAACACGTCCGACATATCTAGTTATGTCTTCAAGACATCACAGGGTTGCACTAGAGACACATCAGTTTGTCCAATGAGGAGTTATGCCTGCATCAAAATGTCCCTTAGCTATTTGAGCAGCCAGGCACTGTACGTTTGGCCTGCTAACACTTTGACAGCTGTTTTTTAAGGAACATTTACTCTCCCTGTGTAACAGGATAAAGGACCAAACTAAAAATGTGTTTTTGGTGCATTTGTTTATCCCTTATTTATATACAGTATAGCAAGTCAAAAGTATGTTTTCCATTGTTTGTTAAGGATAAACTGAGGTCTAGTAACTTCATATTCACAATTTTTACACACTGGGAATGTTACAAAACAAGTAAGAAACAGATTCAACATACTTTAGAGTCCTTTAATCAACATGCTGGGTTATATCGCAGTCATTATGGAGAGTTAGTTTTAATTTCCTTTTACAAATTAAAAAGCTGTTATAAATAGGGCCCATAAACATTGAAGGACATATTTTGGAGAGACAAGATATATACTATATAAGATTAGACTTCTTCAACTCATGTGTAACTGGGAAGGTGGTGTGATTTACTGATGTTACAGATTCTGACCCCTGTTGGTGATATTAGATTAAAAAGCTTTATAACATGATGGCAGACTAGGCCTGGCTCTTTTGCGTAGTGGTTAAGATGCTTGCTTGTGGTGTGCATGGTTGCTAGTTCGTGCCCAACCTTTGTCCAATTACAAAAAAACCTGTCAAACCTTCCAAAGGGAAAATTTGATGAGTAAGCGTAATTCTGCAAATTATTCAGCAAACCACGGATATCCCCTTAGCCCCATTCACCATCCCAGTATATCTGTCCTTGCATGGTGAAGGAGTAGAGTGCTGGTGACTGGGTGCCACAATATCAGATGCAGGATCTGTGGTATTGAAAATGAACTGCATAACTGTACAACACCTAAACTTTCACCCCATACATTCTATAGCACATTGTTGTTGCGTAACACGCTGACAAACAAGAATGTTGTTGACCACCATGATTAATACTGTGCCTGTGCTGTTCATGATGTTTTTGTAAATGTTAGCCCTTTTTAAATGACCGTGTTCTATGTAAGGTTATGGTACAGTATGCACTCACTGGTCCCCTTTCTCTGGCTGCACAGGGCCCAGTTTGGGTTGGGTTGGGTTTTAAGTTACCCAACTGCCTTAAAAAAAGACAACCTTTATCTAAAGAAGTAGCTGAGCTGGTGTTTTAATCATATCTTTAGCACTGATAATGATTCTGACATGTTTTGGTATTGTTTCGATACACTGAGTTGTTCAACCATGCAGGGCAGATTCTGAAAACACTTTCATTTTCTCTCTATTGACTATCTGCAGTCAGGCAGGACTGCTTGTGCAATGAGCAGGAAAACAGTAGAGATTTAACAGTCGCAGGCCAATGAAAACCAAACGGCTTCATTTCTCAGGCTGACATATTCCATATGCTGCTCTTAGACTTCTAACTATTTTTTTGGAGAAGGGAGTCAGATTGGTTTTAGGACCTATTTGAAAACTATTTATTCAATTAGATGATTTAATGACTGGTGTAATTACTGTGTGGAAGCAAGGGAATAAGTAAGATATAGAAATTAGAAACATCTACAGTGTAGGACATTGATGTTACATTTTCCAAAGAACCCTGTGCATGACACAGTAATGGTATTGGTGCATGGGCTGCCTTTTTACTTGCATTTGCCGACTCAAAAAGAAAATAATTTGTTTCCAAAGTACTGTCTCTCAGTCATTTGGCTTATAACGTTACTCATAAATTCTGAGGTAAAACTATAAGTAACAGGGCCATATTCACAAACCATTTGCACCATTCTAAGTTTGCACATTTTTTTTTATAAAACAAAAAAAACAAACTACGGTACCAACGTAGCAGAACTAGCAAGAAGCAATTAAGGTGCACGTAAGAAGTCTTCATTTGGAGCTTTTTAAAAAAAAAAAAAAAGGTGAGGTTGACTTGCTTTCTCTTTAAAAGGGCACATAAGAACCTTTTTATTTTATTGTGTTACATGTTCCCATGTGTTGCTACAACTGTTTACGTAAGGTGTGTGTATTGTTTTATTTTATTTTATTTTATTTTTTTACATTTTGACCACTTTTTAAACTTTTGAATTGCATTCCCTGCCTCAAGATGGCTTCCCATGTACCTGCATGGACCTCTCAGAACTACATTTCCCATCATCCTCCTGCTCACATATGTAACAGTAAAGAGTTGTAGCAACAGGAACATGTAACACAATAAAATAAAAAGGTCCTTATGTGCCCTTTAATACTGGTCTCAATTAAAGCAGTGGTACTGCATGGGTTACATAAAAAAACAAATTAAAGAAATATGAATTAAATCATTTTCTCAGAGAAATCATAGACCCCCCTGGTCCCTGTTAACAAAATATCTTTATTCCTAATCACAGCCTGCGGGAAACAAAGCATAATTCATCTAGAAAACAAGATTAACTCATTTAGGCAAGGCCCTAATCATGGCAAGCTTGGCAGCCTTATCTGTCTGAAGGGGAACATTGCTGAGATGTAGGGCTATTCCGGGTCACAGGTCTCTGTAACGGACCTGGCCTACAGACCCGATAAGTGAATGGTTGTTCCAAGATACAGATTGAACAACAATAGCCTATTAATCTCTGACAATTTCTTGTGCCCCAGTCTAACAGGGACTCCATGTACGGTCACTAGTGGTCCTCTTTTTAGGACTGTTTCCCAGCACCATTCACACTGGAGAAGGTAAGGTTCCGATAATTATTTCAGTCCCTTTTTCGGTCTGGAACTTTCACATCAGTTATCATTTTTGCAAAAGGAATATTTCTAATAACTTTTTTTGTGTGTGTGAGCAACCTACAGATAACGGGAACTACTTTGGGAATTTTTAACAAGGGATTTTTTTGTAGTAGTAGTAATATTAAAGTAAAGTGTAGTGTACCTGTATGACCTATATCAAAGACCAAAGTTGTTCAAGCATTTGAAGGTCAACTGACATTAGATTGAGACAGTAGTGAAAATAGATTTGTAATTATTCACAACAATAATAAGATTACTTTTAGTCTGGTGAGGGAAGAGTGTTAAAACAAAATAAAATGCATTGTTTACGTGGCAGGTGGCCACGGGTGAGATGTAGACAACCACAAGCAGGAAGACTGTTTAAGATAGAGGCCCACTATGAAGAACAGTCCTCATGTCTGTCTTGTACAGTATGTTGATATTTGCTTTTCTATACCACCTTCTTTCAAGACTAAAACTGACAATGGCTAAAGTTTATCATGCATTTACAATAGCATATCTTGTATATTTGTATTCAACGTTTCATCATGTTGATTTTTTTATGGTTTTTTTTTTCAGAAAAAAAACCCATAACTGAAGTTATCACATGGTAGCTAAAAGTATGTGGTTAATTATTGAGGAAAAGTTCTGTCATGGCAACCTGTTTCAAGACTCTGATAATGGGTTAACCATATTTTGTTTAGAATGTATTGTATTATGGGGATTATACAACTCGGAATGTCCATGTGTAAGCAAAGTAAGCCATCTGAGAGCTTTGTATAATGTGTATATACTTCAGTTTATACATGTTTAATATTGTTCTACATGAATGCACAGTCAGCTGGTCATAAACAGAGCAGCTGGGGGAAATAAAAGGGAATAAACCTGTCAGTGAAATAAGAGTGGTGTGTCGATTGGTGCAGCTTAAACCTGCCAATTTACCTTGAGAGCACCTGCCTTGTTAAGACACTTAGGTGGTGCCTGGTGGGGACTTCTAAGCATTAATCTGTATCTCGGAAAAAAATAAAAATGGTAAGCCAATCAAGAGCCTAATTGACTGATTCAACAAACTAAAACTGGAGTGGAACTGTCCAGTATCAGAGTTATCATAAAATGTGTTACTTTTATTGTTTCGGTTGACTTTGTATCATTCCTGTTTTGGTCATCACATGTTCCTGACGTTTTAAAACACTTTGTACTATTTTTCAGCTTCATAATTTATTCATAATTTAAAATACACAATCTTCATTGTCATTCTGGAGATATCAAATAGCAGTGTTCTGCTAACATGTTGCTTGATAGAGTACTGTAAGCCATGAAAACCAGAAACAAGTTTTCTGAACACTCCAAAATAATTGTTTTTGTAAAGGGCATACATTTCTACTTATCGTGATGTAAGCGCTAGAAATCACAATACCTTTCTTCAGACAGACCTGACCTGCACGTACATTTTAGTTTTTCTCTTTTAATATGAAAACCTAAGCTCCCTTGAAGAAATCTCTGTAATGGGGGCAATGATATCGCTTCTATCTTGCTGTCCTCTTTCCGTGGGTGGGTTGGAGAGTGTGTGTGAGCGTATGAAGCAATAGGCTTATCAGCTAAGTGGGTTACTACTATGAACAGTTATTATTCAAACTGAAATTCAGTCTTAGAGATAGAGGGTTGTGAAATAGGCATATCATGCAAACATTTTTGAGTTCTAATTATTATTATTTTATTTTGTAAGGCATACAAAATTTGTTGGAGAGAAGGAATCAAAAACTACATCTCCAGTAACTATGATTGTACTAGGTTCCTTTTTATGGAGAGACTGAGGTCTAAACTGGGACAGAATCTGCAGCAAGTGAAATCCCTGCAAACCTAAGTTAAATTTGTTTGAATAATAAACCTAAACATTAGGTGTCTAAGCTTTCATTCTAGTGAAGCTGGCTAGATATAGGAAAGGAACAGTTCAGGTACGTGGATCTGTTGCTTTTTCTGTTTATCATAGATAGTGATACAAAAGAAAGAAGCTTAATAAAATTAACATATATGTTAGACTAAAATTAAGACGCGATGGGTAGCCAGGACAGAACTAATTTAACATGATGAGCCTGCAAGCTCTATTTAAATTGTTTAAGAGGGATACATAATCGCTCCTCAACATATACCACATCTAATTCCTTTAGGGAAGTTAGGGTGGCACATAAAATCATCACTTTTAAGACTGTGAAACATAACTGGTTTGTGTAGTCTTCAATGTGAAAGCACCTGTCAACCAGTCATCTCTATAAGCCCCTAGTCTTGCCCATTGTAATGGGAACTGTGTTAAGGATGCCAATTGCCCCACAAATTAATCAGCCATGTAAGGAACAGCCCATTTCACCAAAGTGTTTTGTTTTATTTTGTTTTCTGGCCAACTTAAGGAAGACCTTTCTTGAAATCCCTGGAATGGGTTGTATCATTCAATAGTTTGTGTATATACAGTACTTACTGAACTGAAAGTGTGGGTTCCTTTGTGAAAATTCAACTAAAAAATAAACCTCATCAAAACAAACTTCAGGACAAAAAAGTTTACATTTTCTAACAAAAGTTTAAATGACTAAAATTAAAACTACAGTAAGCTTCTGTAACAAAAGTAGAAAAAAAAGACTGAATACATCTGTGAAAGATCTGAGATACAGTGCATACTTAGTTAAAAGTGTACTACAGTACTTTAAGTTTGTATTTGGTAAAACAATATTTTTTATTGCCATGTTTAGTTATGTGTTACGTTCCCTTATAAGCAGATGTACCAACATACAGATACTTAAATGTGCAAGCTATATTGTAATAAACATGTGGACAGTCATGTTTAGCAACGGAATAATTAAAGCGGTTGTTTAAAAATGTGCCTGTTCTTAAGCACACATGTGCAACTATTTGAGATAAACATTAAAACTTCTTTACTAAAACAATACTGGCTTTGTGTGCTTCAGCACTGGACTCCTGTGTGTATTGTATTTAGATTAAGTGGTGAGGAACAGGCAGCAGTAGTTAACAGATGTGCTTATTTCCTTTTGAGGCTGTAACTTTGTATCTATCTGTGTCATCTTACACAGAAGGACAAACAGTTTTAGTGTTTCACTAGAAACTTTGATGTGACGAACAACAAGGCACATATATTTGTTTCTGAAACTGATAAAAACACCCAGCTTTTAAGGGGAAGGGGCCAGGCACACCCTGCCAGGCTTCAAACGGCACCTCAAAACAGAACTTATTGACACAGACGTGACCAAATTTCACTTAGTTTCTTACTGTTTGTAGTGTTTAAAGTCAACTTTTGAAAGGTACATGCATGACATGTATTGTTATGCATGTTTTCGTTTCACTAGTCATGACACTGTTTATGGGGTCCTGGATGGTCCTTGTTAGTGTCGCAATTGTCGGCAGCTTTAGTAAATCTCATTATAATATTTGAGAACCCTCATTTGCACTATCTCCGACTCTTTTCTGCGAATTTATGCAGGAACGCCCATAATTATCTCAGGTTGAACTGCAAAGAAAATCTGCTGCCGCAAAGCATTCCCTAAAAACTTGCTAACAGAATTGTGCTTGTTTAGTACATTTCACCCAAGGCTTCCAACTGGTTTGCGACTATTGCGACAAGCGCAACACTTTAGTACATGTACAACTGAGTCTTTATATTGTGTATGTATACTTTATATGTGCAAAAATGTGTTGCCCTAAATATGTTCAGAAATAAATGCTGCAAACATTTGCAATTTCTAACTGATTGATCTAATGCGTTACTATTTTGCTGATGTTTTTAGGTGCTGACAAATACCTGCGGCAACAAGGACCTAAAAGCAAAATATAATAGGTATCTGAAAATTTTAGGGAATCAATGTTATCAATTACCTTGTTGGCCCAGACAACTTATTGGTACTTAACAATGCTGCTTATTCAACTGCTTGTAGCATACTGTCTACATACAGTATTTTCAATGTTATGACATATTAGGTTCCTCCATTCTACACACCCTTTGAGATATTATCATTCCAAGCAAGATCAGTAAGTGTGCTGCTCTTGGGAATCTGAATGGTTTATATGAAAAGATATAAAAAAGTTATGGTGAATTAGAACATTAAACTCTTGTCTCTTGTAATCTACAGATCAGTTGTATGTAGCGGTGCTTGGTGTTCGTTGACCCTTGATTCTTTAGGTTCAAAGATTTATAAAAGCTGTGCATGATGTATTATTATTATTATTATTATTATTATTATTATTATTATTATTATTATTTTACAAAGAAGTAATTAATGAATATCATCAGAGATAACTCAAAGATAACTCAGCGATAACATTTGCGCAGGCTCCAGGAAGCAGTAACGGACAGTTTTGCAAAAAAAAAAAGCACAAAGAGATAACTCAGATCTTTTTTTTTTTGGCATGCTTTGTAGGAACGTCTAGGTATGTTTTTTTTTTTTTTTTTAAGAAAACAAGTCATTCTGTGATTGAGGGGGTGGATTTTAAACTCCCCCGAAACTGGCTTTGGATATACTATGTTAAGCACACAATAACAGTTTGGACCACTATACCACTATTTTGTTTAACCCACAGTGCTTGTAGGACCTAAGTTTAATTCCATGGAGTAAGTTGCTTTGGCACTGGTTTATGGAATCGCTGTAAGGAGAGGAGAGTGGACAGCAGACAACATTTTTCCTGTGGTTTTGACCTCATAAATAAATGGTTTATGGCTTTCGACTTCTGTCATATGTTCCTTGAAAACCGTGAAATGTGGTTATTTTAAAACTCATTTTGAGGCATGTTTATCTTATATGGGGTGTAGAATGCATGCAGTGTAGGCTCTATAGGAAAAGACAGGGTATAGATAAATTGGACCACATTTTTTAAGTGCATGGGACCAAAGAGCACAAATGGAAACTGAGTAAAAGTAAGCTTGAATCAATCATGCACCACCATGTCTGCTTTCAAGTCTTACTGCTCTGAACTTTTACTGCAGTTTGTGTTGCAGATGCTAAGCATCCTGGCATTTATTTGCTTTTCATATTTCAACGGTAAACCCTAGACAGCCAAGCGATTGTGTCATAGTTGCCCACCCATAGCATTTTGCCTTAAAAATGCTATAGAAACAGTATCTTTTATTTCTAAACCCTTATTTTTTTTTTAAATATATTTTTCTAATTATTATTTTATGTTTTTAAATAATAAAACATGTTTTTTTTTTTTTTTGTTGTAAATTGTTACCTTAGGTACCCTTGGGGTAAACTTAAACTTTGCACTATTCAACTAAACAAACATCATCATAAAATATTGTATAGTTAAAAATGTCAGTGCACGGTTTTACACAGGTACTGTACTGTCATGCATATCATCTCAAAGACCACTAGGGTTTAAAGTATTAGAATGTAATATGACAAATTAAACTCTCATATGAAATGCTGTAATCCATTTTTTGTTGGGTCCTCTGAAGTACATGCATGTGCTCCCAATTTGAATACTAGAAAAACAGTGGTGGTTTGAAAGCTATTTAAAATTCTCTAAAAACATTGATTTTAAATGTCATTTTTAAATTTTTATTATAAATAATATCTTTATTTTCATTTTATATTAAACACGTCTTTCAAAAGTGCGTCCTATGACACAGGTTTAAAGCTGCTTTATATATCGGTCAGTGCAGAGACCCGGGGTTTGGAATAAACGACTGACCTTGCTTTTAAGGTTTAATATATATTACAAAAGCATAAATAAGTGCTACACATTTATTTAACATAAGTAATGTTATAAACTATTTATTGATCTGCTTTGCTTGTTTTTTTTTTCTCACAACTTACAGAACCAGAACCGCTGTTTTTTTTTTTTTTGTTTGTTTGTTTTTTATCTGATGAGATCAAATGCAGTAGGTCCAGGGAAAAAAATATATATTCAGAATATAGTGTAAAATTACATTGTCCAGAACTGTCGGAACATAGTCTTTAAAAATAATTGTAAAAACAATTCAAATTTCAATGATACAGTTCTTAAATTGTTGATGAATACAAAAATAACTGAGCATTTGTGTAATTTGTAATTTTATTGGATGCAGAGCGCCAGAAAAAAGATGTGGGGGAGGACGTAATATCTATGCAGGTCATCGTGGTGATTGAAGTTCTGCCCTGGAGACCTCATAATGGAATAGAAAAAAAACATGCATGATAAAAATAGCCAAAAAATAACCAAATCACCAAAGACAACATTATCCACTAGATGCTTTCAAAACAAGCCAAATTTGGCTGGAAAACCGCCGTTCTGGCAGCACTGTTCAAGATGGAGTAGCCTAAAAGTCGCATGCAAGACACATTCATTCCCTATTAAATCTTCTTTTGCAACCTGAGCCCTCCATCTCAGGAACCCAACCAACAGCCAGTCCTAGTCATGAAAGCAGCTGTCTGTACATTTGTGACTTTAAGCAGTTAGACCATTTGCGTACTTCTAATTAGCATGACCAACCTGTCTATATAAAAATATACATGCATATATCTGCATGATAGCATTGCTTCAACCTAGTCACTCCATGTGATGTAGGTGTCCAAATGTAGTTAGTTACCAAGCAACAACAACTTTTTTGGGGTAAAGCTTTTCGGTCAGTTATGCCACAATACTGTATTGGACATTTGTCTTTTTACTGTAATAGATGCATTT